>SJYX01004006.1:25494-57720 GCA_006410675.1 Oreotragus oreotragus
ATTCTGAAAGAGATGGGAATACCAGACCACCTGGCCTGCCTCCTGAGAAAACTGTATGCAGGTCAGGAAGCAACAGTCAGAACTGGACATGGAAGAACAGACTGGTTCCAAGCAGGAAAAGGATTACGTCAAGGCTGTATATTGTCACCCTGCTTATTTAACTTATATGCAGAGTACATCATGAGAAATGCTTGGCTGGAAGAAGCACAAGCTGGAATCAAGATTGCCGGGAGAAATATCAATAACCTCAGATATGCAGATGACACCACCCTTATGGCAGAAAGTGAAGAAGAACTAAAGAGCCTCTTGATGAAAGTGAAAGAGGAGAGAGAAAAAGTTGGGTTAAAGCTCAACATTCAGAAAACGAAGATCATGACATCCAGTCCCATCACTTCATGGCAAATAGATGGGGAAACAGTGGGAACAATGGCTGACTTTATTTTTTTCGGCTCCAAAATCACTGCAGATGGTGACTGCAGTCATGAAATTGGAAGATGCTTGCTCCTTGAAAGGAAAGTTACGACAATCTAGACAGCATATTAAAAAGCAGAGACATTACTTTGTTAACAAAGATCTGTCTAGTCAAGGCAATGGTTTTTCCAGTGGTCATGTATGGATATGAGATTTGGACTATAAAGAAAGTTGAGCACCGAAGAATTGATGCTTTTGAACTGTGGTGTTGGAGAAGACTCTTGAGAGTCCTTTGGGCTGCAAGGAGATCCAACCAGTCCATCCTAAAGGAGATCAGTCCTGCGTGTTCATTGGAGGGACTGATGTTGAAGCTGAAACTTCAATACTTTGGCCACCTGATGTGAAGAGCTGACTCATTTGAAAAGATTCTAATGCTGGGTAAGATCGAGGGCAGGAGGAGAAGGGGACGACAGAGGATGAGATGGTTGGATGGCATCACCGACTCAATGGACATGGGTTTGGGTGGACTCTGTGAGTTGGTGATGGACAGGAGGCCTGCCGTGCTGCAGTTCTTTGGGTCGCAGAGTCAGACACGAGTGAGTGACTGAACTGAACTGATATATATTTTTTCCCTATAAATACATTACTAATGTTAAGGTTTAATTTATAAATTAGGCACAGTGAGAGTTTAACAATAATGAAAACAAAATAGAGCAATTATTACAATTACTGTAACAAAAGTTATGTGAATGGGTCTCACTCTCAAAATATCTTACTGTAGAAATGTAACGTTTCTTCCATTTTAGTTAAGTGCTTATCATGCTCAGTGGCCATACTTTTAAAGTTTGAGGGATGACAGCGAAACTATCACAAATTTATTTTTCTTTCTTCACAATTTTATGAATAGATTTGTTCTTGCCATAAAGTTTAGCAGCCTCAACTTACAGTGTTTTGCTTTGTTTTCTCCCTTTCCTTATTAAATTGAGAATTTTTAACTTTTCACTTACAGGTAGCACTTTATGGCTTCCCTTTGACATCAGTATTGCAAATATCAGTACCTTTATGCTTTGGGGTCATTATTAAGTAAAAGAGTGTGACATGAACACAAGCATGAAAATACTGAGACAGCCAATCTGATATGTGAAACAGCTGATAAGTGACTAACAGGCAGAACCCTGGAGAAAGAGTTGATTCACATGCTGACCAGAATGGAACAGGACACAGAGAGATTTCATTATGCTACTCAGAAGGGAATAATATAAAATTTATGAATTGTTTATTTCTGGAATTTTCTGCTTAATATTTTCAGACTGCAGATAACCATGGGTAACTGCAATCGTGGAAAGGAAAAAACGTGGGGATAGACGTTGGTACAATAAGGCAAAGTCTTAAAGCTAGATTTAATGCTAAATATTTGCAGAATGTTAGACCTGATTATTAAGGCTTTTAGCTGATTCATACTTTAATTTTCCAGAAGTCTTTTCTTGAACACTAGGTCAACTATTTCTGCTAACTGTTCCCAGTATTATTTAACATAAGTATGCAAAATATGCCTGAATCTTCTGTCGATGCAGGAGACACAGAAGACTTGGGTTTGATCCCTGGGTTGGAAAAATCCCCTGGAGAAGGAAATGACAACCCACTCCAGTATTCTTGCCTGGACAATCCCATGGACAGAGGAGCCTGTGGGCTACAATCCATGGGGTCACAACTGATTACGCACACACACATTATTATTTATCTTGGAGTTTCAAAATATATTGATTTCATTTCTTCCCAGGAAATAATGATATTATATAAAGGTCAAAGTATGGACAGATGCTTTTTCCCCCACCACAAGCGCCCAGTGTGGCATTATATTCACATATTTAGGTAAAGACTTAGTTACCAGCAGTGAGAATTAGGCTCTAGATGTAACACTGCTTCTAATTGTACCCAAGGACTGCAAGTTTCTAATTAATAATTTTTTAATTCACAAAATCAAATGAAAAAGGACTGCTAAACAATGGAGCTTGCACAGAGAGGTATAATTCTGAAAACTGTTTAGAGGCAAGGACAATCGATTTCTCCACTTCCAGGTTTATTGACTGTAAGATTTACAAAGAGGAGGATAAAATACTTCATGACACACAGAACAAAGGTGGTTGATCTACTATGAATCTCTGCAAAATAATGTACTATCCATTTTAATTTACTTCATTTTATTTTTATTTATTTATTTAATTTTTATTTTTATTTTACTTTACAGTACTGTATTGGTTTTGGCATACATTGACATGAATCCATAATTTACTAGGTACAGTGATAAGTAACGTCACACCTACTTCAGCTATCACGCTTGGTACGTGCACAGGTTTCTCTTGTCTGTAAAACCAAGACAGACAAGACTCCTGTAATGATAACCACGCACCTGGGCATTTATGCATCTTCTGGCTAGTGCAATTCACGTAATTTTTGATTAAGAACTAAGCTGTTACATAAAATTCCTTAAACATAGTCTATAATTATTAAGCTGTGTTTTACATGCTTTCTGTTTAAATATAAAAGTAATCTTCATGTTTCTTGAAGTCTTTTTTTGTCCTAGAAGATTGTTAAGAGAAACCAAATCTATACCAGCCTCTGATAAAGTGATTCAGGCAGCATATACTCACTGAGTCTCTTCGTACGAGTCTCCATACTTGCCAGTCTGTTCTCAGGGTCATTGGCACATGGCAAGAATACCTGAAGGTCACATGCACCCATCCAGGCATGAGAACACAGGCGGTTCTTTTCCTTATCAGGGAATATGTGTCTCTTCTATGCATCTCTTCATAGAGATGACAGTCTTCAGAGAGTAAAACATTTACTCGTTTATTATTATTGAGGATTTCCTCAGTTATTATTGAGGAGTCATAAGACATATATACAAAGAAGGGCTTGTCATAAGAAAAACTCTAATGAGAGTCCCTGCCAATCTGACAAAAGAAAATATTTGACAGTAAAAGTGATTAATGGAGCGGTGAAACAGAGGCTGGTTAAATACATTTCTTCTCATTTCTCAGGAGAGTTAGTAATGAGGCCAGTGACTTTCTCCAGTTCCTCAAATAGTGAAATTTTACCCAATCATTGACTTCTCTCCTAGTCAAAACAAAATAGAATGCAGCTATTCAAATTCTTGTTACAAGTGCTCCATTAAGTCTTACAAGGCAATCCAGAAAAGGGTAGTACACCCCCGCCATGCATGTAGCAGCAGAGTCATGAGAGCAGAACGAATGGGTGAACAAACTGACCCCCTTTCACACATTTGGAAAATCTGCTTTATGACACTTAGTGAAGTTTGATACAACATGAAGGATACAGAGATGATATCTCTGCATCCATCTGAATCCATATCAGTGTATTATGGAAAAAACAATAATCAGAATGGGCCTGAAAACATGGGTAGGATTTGAGAATTAGAGCTGATAAGAAGGAAGTCAGAGAAATGAGAACAGTGTAAACATAAAAGCTATGGGGGATAAAGCAGGAACTTAGAATTGAGCTTTGCCTTCAACTCCTGATTCTGTCACTCAGCATCTGTGCAAGATTGAGCAAGTCACCTGGCCACTTTGAGCCCTACTTTGTATAGCTGCAAAGCAGATAATAATGCTGTCTCAATAGGGTTACCTGAGGGTTCATTGAGATAACTTGCATGATGCTCTGATTTGGAGATGACATATACCATGCTCAGCTCCTCCCCATAGCACTCATGTCAGGCCTAGCTTCTTCCCCCATCTCTGACCCCTTCTCCTACACTAAACTCCTGTCTTTAAGACTCAATCTAGAGCTCCCTACTGTCCCTCGGATCACTGTCTCAAGTCATCCTACCTTGGGACGTTTGCATTTTCTTCTGCCTGGGATCCTCATACCCAGATCTTTAGGTTTCTTGCTCCCTCACTTCAAGTAAACTTCAATTTAAACTTTATCTCTCTAGAGGCAACTTGCCCGATGCTTTGTTGAAAACACCTCACTGATTACTGTCTGAAATTGCATCCTGTATTAATCTGTTTTCTCATTGTCCTCTCTCCATAGAATGTGGGTATTTGTTGATCTTGTTCATCACTGTATCCCCTAACCCTTAGAACAGTGTCTGATGTATCTTGGATACTGGGTAAATATTTACTGAATGTTATTATTAGTAATGAATGAATAAAAGCGTTTTGAAAAAAGCAATATAAAATTTGCCAAGCAACTTGCTAAGTCCTAGGTGGAGAGAGCGGGGAAGGCAATGGCACCCCACCCCAGTACTCTTGCCTGGAAAATCCAATGGACGGAGTAGCCTAGTGGGCTGCAGTCCATGGGGTCGCTAACAGTCGGACAGACTGAGTGACTTCACTTTCACTTTTCTCTTTCATGCATTGGAGAAGGAAATGGCAACCCACTCCAGTATTCTTGCCTGGAGAATCCCAGGGACGGTGGAGCCTGGTGGGCTGCCCTCTATGGGGTCACACAGAGTCGGACACGACTGAAGTGACTTAGCAGCAGCAGCAGGTGGAGAGAGATTCTAAACCAGTATGAAAAAAACAGTTTGCCCTAGATAGGTAAAGAAAACAAAAGTGGAAGAAATCATCATATGCTGTTTCTGTTTTGTTTTCTGATTGGAAGTTAATCTTCTAGAGTTTAACTACAGGAGGAGTACAAAAAAGCTATAAAACAGGCAGAGGAGCCTCTGAGAGCTTCAGCATGGAATGGATGGGAAGGCCCTGGAGGAGGCCCCAGAAGCTGGTGATCAAGCTGTCCACAGCACTGCTGGAGTCCTTATGACAGGTCCCACTGAAGCCACACATGCCACATCTCTGCTGACTGCCTGGTGATGGCACATCCATGGGTGACAGGATGGGATGTGAGCTTTTCACGCCTTCTGTTTTCCTCATGCCTCCAGTTGGGCTCTTTGGGAGTATGTATGTGTGTGTGTGTTTCTTTTCCTTGGCTCACATCAGTCCGCTCTTGGTACTTGGCAACCCAGCACGCTTCCTCCCACTAACGACAAGCCCGTCTGCAAAACAGAACAACATCTTTGAGATGGGGTGTTTATCTGGGCAGCACACAGCCTCTGCAGCCTGCAGGGGCCCCTCCTTCAAAGGCATTGCTGAATGGGACTCACCTGATGAAAGCCCGAACTGTGTATGCTTGACTTGATTTACGGGCAACAGCCAGCTCATTAGGCACACTGGCCTGAGGAAGCCAGTCGGCTGTGGGGACAAATGTTTGTGCAGCTCTGTGGTGCCCACAGGGTTGTTTGCTTGGGGGCTGGAGCACAAAGAGGGCAGTGATAAGGGGCCCTGGAATCCATGCCTGGCTCAGAGAGTGCAAACTGCCCAGGAGATTGATATCTAGGGTGCAAAGGCTAAAAAAATTAGATTAATTTAGCTCAGCTGTACTCGCTGAAGGATTGGGTTGCAGCTGGTGCTGAAACATTAGTGATCAACCCTCAGAGATCAGGGGGCAAGTCTCAAGTTGGAAGGAAGGAGGTAAAATGGATTGCCTCTCAGTATGCCTGCTCCCCAGGAAAAGGATAGCCTACAAAGGCAGCCCAGCATTACAGATAGTCCTGTGGAACACCACTGAGAATGTAAGTAGTGTGTTCCTCGGGCTATGGTGTTGGAAATTAGGAGCACTGTGTTCTAACTGGGAGAGTCACCGGGACAAACTGCTTTAAAAATACTCTCAATTTGGTCTCTTCCGTGGGCTTCCCTAGTGGTTCAGCTGGTAAAGATCTGTCTGCAATGTGGGAGACTTGGTTTTGATCCCTGGGTTGGGAAGATACCCTGAAGAAGGGAAAGGCTACCCACTCCAGTATTCTGGCCTGGAGAACTCCATGGACTGTTCCATGGGATCACAAAGAGTTGGACATGACTGAGTGACTTTCACTTTCCAGGAAATAAGACTGAACAGTAACTAATATTTTGAGGTAAACTGAAAAACAGGTAGACTCTCTAAGATTTAGTATATTGTTATAAAATTTAATTTACAATATCCCTGAGTTTATAGTGATTATTTCTGTGGCCCTGATGATTATTTCTTTGTCTTCCAAGTTCTTCTCCTTAGAAATTACCTTTGCCTGTAAGCTTAACTACAAAGAGTCTTCACTCTTGCAGTTCGGTTCCTAAGTGGAAAGTCTAATAGACTTCAAATTTCAGATTACATATAAGAAAGAAAACATTTTTCCCACCATAAACCCATTGCTCTGGGCTACATTCCAAGGGAACAAATCTTGAACATACTTTTTAGTTAGTTATCAACTCTTTTTCACCTCTTTTGGTAAGGCTGTTTTTAAAAGCTACCATTTATTGAATACCCATTACATGCCAGGTACTGTGCAAATAAATGCTTTAAATGAGAATGATTATCCCAATTATTACATGTGGTTTAAAAGTAATAAATTATGCCACTTCCTTTCTCTAAAGGCTCTAGGTTTAGATGACAAATTTTATGCTTGTGTCTTAGTCAAGCAGTCATGTCTGACTCTTTGTGACCCCATGGACTGTATTGTAAGTGGTTCAGCTGGTAAAGATCTGTCTGCAATGTGGGAGACTTGGTTTTGATCCCTGGGTTGGGAAGATACCCTGAAGAAGGGAAAGGCTACCCACTCCAGTATTCTGGCCTGGAGAACTCCATGGACTGTTCCATGGGATCACAAAGAGTTGGACATGACTGAGTGACTTTCACTTTCCAGGAAATAAGACTGAACAGTAACTAATATTTTGAGGTAAACTGAAAAACAGGTAGACTCTCTAAGATTTAGTATATTGTTATAAAATTTAATTTACAATATCCCTGAGTTTATAGTGATTATTTCTGTGGCCCTGATGATTATTTCTTTGTCTTCCAAGTTCTTCTCCTTAGAAATTACCTTTGCCTGTAAGCTTAACTACAAAGAGTCTTCACTCTTGCAGTTCGGTTCCTAAGTGGAAAGTCTAATAGACTTCAAATTTCAGATTACATATAAGAAAGAAAACATTTTTCCCACCATAAACCCATTGCTCTGGGCTACATTCCAAGGGAACAAATCTTGAACATACTTTTTAGTTAGTTATCAACTCTTTTTCACCTCTTTTGGTAAGGCTGTTTTTAAAAGCTACCATTTATTGAATACCCATTACATGGCAGGTACTGTGCAAATAAATGCTTTAAATGAGAATGATTATCCCAATTATTACATGTGGTTTAAAAGTAATAAATTATGCCACTTCCTTTCTCTAAAGGCTCTAGGTTTAGATGACAAATTTTATGCTTGTGTCTTAGTCAAGCAGTCATGTCTGACTCTTTGTGACCCCATGGACTGTATTGTAGCCCTTCAGGCGCCTCTGTCCCTGGAATTCTTCAGGCAAAAATACTGGAGTGGATTGCCATTTCATTCTCCAGGGGATCTTCCTGGACCAGGGATCAAACACAGGTCTCCCACATTGCAGGCAGATTCTTTACCGTCTGAGCCAACAGGGAAACCCCTATGCTTGTCCTATATATTATCAATTCAGAGATTAGAGCATGTCTGTGTCTTTAACTCAGGGTTCAGCCAGTGGTGATAGAGGGACCTCTGTTAAGACCCAGGCTATGACACTGACCATGGACAGTGGAAGGAGTAAAAGCTAGACAAATACAGGCCCTCTCCTCACAATGTTTTCCTTTCAGATAGTGAATGCCACTTTAGGAATAGGCTGAAGCTGATATAAAAGAGATCATGAACTTTTAAAACAGAAAACTGTAAACAGTGTACCTCAAAAAAAGGCAAGGATTTTGGGGAATGCCCTGTGGTGTAGTAGAATAAAGACTAATCTGGAAACTAGAAGACCCAGATCCTAGCTCACTCATGGATTAGTCCCATGAGCCAAAGCAGTTCACGTCTTCCTTAATTGTTCTCCATTCGCAAAACATAGACATCAAATGAGATGATATATAGAAAATTTCACTGAAAATTATGAAGCTTTAAACCCATGAAGAAATTCTTCTCCGTAGTTCCACATCTCAGAAAGATTGAGACATCTTCAAAATCCCGCATCTAGTGGGTGGAGAAGGATAAACCAGCACTCAGGTCTCGCGAGCACCAACCCAGTGTCTCCTCTGTCACAGTCCCCGTCCCTGCATGGCTGGTAACCCTCCAGATCCTTAATGGAATTCAGAGCGAAATCAAGGAATAGCCACAAGCCACTATTTAAATAGAAACACAAAATCAAACATTTACAGATGGCAAAATTAATATTCTTGGCTCAGGTTCAGTGGCAAGCAAAAGAGGGCACAACCAGACTGCTTTGACATAGAAATTCATGAGATGACGGTCCAGGGATAATAACAGGTACATTACCTCTCAGAGTGCAGGAATCGCATTTAAGTGGCCCCAAATTCAACCAGCACAGAAATATAAGAAGGAAGACGTCTGCCTGGAGGCCATGAGTAATAGCAAAAAATGAAGCCATTAATAACCTTCAAGCAAGCTGTACCAGTAGAGTTGTAGAGAGAAACCAGACTTTAGGACAAGAATTGTAAATTAAAATGCCTGCAAGAAGGGGAAATTGCATAAGTGAACTAAATAGGCTGGGGGTAAGAGACATCAAAGAGTGTTTAAACTGTGTTGAATTAGAAAGAATATGCCATACTCGGATTTTGCTAACTGCAGCCATCTCAGTGTGGATGACCAATACAATTTTTCGAGAAAAGACAGAAATTATTAGCATTTTTGTGTGAATCCCACAATTTTTTAATGCTTACAGTAAGTTAAAATTGTCTTCAAACAAAACATGGACCTCTGAGCATCATTTTGTAAACTTTGCTCTTAAAGTAGGAGAGGAAATAGAAGAGTGTTAGAATTAAAAGCAAGAAATAGAGCAGGGAATATCAAGGTCTGGAAATGGGTGGGGCAGGAATGAGGATGGAAAGTTCCAGGAGGAGTAGCGTAGCCAAATCTAGGTTGATGTTCCCTAGCCATCCGTGTCCAACTGTGACAATGAAGAAGCTACCTTAATCTCAACTGTATGACTCACTTTTGCAATTAAGAGATCTGGCCAGTGAGCACTGCTGGTCAGAAAAGCCAAGAGTTGACACTGGGTATAACAATAGCATAAAAAATATTATTTTCCACTTCTCAGCATGGCCTTGCATGTTTTTATTTATGTAAATCTTTCACTGAATGAATGGAAGAAAATGGAGCCCACTGAAGACTGGCCAGCATGTCACTGACCAACCTTAAATATTGCTGTTATTACTTGGTTAAATCACTTAAGAAACAAAACCAAATCTCAGGGCTCTAATTTTATGACCCATGTTTTATTCTTTCGTGTTTGCAGCTGAACCAAGTAGTATACTATAATCACATTTTCTTTTTGCTAATTTTTCTTCCTTCAAGTAATTAGCTGCCTCTATTTTAGTAGTTTTGTTTTAATGGCCCTTTTACTAATTGATTCCAAAACTTATGTTAGAGCTCTTAAAACTCCTCTTGTATGGCATAGTGACTCTGGGTCTGCTGGGCAACTGTGATCCTAGGAGTTCACTGGGGGAAATCAACCTGGTCTTGGCTGCAATACTCCTGAAACTTTCCATCTTCATTCTTTCCCTACCCAACTCCGAACATTGGAGGCTGGGAGTTTCTTTTGCTTTTTTTCCTACATTGGACCGCTTCGGTTACATGTCTATTTTTTTTTGCCTTAACTCTTATAATAGTGGAGTAGAACTTCTTCCTGAGAAAAGGTATAGAGTTGTCAGTCTTTTCCATTTTTGTATTGGAAATGTATTAACTTTCTTAATTTGACTGGAAGTTTGTGTATATGTGGAAATCGTTTCCCTTTAGACTTTGAAGGTATTACTTTCAGTTCAGTTCAGTCGCTCACTCGTGTCCAACTCTTTGTGACACCATGGACTGCAGCATGTAAGGCCTCCTTGTCTATCTCCAACTCCTGGAGTTTACTCATATTCATGTCCATTGAGTTGGTGATGCCATCCAACCATCTCATCCTCTGTGGTCCCCTTCCCCTCCTTGAAAGATTCAATCTTTCTCCACATCAGGATCTTTTCCAATGAGTCAACTCTTTGCATCAGGTGGCCAAAGTATTGGAGCTTCAGCATCAGTCCTTCCAGTGAATATTCAGGACCAGTTTCCTTTAGGATGGACTGGTTGGATCTCCTTGCAGTCCAAGGGACTCTCAAGAGTCTTCTCCAACACCACAGTTCAAAAGCATCAATTCTTCGGCACTCAGCTTTCTTTATAGTCCAACTCTCACATCCATACATGACTACTGGAAAAACCATAGTTTTGACTAGACAGACCTTTGTTGTCAAAGTAATACCTCTGTCTTTTAATATGCTGTCTAGGTTGGGCATAATTTTTAAAAAGGAATAAGTATCTTTTACTTTCATGGCTGCAGTCAGCATCTGCAGTGATTTTCAGTTCAGTTCTGTCGCTCAGTCATGTCCGACTCTTTGCAACCCCATGAATCACAGCACACCAGGCCTCCCTGTTCATCACCAACTCCCGGAGTTCACTCAGACTCACGTCCATCGAGTCCGTGATGCCATCCAGCCATCTCATCCTCTGTCGTTCCCTTCTTCTCCTGCCCCCAATCCCTCCCAGCATCAGAGTCTTTTCCAATGAGTCAACTCTTCTCATGAGGTGGCCAAAGTACCGGAGTTTCAGCTTTAGCATCATTCCTTCCAAAGAAATCTCAGAGTTGATCTCCTTCGGAATGAACTGGTTGGATCTCCTTGTAGTCCAAGGGACTCTCAAGAGTCTTCTCCAACACCACAGTTCAAAAGCATCAATTCTTTGGTGCTCAGCCTTCTTCACAGTCCAACTCTCACATCCATACATGACCACAGGAAAAACCATAGTCTTGACTAGATGGACCTTAGTCGGCAAAGTAATGTCTCTGCTTTTGAATATACTATCTAGGTTGATCATAACTTTTCTTCCAAGGAGTAAGCGTCTTCTAATTTCATGGCTGCAGTCACCATCTGCAGTGATTTTAGAGCTCAAAAAAATAAAGTTTGACACTGTTTCCCCATCTATTTCCCATGAAATGTTGGGACCAGATGCCATGATCTTCATTTTCTGAATGTTGAGCTTTAAGCCAACTTTTTCGCTCTCCTCTTTCACTTTCATCAAGAGTGATTTTTGGAGCCCCCAAAAATAAAGTTAGCCACTGTTTCCACTGTTTTCCCATCTATTTGCCATGAAGTGATCGGACCAGATGCCATGATCTTAGTTTTCTAAATGTTGATCTTTAAGCCAACTTTTTCACTCTCCTCTTTCACTTTCATCAAGAGGCTCTTTAGTTCTTCTTCACTTTATGCCATAAGGGTGGTGTCATCTGCATATCTGAGGTTATTGATATTTCTCCCGGCAATCTTGATTCCAGCTTGTGCTTCATCCAGCCCAGCACTTCTCATGATGTACTCTGCATATAAGTTAAATAAGAAGGGTGACAGTTTACAGCCTTGATGTACTCCTTCCCTAGTTTGGAACCAGTCTGTTGTTCCATATCCAGTTCTAACTGTTTCTTCCTGACCTGCATACAGATTTCTCAAGAGGTAGGTCAGGTCATCTGGTATTCCATCTCTTTAAGAATTTTCCACAGTTTGTTATGATCCACACAGTCAAAGGCTTTGGCAAATTCAATAAAGCAGAAATAAATGTATTACTTTAGTTTCATTTAACTCCTGGTGCTGCTTTGAGAATTCTGTGCCATACTGATCCTGTCTTGTTTATTTGATGTACTTTATTTCTCTGGGAGCAAATACGTATTATTTTTATTGTTTAGTTGCTAAATCATGTCTAACTCTTTTGAGGCCCCATAGACTATAGCCCACCAGAGTCCTCTGTTCATGGGTCTCCAGTCAAGAATACTGGAGTGGATTGTCATTTCCTTCTTTGGGGAATCTTCCTGACCCAGGGATCAAACCCACATCACCTGCATTGGCAGGCAGATTCTTTACCACTGAGCCATGTTCTAAAATTTCTAACTTTTAATCCATAAAGGCTGACCCACATCATAAATCGTGTTTCAATTTTGAAGACTGGCAAAAATAACAAACCAAATTTGTTACTTATTTTACTATGGATTGCAAAAAATTTTAAGTTGGTTACAAAACTAAGAATCTCATGTTAGCATAACTGTGTTTGTCTTTATGAAACTCCTTTCAGTCATTTTTAAAATTATTTCCCTTTTGTTTTGTGCTCTTTTCAAAAAATTCTAATTTCTGGATTTCCTTTACTCTATCTTCTATTAGTATATCTTCTATTGATGTATTCATTTCTACTATTAATTCTTCACTTCCAAAAGCTCTTTATTCCTTGAATTATATATATTATGTATTATATATATGTTGCACATACACACCCATTTTTAAGATATGTATATAAGGCATAATATACATTATATAGTGTCAGTTGTATTAAATACCTAAGAAAGATTATTAATATATATAAATTATATAATTAATATATTAGTATAAAATAGCATATAAATATGTAATATATAATTTAGAAAGATAAAGGATAGATACATAGATTGATTATGCTAAATAGAAATGTATATACCTACAGCTCAGTGTTTACTCTGGACTGTTCTTCTTCATCAAAGAATATCGTCTTTTGGTCCATTTACTCCATTTCATGGGACTTCCCTGGTGGCTCAGACGGATAAGCATCTGTCTACAATGAGGGAGACCCGGGTTCGATCCCTGGGTTGGGAAGATCCCCTGGAGAAGGAAATGGCAACCCACTCCAGTACTATTGCCTGGAAAATCCCCATGGACAGAGGAGCCTGGTAGGTTACAGTCCATGGGGTCGCAAAGAGTCGGACATGACTGAGTGACTTCACGTTCACGTTAGCCACCAGTGTTTTCATTATGAAAGTAGATTATAGGAAAACTGCAAATTTTGGACACCTTGTTTTGCTTTGATTGTTTTGATTTGGTTTTAGGGTATTAAGGTTAGAAATATCCATCAGAAAACTTAAATCTACCACCTTAACTTATAGCCTCATGGTACAAGTGCAACTAATCATATTCTAATTATCATTTTTGCAAGATTTAAAAAGATATTAAAATAGTTACTATGAGTGAAGAATATTGATGATTTTATTTTAGTTTTTCCTTTCATTTCATCAGCTTAAGCATAGGAAAAGCTTATGCATTAGACTTTGTGGAGATCAACCTGGGTTTGATCTCTGGGTCAAGAAGATCCTCTGGGGAAGGAAATGGCAACCCACTGCAGTATTCTTGCCAGGAGAATTCCAGGGACAGAAGAGCCTGGCAGGCTACTGTCCATTGGGTCACAGAGAGTCAGACATGACTGAGCGACTCTCACTCACTCACTTGTGAAGACCTAAGATTGATATTAATAAATAGTCTGAGGTAGCAAACACTTTTAAGGGACTGAATCTATGCATATCTATTATGTATGAAATGTACACAAAAATAAAGTGAAATCTTCTATCTGTCTTAATTGTTTTTTAATAAAAAATTATAAAGATTCTTTAGGAAAGAAAATCTTTGAAGGCTAGACAAATATTTTCTTCCTAAACTAGACTATATCATTCCTGTCTAGTGGTTCATAAATATGGGCTTCCCTGATAGCTCACTTGGTAAAGAATCTGCCTGCAATGCAGAAGATCCGGTTCAATTTCTGGGTCAGAAAGATCTGCTGGAGAAGGGATAGGGTACCAACTCCAGTATTTTGGGGCTTCCCTTGTGGCTCAACTGGCAAAGAATCCACCTGCAATGTGGGAGATCTGGGTTTGATCCCTGGGTTGGGAAGATCCCCTGGAGAAGAGAGAGGCTATCCACTCCAGTATTCTGGCCTAGAGAATTCCATGGACTGTATAGACTATATCATAAACTAGACTATATCATTAAACTATAGTTTAATATTATTAAACTATAAACTAGACCATATCATTCCTGTCTAGTGGTTCATAAATAAACTGTGGAGTGGAACTGTATTTTGGATTAAACTGACCAATAATTAAATATTATTTCTTCTTTTTTTTTAAAGGAGTTTAATCAGAAATCATGACTTCACATAAAGAAGAATAAGAAAATTTTAAGTTGCTTGTAGCAGACAGTCTAAATGAAATCTTTAAAAAATGCTGTACCTTTAGAAGTAACCAGAAATTCTCTCTGAATAACTCTATTGACTTCTGCTATTTACACTGGCTTTTAAATGTTGGCTTCCATTCTTTCTAAATAAGACAAATAAGATACAAAATGTTATAGTCAAAAGGTAATTTTATTAATTATGGTATTAGCTTTTCAAGACTGAATCAAAAAATCTTTTGCCCTATAATGGTGTTTTTAAAATTATAAAACAAAAGCTTTTAGTTTTCAGAAGTTTTCATAGAACATAAGCTTCCCAGGGTTGAAATCATGTATAGCTAAATTACCAACTCAGTACTTAAATTTCTTAATGCAAACTAACTGGAGATAATTTTCTAAATTCTTGGTAAAATTAATATCTTCCAGAAAGCATATATATACAGGCATTCACAGAAAATAATTTATAAATATATGTTACCTTTAGTAAGTATCCTTCTAGAATGGTTGTGCTTTCGTGTGTTTTATGATTCATAGTGGTGGCTTGATTTGAATATATGAATGTCAAGGCTGCTCTTCGCTGACGTCCAGACTCCAGCCTGCATTGCATCTCTATCAGGAGTCTGCTGTTTCTCACTGATAGTGGTAAACAAAGGGACACAAATAAAAGATCAGTTTTTAAACATTCAGGTGAACTTCAGATCATTTCTCACTGGCTTTCCAGAGGAAATCATATTGTATTAATTTAGATTTATAGCTGATACTTTAAAATATATCTCTGGAAATAGGTGAGCAGCACTTTCTAACGCCAACATGTAGAGACAAAAAAAACTTGGGATTTTTGAAAGAAGAGAAAAAAGTCCACTGAGCAAGTACTGCTCTGTTCCTAAGAAAAAGGACTCACTACTCTGACAGCCTCAAAATTAAGCTTCTTGAAAAGAGTGAGGACTCCATGGAAATTTACTATATATATATATATATATATATATATATATATGGTGCATTTTAATATGCATTGATGCCTTGTGGCTTTCCCCTACTGAGGGCTACTTTTTTTGTGCAGAGTTTATTGTACTCCCCTTCCCTGGAATGTGGGAGACCTGAGTTTGATCCTTATGTCAGAAAGATCCCCTGGAGAAGGAAATGGCAACCCACTCTAGTCTTGCCTGGAGAATCCCATGGAGGGAGGAGCCTGGTAGGCTACAGTCCATGGGGTCGCAAAAAATCAGACATGACTTCACTTTCACTTTCACCTTCACAAAAAGGAGAACAATTCAGAAAGCTTTTTAGAATCAGTGTTAAGTGTGATCTTTATTACATGCTGAAGCAGACATAATTCCTTTAAGGCTATGTTTTCTAAGTTAAAGTATATGTAAAAGGGACACAAATATTTTATTGAAATTATTATATGTGAAGTCCCTTTGCTGATAATATTCAGAAATGTATTTAATAAATAAAGTGAAATCAAATGTATTTTACAGTATTACTATCAGGAAAAAAAAACAGCTTGAATTTGACTTGAATGAATAGTTTTTTAATCTGTAAATGTTACTAAATTTATTTTGCTTCATTTTTATTGAAATTAAAATGTTAACAATTAAAATTTTAACAATGTAAAATTAACAATGTTAATTTCAGGTATACTCTAGAATTTAACATTTGCGTACATTATGAAATGATCATCACAGTAAGTCTAGTAACTTACAAAGTTGTTGCAATTTTATTGACCATATTTCTTATGTTTCATATTACATCACTGAGACTTATTCATTAGATAACTGGAGGTTTCTACATAATCATTTTCACCTATTTCCCCTACCCTTTTATCTCCCTCCCTTTTGGCAACCGCTCATTTGTCCTCTGTATCTGTGAGTCTGTTTTCGTTTTGTTTGTTTGATTTACACATATAGGTGAAAATACAGTCTTTGTCTTTCTCTAACTTAATGCATTTAACATAATGCCTTCTAGATCCATCCATGTTATCACAAATGGCAAGCTTTTCTTTTTAATGGTTGGATAATATTCCATTCTGGTGTGTGTGTGTGTGTGTGTGTACATACATATATCACATCTTTATTCATTTCCCTATAGATGAACACTTAGATTGTTTCCATATCTTCAGTTCAGTTGCTCAGTTGTATCTAACTCTTTACAGACTCTTTCCATATCATGGCTATTGTAAATAATGCTACCAAGGACATTGGAGTGCGTATGTCTGTTTGAACTAGTGTTTTTCTTTTCTTTGAGTAAATTCCCAGAAGAAAAATTGCTGAATCATATGGCAGTTCTATTATTAAATTTTGAGGAACCTCCATACTATTTTCTATAGTGGCTGTACCAATTTACAGTCCCACCAACAGTGTACAAGTGTTTCCTCTTCTCTGCATCCTTGCCAGCACTTACAATTTTGTTGTCTGTTTGATGATAGTCATTTTGACAAGTGTAGGTGGTACCTCATTGTGATTTTTGATTTGCATTACCTTGATGATTAATGATGTTGAGTGTCTCTCATTAGTCTGTTGGTCAGCTGTGTGTCTTATTGGGAAAAATAACTGTTCAGGCCCCCAGTTTTTAATTGGGTTCTTTATTATTTTAAGTTGAGTTATATGAGTTCTTTGTATATTTTGGATATTAACCACTTAGTGAATATTTCTTTTAAAGATATCTTCTCCCATTCAGTAGGGGCTCTTTTTATTTGTTGATAGTTTCCTTTGCTGTGCAAGAAGCTATTTAGTTTAATGTAGTCCCATCTGTTTATTTTGCTTTTTTCTCCCTTGCTTTAGGAGGCATATCCAAAAATATATTGGTAAGACTGATGTCAGACAGCAAACTGCCTATTCCTTCTAGAATTTTTATGAATTCAGGATTTACATTTAAGAATTTAATCCATTTTGAATTTATTATTGTATATGGTGTGAGAGAGTAGTCTAGTCTGATTATTTTGTATATTACTGTCCAGTTTTCCCAACAATACTTTTTCACTATATAATCTTGCCTTTTTTGTCATAGATTAATTGAACACATGGATTTATTTCTGGGATTTCTATTTGCTTCCATTGATCTATGTGTCTGCTTTTGTGCCAGTATCATACTGTTTTGATTATTGTAGCTTTATATTAATAGCATAGTTTGAAATCAGGGAGTTCGATACCTCCAGCTTTGTTTTCTTTCTCAAGATTATTTTGGCTCTTTAAGTTCTTTGTGTTTTCATATAAAATTTAGAATTATTTGTTCTAGTTCTGTGAGAAGTGTCACTGGCCTTTTGATAGGTATTGCATTGAATCTGTAGATTGCTTTGGTAGTATGATCATTTCAGTTATATTAATTCTTCCAATCCATGAACATAGTATATCTTTTCATTTGTTTTGTTGTCTTGAATTTCTTTCATCAGTGCTTAAAGTTTGCCAACTATAGATCTTTTACCTCCTTGGTTAGGTTTATCCCTCAGTATTTTATTCATTTCCATGCAACTGGAACTGAGATTGTTTTCTTAACTTCTCTTTCTGATAGTATATTGCTAGTGTACAGAAATACAACAGGTTTTTCTACATCAATTTTATATTCTGTAACTTTTCTAAAATTGAGCTATAGTTGTTTTATGGTGACATCTTTTGGATTTTCTGTATATAGCATCATGCCATCTACAAACAATGGTAGTTTTACTTCTTTCAGCTATTATTTCTAAAAATAAATTTTCTGTTTTTTCTTTCTTCATTTCCTAGGACCATATAATGTGAATGTTAGCACATTTGATATTGATCCAGGGATCTCTTAAACTATTCTCATATTTTAAATTATTTTTTTCTGTTCAGCTTAGCGGATTTCCACTACTCTGTTTTCCAAGTCACTGATCCATTCCTCTGTATTATCTAATTTACTGTTGATTCTTTCTAGTGTATTGTTTTTATTTCTAACTCTGTTAAAATTCTTACTGTGTTTATTCTCCCACAAATATCATAAAGGTGTTTGTAAAACATCTTTATGATCATTAAGCATCTTTACCAAGTAGGTTGCTTATCTCTTCGTTTAATTCTTTTTTTGGAATTTTGTCTTATTCCTTCATTTGGAACATATTCCTGTGTCTCTTCATTTTACCTAACTCTGTTTTATTTCTATGTATTGGATAGGTTCTATGTATTGGTTATGTTTCCTAAGCTTGAGAAAGTAGCCTTATGTAGGATAAGCATACTCCCAACAGCATACTCCCCTTTGGTCACCAGATCTATATGCTTAGGGATGCTTCATATGTGGGATGCATGGGCCTTCTGGAGTGGTGGGCCAGCTACTGTAGGCACCCTGGTAAGCAAGGCTGGATTGTCTCCCATTTGGCTGTCAAGTCCTGCCTTGTACAATGACTGCTGTCGTGCTTGTCGGTGAGGCCAGATCTGGCATGGCTGACTGTTTAGCCTGGGAGGTCTCAGAACTGGTGTTGGCCCACTGGTGAGTGAGGCTGGGTCCCAGGATAGCCTGGGTGCCTGGCCCATGGGATCCCAGGACTGGTACTGACCCACACCCTTGGCAATAAAATGCTAGAGAGACAATTCCAAAATGGTGCTTGACAGTATCAATGTCCTTTGGTAGAACAACTTCTAAAACTGCCTGCCAGCAGTGTCTATGTCCCTACAGGGCATCCCAGTTGCCTCTTGCCTCTATGGAAGGTTCTCCAAGATCAGCCAATGGGTCTGATGTAGGCTCCTTTCAAAGTACTGGCTCAACACTGGGATTTGTAGCATGTGAGATTTTGCTCCTGTCCTCTAAGGATGGAGTTTCCATTTCCTACAGTCCTCCAGCTCTCGTGTACACAACCCACGCTGGCCTTCAAAGTCTGAGATTCTAGAGGCTTTGTGCAGGACCCCAGTGCTGGGGAGTCTGATGTGGAGCTCAGACCCCTAGCTCTTTGATGAGAACCTCTACAACTGTGATCATCCTCTCAGTTTTGGGGTGCCTACTGAGGGATATAGACCCTGACTTACTGTGTCTCTGCCCCCCGTGTCCACCTTATTGTGGTCCTTCTGTTTTATCTTTGGTGGTGGAAAATCTTTTCTGCTAGTCTCCAGATCATTCTCATAGAGAATTGCTCTGTAAATAGTTGTAATTTTGCTGTGCCTGTGGGAGTTTAGGGTCTCTCTACTCTACCACCTTGGCCACACCTCAGGAACATTAAAAGTGTATTGCTATACACTTCTTTTTCTCTGTTTCTTTGTTTAATTCCTTCTACGTATTTAAGTTGTTTCACTAAGTTATAGGTTGACCTTTCCTTATCAATTGACCATTACTATCATTGTCTCTTCATAGATATAGTATTTCACTGGGAAATGGGAGCAAGTATAACAGTCGTATGACTAGCTCATTTTTCAAGAGGGTATTAAACCCTAGAGTTAAATTTGATTTGGTTAATAATGCTTCTCTCTTTGATGAATAGCTATTTTTATCATTCTTAATTTTCTTATCTATTAGTTAGGTCTTTTCAGTGATAACTTATGTACTCTTGTGACTTATAATGATTTGCCTTCACCTTTATTATAAGAATAATAAAATTGTTGATATTTTTCCAATCTGCTGATATAAGTGCTGCAAATTCAGTTTCTCTGATATCAAACTGTCAAAGAAACATCTGTACACCTCTGATTTGTGCTTTTTGTCACAGGATCCCAAAAGCCCACTGGACCAAAATAATATTAAAGATAGCCAAGGACATCTCTGAATGGGAGGCAAGATTCCTCAGAAAGGTACACTGTAACGTTTTTCTTTCATTCCTGCGCCTCATCATGAGGTATGGGTGGACTGTTTACATGGCTGAAGAGAATTACGAATAGCAGTGGGAAGAGGCATTAACTTCTGGTGACATGAATATGGACTCGTAGCCATCATGACTTCACTATTACCTCTGTGTTTCTGGCACAGCCCTGTGAACAGTCAATGAGCCATGGTGACTCAAACCATTCCTATCTAATAGAAAGCTCGGTGATGTTTTAGAAGCAACCTTAGTGTCCAGTTGACCCACTCAGTGAAGTACTGGGTCGGGCTGGGTTCAAATGAGAGTGCCATATCCTAGAAGTCAATATAAGGCTTGGGGACAGAGCACTGTTGTGCCAGAAATTCATGCTTGAAGATTAGAAAATGATTCAGGAGTCAGGGAACCCAGCAGGATCCAGGTATGTAGCCAAGAAGATAGAATCTGGTAGCAGAGAAGGATGCAAAGTTCCCAAAGAATGATACTTCTTTTTCACTTTCTTGATAATTTCCATTCCCACATTCATGAGATGAAAGTTGCTAAGATGTTTGAACAACGATTGTGAAATTACAAAGAGAGGATGTTTCCTTTGGTTTTTTATTTTATTAAATGTTGCTAACAATGTGCTCTCTTGAACAAGATTTAAAGCATGCATGATCTGCCCTGATGGACTGAGCATGGTAAAAGGGTCATGGAGTAACTCTGGCCTAAGTGAATGCGTATTAAGCTGCAGGTGCTTTGTATTGTACACCCAGAGCCAAATGAGTGACACTATGATACAGTGATTGTAGCCCCAGAAGTTGATTCCACAGTTTATTCTTTTGACAGTATAGTAGTGACTTGGGTCCTCCTATAAGAATTTGATTTTTGGTCTTCCCACCCAACAATCTTGCTGTATAACAGATCACTACTGAATCCCAAGCTGATACTCTTACCCTGCCACCCCTGAGCTATTTGCTTAGCAACTAGAATGAGTCTTCTCTGATCCAGCCATAGCAAACACCCTAGGCAAAAATCATGCTATCAGCATGCCCCTGCCTGGTGCCTTCGTGGTTCATCGCTCACCTCCCGACACCTTCTTCAGAAGGTGACATTCAAGGTTTCAATTTTGACTTCTAAGGCTTCTCTCATCAAATTGTATTTAGTTAGTTTTCACTTCTTCTGTGGTCTTCTTCAAAGACAAGTAATGAAGAGTGAAGCTCCATGTAGGAACTGGACATATGACTTTAGACTCATCTGCACAACTTTCTAACCTGCTAAGCTAGAAGGCGCTAAGTCCAATACAAACACCTTGTCCTTATGAACTCCAGCCCTCATTGCTGGAGGTGATGACTGTTGTGCTGTGTTTAAAATAAAAAGAAACCTTAAGCCAAATAAATTGAAAATAAATATTATTTTTCTCTAAGACTCACCACTGTGATAAATCTCCTTTCAAGGAATAAACTTTGTTTTTAGTTCTTAATGTGCCAAAAAGTCACCAATGATAGCCCCTACTTTATACCTCCTCTAAAAGAAATAAATGGATGCCTTTTCTCATAAGCTCAGCATTATTTAGATTTCTTTTAAGCTTCCAGCATTCTAGGGTTCAAAGATATGTTTCCTGCTCAAAAATAGATTTGGTTTTGTAAATCTTTCTGACAGATTTGTTTGTCTAAATAAAAGTTTTAGAAATCTTAATTTGATAATTCAATACTTTATGGTGTTTCCCTAGAAATATATCTCATGGCCTAAAAGGCATTTTATTTTATTTTATTTTTTGTGATAAAAGGCATTTTAAAATGACTGAAATGATGACTATGGCCATTAGGTCCAGAAACACATAAGTATCAAAGCACATGTGCAGCTGTCTCTGGCTTTCTGAGTGAGCTCAGAAAATGTAGAGGAAGAAAATATCTGAATGAAAGGACATAAGTCACCCAGAGTTGATGGAGTTCTCTATTCTTTTCGAAGTATTTGGGAGAAGAGAATGGACAAACCAAAAGTAGGCTGACAATGGAATACTTCCCATGGAAGAGATATTCTTTCTCTCCCTTTATTTAGTGAGGCTTTCTTCCTTATTATCATTTTTTCTGAGCAGTTCAAGTTGGGTACTAGAAGATTTTTTGGAGAAGGAAATGCAACCCACTCCAGTATTCTTGCCTGGAGAATCCCTTGAACAGATGAGCCTGGCGGCTACCATCCATGGAGCTGCAAAAGAGTTGGACACACCTGAGCAACTAAACAATAGCAGCAACAACTAGCTTTCTATTGTAATTACCTTGACTATCATGTGAGGGAAGTAACCTTAGCTAGCCATCTCTCCAGATGTATCTTACAGATTTCACAAACATTTCTTTAAAAAGTACTATAGGAAGATTATTCCCTAGCACAAACCTGTCCAGCTTGCACGCTTAGGACTATCTGAAGCATTCATCATGGTGTTCTCCATCTCAGTGTCCATTAGCACCTTGGGAGACAGAGGTCAAAATGTTTCCTTAGGGAGGTTTGTCATCTCAAATCATTGGAAATCTATGAATTTCCTCCTTTCCAGACATACTACTAAATTTCTCCATATATCTTAATCGTTCCAGTTCTTTTTCCTTAAAGGTGACTTTAGAAAGTCAGGAATTTGTTAACTTTGAAAGTTCTTTGAGAGTGGAGATTATGAGGCAGGTTCAGTTCGGTTCAGTCGCTCAGTCGTGTCCAACTCCCTGTCTATCACCAACTCCCGGAGTTCACTCAGATTCATGTCCATCGAGTCCGTGATGCCATCCAGCCATCTCATCCCCTGTCGTCCCCTTTTCCTCCTGCCCCCAATCCCTCCCAGCATCAGAGCCTTTTCCAATAAGTCAACTCTTTGCATGAGGTGGCCAAAGTACTGGAGTTTCAGCTTTAGCATCATTCCTTCCAAAGAACACCCAGGACTGAGCTCCTTTAGGATGGACTGGTTGGATCTCCTTGCAGTCCAAGGGACTCTCAAGAGTCTTCTCCAACACCACAGTTCAAAATCATCAATTCTTGTGCACTGAGCTTTCTTCACAATCCAACTCTCGCATCTATACATGACCACTGGAAAAACTGTAGCCTTGACTAAAGGAACTTTGTTGGTAAAGTAATGTCTCTGCTTTTGAATATGATATCTAGGTTGGTCATAACTTTCTTCTAAGGAGCAAGCATCTTTTAATATCATGGCTGCAATCACCATCTGCAGTGATTTTGGAGCCCAAAAAGATAAAGTCTGACACTGTTTCCACTATTTCCCCATCTATTTGCCATGAAGTGATGGGACCAGATGCCATGATCTTTGTTTTCTGAATGTTGAGCTTTAGGCCAACTTTTTCACTCTCCTCTTTCACTTTCATCAAGAAGCTTTTTAGTTCCTCTTCACTTTCTGTCGTGAGGGTGGTGTCATCTGCATAGCTGCATATCCATTTAAAAGTCTGATTACATAACTGTGAATTAAATTTGTGGCACAAATTTAGGTAAGATATTCATTTCATTATGTCAATCTAGATTATATATTACAGTACAGTAGCAAAGTCATGTCTGACTCTTTGTGACCCCATGGACTGCAGCACACCAGGCTTCCCTGCCCATCACCAATCCCTAGAGCTTGCTCAAACTCCATCGAGTTGCTGATGCCATCCAGCCATCTCATCCTCTGTCGTCCCCTTCTACTCTTGCCTTCAATCTTTCCCAGCATCAGGGTCTATTCCAGTGAAGTTCTTCGCATGAGTTGGCCAAATTATTGGAGTTTCAGCTTCAGCATCAGTCCTTCCAATGAACACCCAGGACTGATGTCCTTTAGGATGGACTGGTTGGATCTTCTTGCAGTCCAAGGGACAGGTACTTCTGCTTTATTTGTGAAAAGGGTAGTTTCTATGTTTTTGTTTAGTATACCCCATTGCTGACAGTAAAAGTTACATCTTGTATTTGTACACTAAAAAAGGAAGAAACCTCTCACCACCCCAAAATGACTACAGGTCATCAGGACTGTGTGTGTGTGTGTGTGTGTGTGTGCGCGCGCGCGTGCACGCGTGCACACGCATATGTGCATATGTATTCAAAGACATCCTGAAAATGATTTTTCAAAATTTATTTACTTGTTTGTTTTTATCTTTGGCTGTGCTGAGTCTTCACTGGTGCGTGCAGTCTTCCTCTAGCTGTGATGAGCCAGGGCTTCTCGAGTTGCAGTGTGCAGACTTCTCACCGTGGTGCTTCGCTTGTTGCCTAGCACAGGCTCCGGAGCACACAGGCTTCTGTAGCTGTGGCCCTTGGTCTCGGTAGTTGTGGCTCACAGCCTGTGGAGCACAGGCGCAGTAGTTATGGCACGTGGGCTTAGTTGCTTGCACTGCAGCATGTGGAATTTTCCCAGACCAAGGGTCAAACCTGTGTCCACTGCATTGGCAGGCAGACTCTTTAACTACTGGCACACCAGGGAAGTCTTAAAAATGTAACTTTTGAATCCACATATTGTGCCAATATATGATCATTGCACACATCATTAAAAACAGTCTCTATGAGTACTATTTAGTATCCCCATAATATTCCATTGTATATTTCTCCTACTAGATTGAGCTGAATGAAACTGATGACCTTTAATCTTTTAAACCTACAAAAATGGTAGTTTTACATGGTTCGACCTAGTAAAATTTGTTTTCCAATCATTGGACATCATGTCCAGCTTTTAAAATGTTAAATAATTGACCTATGACTATTTTAAACATGTTTGTATCAATACTTGTTCATATATTTAACCTTTTCCTCAGGATAATTTCTAAGAAAAGAATTGATTCAGAAAGGATGAAAACCATGGAAGCTCTTAATACCTATTTTAAAATTCCATGCAAAGAGATTATAGCAATTTATGTTCTTCTTGATTATATTCAAGAATGCAAGTTTTACCTTATCCTCACAAAAACTGAGAATTAAAACACTTTTATCTTTGCTAATCCTATAGGTATAATATTATATTCTATATTATTTAACCAAAATGTCTGTACAGAAAGGATGAAAACTATGGAAGCTCTTCATACCTATTTTAAAATTCCATGCAAAGAGATTATAGCAATTTATGTTCTTCTTGATTATATTCAAGAATGCAAGTTTTACCTTATCCTCACAAAAATTGAGAATTAAAACACTTTTATCTTTGCTAATCCTATAGGTATAATATTCTATATTATTTAACCAGTATGTCTGTAATTGGCATAATTCATATTTTCTCCAATTTTACTTCTAGATGAAATAATTAAATTTATAAATGTGTGAAATTAGTTAAGAGGCAGAGCCTAAAATATAAAATAGAATTGGATTTAATGTTGTGATATTGAATTACTTCATTACCCCAGATCAAGGATAACAGTGTCTTTGGTAAAATAGAGGAAACGATAAAGGTGACAATTTCATTTATACTATCTTTGATTTAATATGAGAGGGATGTGCAATTTCTCATTGTAATTTATTTTTCTACAAAAATATATGTGTGGATTTTCCATATTTCCTCTGCAAAGGACACTTTTATTTTAGTGTTGTTTTGTTACAAAGCTTCATTTAAAATGTGTTCTTTTCCTGTCCTTCAAAGTTGTTTTAATTAATAGTCAAATAATATTTGAGCATAGTGCATTTGTGGAATGACTTGGTTGAAAAGACAAATGAACTTGATAAATGCTCTAGTCAGATTGATTAAGAAAAAAAATAATAGAAGACCCAGATTATTAGCATCAGGTATTAAAATAAGGGGAGTCACCATGGATTTTAAAGATATTGAAAGGATAGTAGACTATTATGCAGTAGTTTATGCCAATACATTTGACAACTTTGATGAAATGGATAAAAATCTTAGAAAGCACAAACTATAAAATGTTTTTATTGAATTATAGTTGGTTTATAATGTTCTTTAATTACTGTTGTATAGCAAACTGGATGGAGGAGCCTGGTAGGCTGCAGTCCATGGGGTCACTAAGAGTCGGGCACAACTGAGCGACTTCACTTTCACTTTTTACTTTCGTGCGTTGAAGAAGGAAATGGCAACCCATTCCAGTGTTCTTGCCTGGAGAATCCCAAGGACAGGGGAGCCTGGTGGGCTGCCATCTATGGGGTTGCACAGAGTCAGACACAACTGAAGCGACTTAGCAGCAGCAGCAGCAAACCGATTCAATTATATATACATCCTTTTAAAAATATTATTTTCCATTATGATTTATCATAGGATATTGAATATAATTCTCTGTGCTATACAGTGGGACCTTGTTGTATATCCATTCTATACACAAAAACTTACAAATGCTAGTCCCAGCTTCCTACTCCATCCCTCCCCAACACCCTTGCCACTGGCAACCACCAGCCTGTTTCCTATGTCCATGATTCTATTTCTGTTTCATAGATAGGTTCCTTTGTGTTATATTTTATATTCTACAAATAAGAGTTATCATATGGTATTTGTCTTTCTGACTTACTTCAGTTAGTGTGATAATCTCTAGTTGCATCTGTGATGCTGGGAATGGCACTATTTCATTTCTTGTGGTACATTGTATATATATTACATCTTCTTTACCGTTCATCTGTTGATGGACATGTTTGGTGTTTCCATGCCTTGACTATTACAGATAGTGCTGCTATGTACATACGTGTGCATGTATCTTTTCTAAGTTTTGTCTTTTTTCTTAATGTATGTCCAGGAGTGGGATTGCTGTATCATATGGTAACTCTATTTTAAATTTCTTTCTATATTGTTTTGATAGCAAAACAATGGTAATAAACGCACAACTTTAGATAGATACAAATAGTGATTTATCTACCTGATTGAAAGCCATGCACCAGACAAGAATTATTTAGTAACATTAAAAATGTTTATAATTTCTTGCTAATAACATAAAAGTCAGTCAGTCATGTCTGACTCTTTGCAACCCCATGGACTATAGAGTCCATGGAATTCTCCAGGCCAGAATACTGGAGTGGGTAGCCTTTCCCTTCTCCAGGTCTCCCATATTGCAGGCAGATTCTTTTCTGGCTGAGCCACAAGGGAAGCCCAAGAATACTAGAGTGGGTAGCCTATCCCTTCTCCAGGGGATCTTCCCAACCCAGGAATTGAACCGGGGTCTCCTGAATTACAGGGAGATTCTTTACCAACTGAGCTATGAGGGAAGCCCCAATAACATAGTAAATGTAAACAATATGGATCCATGTTTTTATTGTATGTACATATAGATTAACATGTAAGAAAGCAAGAATGAAAATGCCTCATTATAAATTATCTCTGTATGGTGTAAGCATAGATGACATCATTTTCTTCTTTACACTTTTCTTCATTTTTCTGTTTTGTTTCCTGTACCATACATGAAAATAGCTTTTAAAATAAATGGGAAAAATATTTAAAAAGTATTTTAAAATAAATATAAGAACATATATAACAGTGATTATATTGAAATGATATACAATATTAAGTTAATGATATATAAATAGGAATTAAGGGAAAGACACTAAAATGTTTCTAAAGTTTTGAAGCTGGAAGTCTAAAAATATGGTGTTTCCTTGACAAAGTGTGGGAGGAGGACAGCATGAGGAAAAATTGAAGAGTTCTACCTTAGACTTGCTGAGTTTCTATGACAGTGTACTGTTCATGTATACAAAAGTCATTTGGAAATGAGGGACTGGAATTGAAAGTAATAATAATAGACACAGAAAGTCACATGAAGTAAAATATGAAAATTCTGAGAATAGATGATTCCACAAAGAAATATATCAAGAGAGCAATCTGAGGCTTAGTCCTTAGGAAACACTCCCACTGAGGGATAGAAAGAGCACCTAGAAAAGGACACAGAGCAGAGAAAGGAAACTCTGAGCTACACAGACTGAGTTATCCATCTTGAAGATGATGGAGACAGGGAAGTTTTCATTGAGCATGTGGCTATTCTGCCATGGTCAAGAATGTGACTTTATTTCTGCTCTCACTCTTCTGAGTATGGCAATGAAGTTCTCTCTTTAAAGAGGGGAAAAAGCAGTACTCCCATCTCCTGGCACCCCAACAGAAGGAGAAAGACTTCTCAATTACTAGGGTCTAATTCTAGAGAGAAAAAGACTAAAATGAAGAAAAGAATCTAAATAAATGCAGAGCAAGAATGAGTTTCCCATTACTTAGAAAAACATGAAAGAAAGACCATCTGTTCCTTGAAGACCTGAGTCAGAGTCAACATCTGAATTCTGCTGCAGGACTGTGGTGGGAGAGATGAGAACTCCCCCTTTATGTGGAACACACATCGACAGGAACTCCAGGTATGGCTGACCTCTGTCAGCTTGCCAAGGTCAAGCCCATGCTACTCCAAGGGCTGGACCTGAGAGACCAGCAACTCCTGTAAGCCTGAGGCCAGCTGAGGAGCTCTCCTTTCAACACAAATGTCTGCCTGTTTTCATTTTGTTATTGTCTTTGTTATTTCCTTCCATCATTAAAGATGAAAGGCACAAACAAGGGCTTTTCTTTTTTTTGAGGAAGTAAGACAAAGATCAGGCTCTATGAAAGAGAAAGATATGGAGTCAAAGGTTCAGAAAAGTTAAAAAAAAAATACTAAGGAGCTAAAGAAAGAATATAGATCCAGAACAGAAAACAATCTCAACATTTCTCAAATTTAGTAAAGAAAATTTGCTTGGCAGTAAAACATATGCCTTCCCCAAAGATGACAACAAATCATGTCTGCTTGGGTGTATTGTGATTGGCTTTCCTGGGGACAGAGCAGAAAGGCAGGGGTCAACCCCATGGACACCACTTAGGGAAGTTGGAGGCAAACCAAAAAGCCTCAGTGGAAATAATTGGAGCAGCAGCCTTTTTAGGAAAGGAGGGCTTATGCATTTTTCCCTTAAATGTAAAATGAAAAACAAATATTAAAAATGAAAAAAAAATTATTTTTTAAACTATAGTTGCTCTTGGAAATGAGTGACAAGGACAGTTTGTTCATTGCTGTGGGCCTAATAAATTTAAGGCACCAAATGTGTAACTGGGAGTTTGTTATCATTTGGAAAGCTCTTTCTCTTTATAAGCACAGGCATCCACTAGCAGAAGCTTGGTGTCAAGCAAACAGCCAAGCCAAACAGCATTTGCTTACTGTTTGGCATGCAGGTGGCAGGGCCATCAAACCATTTTTCAGAGAAATTCAGTCCCCTGCAGAATGCCTGAAAGGGGGAAAGGGAGTAGGAGTTTGGAAGGAAGGGTGGCAGGGCCATCATGGAGCCACGGAAAGAATGTTAGTACGTGTACTGGGACTGCGGATGGATGGAGAAGTTTTACAACTTTTACATATAAATTAAAAAGGCAAATATTTCTTAAGCAGACATTGCTAATGGAGGGTAGAGAAGCCTGGCATGCTACAGTCCATGGGGTTTTCTACAGTTCTGGCAATGAGTCGGATATGACTGAGCAATTGAATCACAACAACAGACACTGACACAGGATATGACTTACATTTGTAATAATGAGTGATATTTATTAAGTACTTGGTGTGTACCAGATAAAGTGATAAGTACTTTAAATGTCATACTGACTTCTCAACTCAGTATTATTGATGGAAATTAGGATTCTTAGTGAAATGGAGCAGCTTGTCCACCTCACATAACCAGAGGCAAAACTCACAATTAACCTACATCAGTCTGGTTTCAGTACCACACTTTTAAAAATCAAAATGCCTCTTCCCCACCACATTCTCAACTGAAATGAAGGGGTCTTGTTTTTCTCAATCTTGTTTTATATATTTTGAGATACTGTAAAAGTTGCTTCCTATCCCTTTTCTTTTTAGAATTCACCTAGAATAAGAGAATTCAGTCAAAACTGCTGAGAACTGCTGAGGCAGGCTCCCCTGGCTGAACGAGAGACAGTCTGAAAGTTTCTGCTTCTTCTGAGTTGCGCTTGTGTTGTTTTCTCACCCTCAACGGTTAAGGCAAAAATGATTAAGTATATTTCAGGATGCGTGGTTTCAATGGATACTCCTAGAGCAAGCAAGAGAAGGGACTGTAAATAAAGCAGACACACAGATGGTAAGAAGCACTGGTCCTTTCCCTGCTACCCAGTGAATCCCCACCTCTCAGGTGCTCGCCTCACTTCCTCCAGGTACAGCCCAGTTTTCACCTGCAGTGGCTGCAGAGACGGGCTGAAAACGTGTCCCACAAGAGTGTTTTCTCCTTCTTTCTCTGCTTCTTCATCTCTAAGAGAAGACTCATTGACAAAGTGTGTGTGTGTGTGTGTGTCTGTCTGTCTATCTACCTGTGTATATGTGTGTGTGTCTATCTGTGTATGTGTGTGTCTATCTGTGTATGTGTGTGTTTGTCTATCTACCTGTGTATATGTGTGTGTCTATCTGTGTATATGTGTGTGTGTGTGTCTATCTACCTGGTATATGTGTGTTACCCCCTGCTGCATGCTGCTGCTTTTCCTGTGTGTGGGCCTTTCCTAGAATGAGTTAAGACTGAGAACTGAAAATTTAAGACTAAAGCTACTTCCCAATACCAGTTTCACAACAACGGTTATGAGGGTGATTGATGTCTCTTGTCTGTCTCTTGAAACATTTGAGAACATTCAGTTCCTTGCCCACAAGCCCACAGCTAGTGAGAGACACATGTCTTACACACAGTTCAGTTCAGTTCAGTCACTAGGTGTCCGACTCTTTGCGACCCCATGAATCGCAGCACGCCAGGCCTCCCTGTCCATCACCAACTCCCGGAGTTCACTCAGACTCACGTCCATCGAGTCAGTGATGCCATCCAGCCATCTCATCCTTGGTTGTCCCCTTCTCCTCCTGCCCCCAATCCCTCCCAGCATCAGAGTCTTTTCCAGTGAGTCAACTCTTCGCATGAGGTGGCCAAAGTACTGGAGTTTCAGCTTTAGCATCATTCCGTCCAAAGAAATCCCAGGGCTGATCTCTTTCAGAATGGACTGGTTGGATCTCCTTGCTGTCCAAGAGACTCTCAAGAGTCTTCTCCAACACCACAGTTCAAAAGCATCAACTCTTTGGCGCTCAGTCTTCTTCACAGTCCAACTCTCACTTCCATACATGACCACAGGAAAAACCGTAACTTTGACTAGATGGACCTTAGTCAGCAAAGTAATGTCTCTGCTTTTGAATTTACTATCCAGGTTGGTCATAACTTTTCTTCCAAGGAGTAAGCGTCTTTTAATTTCATGGCTGCAGTCACCACCTGCAGTGATTTTGGAGCCCCAAAAAAGAAAGTCTGACACTGTTTCCACTGTTTCCCCATCTATTTCCCATGAAGTGATGGGACCGGGTGTCATGATCTTCGTTTTCTGAATGTAGAGCTCTAAGCCAACTTTTTCACTCTCCTCCTTCACTTCCATCAAGATGTTTTTTAGTTCCTGTTCACTTTCTGCCATAAGGGTGGTGTCATCTGCATATTTGAGGTTATTGATATTTCTCCCGGCAATCTTGAATCCAGCTTGTGTTTCTTCCATTCCAGCGTTTCTCATGATGTACTCTGCATATAAGTTAACTAAGCAGGGTGACAATATACAGCCTTGACATACTCCTTTTCCTATTTGGAAACAGTCTGTTGTTCCATGTCCAGGTCTAACTGTTGCTTCCTGACCTGCATACAGATTTCTCAAGAGGCGGGTCAGGTGGTCTGGTATTTCCATCTCTTTCAGAATTTTCCACAGTTTATTGTGATTCACACAGTCAAAGGCTTTGGCATAGTCAATAAAGCAGAAATAGATGTTTTTCTGGAACTCTTTTGCTTTTTCCATGATCCAGCAGATGTTGGCAATTTGATCTCTGGTTCCTCTGCCTGTCCTAAAACCAGCTTGAACATCAGGAAGTTCACGGTTCACATATTGCTGAATCCTGGCTTGGAGAATTTTGAGCATTACTTTACTAGCGTGTGAGACGAGTGCAATTGTGTGGTAGTTTGAGCATTCTTTGGCATTGCCTTTCTTTGGGATTGAAATGAAAACTGACCTTTTCCAGTCCTGTGGCCATTGCTGAGTTTTCCAAATTTGCTGGCATATTGAGTGCAGCACTTTCACAGCATCATCTTTCAGGATTTCAAACAGCTCAACTGGAATT
>SJYX01004006.1:66737-100501 GCA_006410675.1 Oreotragus oreotragus
TTTTTTTTTTTTTTTTTTTTGGTCTGCAGTATTTGAAAGCCAATGGAACTCAACATTATCCAACAGGTTAGGAAATCAAATCTCTATTGCATGACATCTACCATCATGGCTCACTCTTTTCATCACTGACACCCCCTTCCCTGTCATTAAACTGTCAATACTCATTAAATCTCAAATCAGAACAGACTGTACATCAAGCAGAAGTGGACTCACAAGACAATGAAGTTTGAAATCAGAACTGTCCCATAAAATATATAAAGACGGGTACCCTACCAATAAAAGAATGATCAATCTTATAACCGGCTCTACTGGGGAATATGAGGAACAGGATTAATGCTTTACCCCGCATCTATCTCCACATCCATTAAAGAGGTGATGCACTAGTTTCTAAATATTCAAGCAGACATAAACTAAATAAAATAACAAGATTTTAGGACTAGAAGGGATATTAACTCAGCCATCCTTCCAACTAGAGCTTTCATCTTTCTTCTGAGTGAACACTCAGCTTCTTCTTAAACATCTGCAGTAGAGTTACCCTTTGTTCATTTATCTTCAAACATCTTCTGACATGCCCTGAGGACATTTCATAGCTGATATTCTGAATCTGCAATGACATATACCGTTGGAAAAAAATGACGGAAAGAAGGAAATTTTAAAAATCTGATTTCCAAATGTTTCTTGAACAGAGAAGCAAGCAGTGAGACTGAATGGTACACAGCACTGACAAGGTGGGGGCTGTACAAGAAGCTGGAATCGAGATGGCCATACACAGTGCCCCCTGCTCTGTCTCATAATCAGCAGGAGAATTCATAGGGGTTAATGCAATCTGTGTAACGTTCTCAGAGGAGGAAAGGAATAACTTTCCCCCTGTTTTTCAAGCTATTTACCTTCATGTCCACTGGAACCTTTTAAATAACATTGCTTGAAAATCCAGTCTGTAAGCTTCCCTTGGCTCCAAGAATCGTTAAAGAATTTATAAGCTGTTTTCTCTCTTATCCCAGGAGCTCCTGCCAGGGGAAGCAAAATCCAGACATTTGCAACTCAACACCAGTGAGTGCCTGGCTAATCTGATCAGTGAGGAGGCAGCAGTCACAGTCACCTCTGACACAGGGACTCTGACAGGCGTCGATATTCCGCTCTAGCCATTGTGACTTCAGGCACTCACCCAGCCCTTTTCCATCATGGTGGGGCTCTGGGCTTTAGAGACTTCCAGGCCCAGGTACCAATCCAGACAAAGCTTACTTCTCATGTCTGCCAGGACCTCTCTGGAAAGCCCTGGAGTACAGACTGTCTTGGGAGGTTTCTGATATTTCCTGCCAGTGACGTCCAAGTGATGATGGCAATGGCGTGCAATGTCCACCTGAGGCCCTCAGGGTAGTATATAACCTTGTTGATGCAGTTCAAACAAACATCCTAGTTTAATCATCTACTGCTAGTGGTGGCATTTGGGATCTCATAAATCCTGGGGGGCGGGGGGAAGCTTTTTCTGCATGAACTCCTCAGAGAGTTTCCAACAACAGAACTTCAGCCAGGTCAATGCAAAGCCAAAGAATTCTCTTTAGTCACCTGCTTGTGATGGCAAACCTGAGGAATCCCAAGTTTCAGGCAATGCTCAGCTGGTACCACAGCAGCGCAGGCAGTCATTTGTGCTTGAGGGTCATCCCACTCCCCACCCTTCTGACCCTCAGAGAGGGAAGGGTTTCTCAATGAGGGCAGAAAGGGCACAGGCCACAATGGCTACAGGCCTACAACCTTTTAGGTTCTTGTATTCCTTTTATATTTTTAATTTTTCTTTTTTCTTCACCGAAAGTTTGTCTAAGAATTCATGTGTAAAGTAAGGACTTCTTGGAAGCTTAGAAATTAAAAAAAAGGCAGTATTCTCTACTCCTCTCCCTGACAAAAAATAAAAGCATGTGCATTAAAGTATGTACACACATGTACACACACACACACACAATTGATTGGCTTCCATCAGCTCTCTGATTTTCACCAGCCCTTTGCCTGATTTGTAGTCTTCATGAGGAGGCAAAAGATTGGATTCCTCAGCTGTAAGAACAACAATCCAGCCACAAGATTGTTAAACCAATTTATTTTATTTAGTAGGAAGGAAGAAGTGGTTAAAATGGCTCATTTAGTTATTTCACTAACACACAGTCAAGAGCTTATAGGGGGCTGGGCATGTTTCAAAGAAAAGTATCTAAATACTCCTCAAGGACTAACACCCCATCTTTGTACAAGAAAGTCGTAATGCACTGTAGCTGTCATGATATAAATGTCCCATACCATAAAGACCATCAGGTCCCCAAACCTTGGTCATTTACTATTATGGGCTATTCTCTACCTGCTTCATGTATATTCATCTTGTCAAAGAAATTGCACAGCTGGGCTGAAAGTAGGGGCATTCTTCTGCTTTTCTATTTCTGGCAGCGAAATATGACAGTGACATATATTAGCATCATCCTCCATCAGCTATATTAGGGACTCAGTAAAGGAAAACCCCATTTGTGAAGGTCACATGGCTCTCTGAGATGGATTAAATGCACTCTTAGCTAGAAGAGTGTGTTAACATGTAGACTCAGAACCAAGAGCTAAAATAGAAATGAAAGTAGGTACTAAAGATGTAATAGTTTAAATAGTTAGCTTATTGACACTTTTTTTTACAATGATTATCCTAAAAAAGGGTCTTCATCCTCTGCCATGTTCATCAAAACTCATTTACTTTTCCTCCTGGACATACAGTAAACTGTATTTTCCAGTCTCCCTTGTAGTTACATGTGGCCATGTGATGGAATTTTAACCCATGGAGTGTTGGCAGAAGTGATGTGTACCACTTACAGACCCAGCTGATAAGACCCTCCCAGTTACAGTCCTCTAGTTCTTTCCTGAGTCATCAGAATAATAGAGAAGATTCTATGGATGTCAAAGAGATTGGCATCCAGAGACAGGAGGAACCTAGGTTCTTGAATTACAACTGGAATATTCTCTACCAAATACCAAAAACTTTCATGAAAGAAATTATCTCCTGTTATTTTAAGTTTATTGTTTTTAAATTGGGGTTGTATGATATATCAGTTAGCCTACCCTGACTAATGCATCCAGTGAAAGCAGATTTCTCTTCTCTGGTCGATGACATGAGCATATATACGTTCTGGATGCAGCTCAGTTTGTATTGTTTTCTGGTTTCCAATGTTTCATCTGGCTCTTATCCAATTATTTTCATTTATGTCTTCCCTGGTGGCTCAGACAGTAAAGCATCTGCCTATAATGCAGGAGACCTGGGTTCGATCCCTGGGTTGGGAAGATTCCCCTGGAGAAGGAAATGGTAACCCACTCCAGTACTCTTGGCTAGAAAATCCAATGGATGGAGAAGCCTAGTAGGCTACAGTCCATGGGTCACAAAGAGTCGGACACGACTGGGCGACTTCACTTTCACTTTCATTTTCACTCTACATAAAACCCTCTTCCTTTCTTCTAGGCATTACTACAGCTTTCTTAAAACTAAATATGGTTATGAATAACATTTTTTAAATGTCTATGCTCTGTGAGCCTCATCATAAAACTATTAGTAGGGAGAAAGTGGCTGGGAGTAGAGGTGGGAGAAAGAGACTAGAGAGGTAAAAAGCCATACAGAAGAGTCATTCCTGAGAGAAAGTAAAAAAACTCTCCTAATCTTCAGAATGGAAGTCAGTTTTGAACTGCTCTCCTTACTAAAAGAAACTATGGACGAGAAGCCAAGATTCAGCACAACACTACTGAAAAATGACCTGGCCTGTCCTTCTACTTGGACAGAGGAAGGAACAGACACATGTCTTCTACTTGGAAACCAACTGGAATTCCATATCTTATTTCAGGAGGCAAATCATCATTTGATTTAAAAGAGAAAGATGAAAACAGGGACTATTTGGGCTTGTGAAGACTGTGATTGTTACCCAGAGTCCACCATTTACTCAGTTTTTCTAGGACAGAGCATGCATATCACTTGTGGGGATAGAAGATGGGAGGAAACAAAAATAGACTAAGACCTGGGACATTTATAACTATGAAGAAGTGCCAGTAAAACTGACTCTCAGTCCAGTTTGCTGCAAACTTCATGTCCTTAACGCCATCATAAATGATGAACAGGTGAACAAAATGTCTATAAATGTTAAATCCTCCTCAGAAAACAGTATTTTTGTCAGTCGCAGAGAACTCAGATTCTTGGACAGATTCTCACTGGAAGACAAATCAGCCTGACATGCTGGCATCTCTCAAACATCACGAGTCAATAAAGTAGTTTGTCTTGAAGACTTGGCCAGAGCTGCAACTGAAGTTTATCAGGATTTTGGGGAGATTCTCTAAGAAAATCAAATTCTGAATGCTCCCATTGTGAAACAATGCAAAATAACACAAGGAAAAACCTTGCTTCCCCTTTAATTCCTATGGGAAAAAAAGTGACCTGTCGTATTATTTTGCCATTTCTTTTTCAGTGTTTGCAAATTTATTCCATTGTGAGTGGGGGAAGAAAGGGTAACAGGAATTAGACTTTCACTTGGTGAGATGGCTGTTCTCTACACACACATCTTCTTCATTTGGTTATGAAACAGAGTCTGTTTATATCTAAGTCCAGCTCTGGGAAAGGTTGATGTGAATTTATCTCCAAGTATCTCTATATCTCTTTATGGTTCTTAGAAAATGTTTCAATTTGATAATAAATGAATTAGGACACCAGTGATTGAAAGAGAATCCAAGCAATCCAAAGTGCTGAGGGGTCTTTCCTACAGAATTAGATACACAGACATTTTCCTTCAGGTGTGTTATCAGCAGTCATGTTGGAGATGAGTGGCATCTTCTCTGAGACACACATTTTCCTTCATTGATAAACCCAAGGATTGCATTGCACGAGGCTAAGAATCAGATGATGACTTAAGAAAAACGGTTCTGCTGAATTATAAACTGAGGCATTTAAAAGTTTTAAAAGTCATCTGAGCAAAAGTCACTTAGAATCTAGTGGCACCCAACTGGAAGTAGTTAAGAGTTCTCTACCAATGAGAGTTGGGGAGAGACTTGTATAGAAAAAGTAAAACAAAATAAGAAAATTAATGATTGCCTGTTATTTAAAGACTAGTTGGCTGTTTGTGATTGGTTGTCCTTACTCAGTATTTTGATTTCTCAACCTTGAGGCATTTATAGGTCTAGATTTTAGTTTGCTTATGTTGGTAGCCAAAGCATTAGAGCCACATCAAATCTGATAGCCTCCTTGTTTAAGTAATTTCACGATATATCCAGAAAAAAATTAGTTTAATGGTGGATTGTTCCTAGGAGGAAGGATATCAGTAGGTTTTATTTCCTTCTTTTTGCTAATCAGTCTTTTGTTATTAAGCAATGAAAATATATTATTTGAACAATAATATTGGTATTATAAAGAGAGCAACATTTGCTCTCTTTCCCTTTATTTTGTACTTTTCTAAGAGGAAACTTGGAATATTAGTACTTATTAACTGATACCTGCAGCCTCTTAGGTCAGGAAAAGGCAGTGTGCTTAAGAAGGGTGAGAACTAGATGGCCTAAATAGTTTAGTTAAGGTCAGTGTACCTTGGTGGGCTCAGGCTGCAGATCAGAATCTTTGTGCTGACAGCAAGATGTGGTTTGGAATTCTCTGTCTTTGCTACCTTAAGGAAAACTTGGATGTTTTTGTAAATGCACACAGGTACACCCAGGTGTCCAAACTGAAATCACATTCAGAATGGAAGACATCCTGGAAAATGTCATTTTAGCCTCTATAGGTTCCAAAGTCACACACACACATTTTTGAAGGAAAATTATATATATGGTTTAGAAAGGGACAGAAAAGACTGGCCCCATTTGAAGATGGTGTGATAGTGAACATAGACTATCCACCTATAAACTAGTACAAGTAATAAGAGAATGAGTTAGTAAGAGAGTGCATCAAAATTGCTAGATATAAATCAACCTATAAAAATCAAGTTTTTTTAATAGTATTTTTAAGCAGACTTATTGTGATCATTTCACAGTGTATGCAAATATTAAATGATTATGTTGAATACTTGAAACTAATGTAATGTCATATGTCAATTATGCCCATTAAAAAAAACCAACAGTAGTGCTATTCATTACCAATAACTAGAAAATGGCATCAAGATAATATACCTGATAGTCAACAAATACTCTAAGGATACTAGAAATGTAACCAATAAAAGATGTGTAAGATTGGTGGAGAAAATTGTAATAAGACAAAATTTAAAATGAAAATTAAAAAAATCTAATTCAGATAGGGAGTCTATCTGAAAAAGAATTCAGAATAACAATAGTAAAGATGGTCCAAGTTTTTAAGAAACAAAATGGAGTTACAGATAAATAGACTAGAGACAAGTGTTGAGAAGATGCAAGAACTGTTTAACAAGGACCTAGAAGAAATAAAGAAGAGTCAGTCAATGATGAATAATACAATAACTGAGATCAAAAGCACTTTGGAGGGAACCAACTGTAGAATAACTGAGGCAGAAGAGAGGATAAGTGACGTGGAAGATAGAATGGTGAAACTAAATGAATCAGAGATGAAGAAAGAAAGAAGAATTAAATGAGGACAACCTCAGAGACCTCTGGGACAATATTAAATGCCCCAACATTTAAATCATAGGTGTCCCAGAAGAAGAAAACAGAAAGAAAAGGCATGAGAAAATACTTGAGGAGATAATAATTGAAAACTTTCCTAAAATGGGAAAGGAAATAGCCACCCAAGTCCAACAAACCCAGTGTCCCGAACAGGATAAACCCAAGGTGAAACAGCCCAAGACACATAATAATCAAACTAATGAAGATCAAACACAAAGAGCAAATATTAAAAGCAGCAAGGGAAAAACAACAAGTAACACAGGAGGGGATCCCCATAAGGATAACAGTTGATCTTTCAATAGAAATTCTTCAGGCCAGAAGGGAATGGCAGGACGTACTTAAAATGATGAAAGAGAAAAACTTACAACTCAGATTACTATACCCAGCAAGGATATCATTCAGATATGAAGGAGAAATCAAAAACTTTATAGACAAGCAAAAACCTGAGAGAATTCAGCACCACCAAGCCAGCTCTTCAACAAATGCTCAAGGATCTTCTCTAGACAGGAAACACAGAAAAGTTTTATAAAATTGAACCCAAAACAACAAAGTAAATGGCAATGGGATCATACTTATCAATAATCACCTTAAATGTAAATGGACTGAATTCCCCAACCAAAAGACAAAGACTGGCTGAATGGATGCAAAAACAAGACCCTTATATATGCTGTCTACAAGAGACTCATCTCAAACCAAAGGACACATATAGACTAAAAATGAAGGGCTGGAGAAAGATATTTCAAAAGAGACTAAAAAAAAAAAAGCCGGAGTAGCAATACTCATATCAGATAAAATAGACTTTGAAACAAAGACAGTGAAAAGAGACAAAGAAGGACCCTATATAATGATCAAAGAATCAATCCAAGAAGAAGATACAACAATTATAAATATATGTGTACCCAACATAGGAGCACCACAATATGTGAGGCAAATGCTAACAAGTATGAAAGGGGAAATTAACAGTAACAAAAGAACAGTGGGAGATTTTAATACCCCACTTACACCTATGGATAGATCAACCAGACAGAAAATTAGCAATGAAACAAAAGCTTTAAATGATACAATGGACCAGTTAGAGCTAATTGATATCTATAGGACATTTCACCCAAAACAATGAATTTCACCTTTTTCTCAAGTGCATTCTGGAAGAAGTCAAAAAGTAAATAAAAATATGCATAGAAACAAATGAAAATGAAAACATGACAATCCAAAACATATGGGATTCAATAAAATCAGTGCCAAGATGAAGGTTCATAGCAATACAAGCTTACCTCAAGAAACAAGAGAAAAATCAAATAAATAACCTAACTTTACACCTAAAGCAACTAGAAAAAGAAATTAATAACCCCAAATTTAGTAGAAGGAAAGAAATCATAAAAAACAGAGCAGAAAAAAGTGAAAAAGAAACAAAGGAGACTATAACAAAAATCAACAAAACTAAAAAACTGGTCCTTTGAGAAGATAAATAAAATAGACAAACCATTAGCCAGGCTCATCAAGAAAAAAGAGGAATAAAATCAACAAAATTAGAAATGAAAATGGAGAAATCACAATAGACAACACAGAAATACAAAGGATCATAAGAGACTACTATCAGCAACAATATGCGAATAAAAGGGACAACTTGGAAGAAATGGATGAATTCTTAGAAAAGCATAACCTTCCAAAACTGAACCAGGAAGAAATAGAAAATCTTAACAGATCCATCATGAGCATGGAAATTAAAACTATAATCAAATATCTTCCAACAAACAAAAGTCCAGGACCAGATCCCTTCACAGTTGGATTCTACCAAAAATTGAAAGAAGAGCTAACATCTGTCCTACTCAAATTCTTCCAGAAAATTGAAGAGGAAGGAAAACCCAAACTCATTCTATGAGGCCACCATCACCATGATACCAAAACCAGACAAAGATGCCACAAAAAAAGAAAACTACAGGCCAAATCACTGATGAACATAGATGCAAAAATCCTCAACAAAATTCTAGCAAACAGAATCCAACAACATATTAAAAAGATCATACATCATGACCAAGTGGGCTTTATCCCAGGGATGCAAGGATTCTTCAATATTTGCAAATCAATCAGTGCTATACACCACATTAACAAATTGAAAGGTTAAAAACATATGATTATCTCAATAGATGCAGAGAAAGCCTTTGACAAAATTCAACACCCATTTATGATTAAAAACTCTCCAGAAAGCAGGCATAGAAGGAACATACCTCAACATAATAAAAGCCATATATGATAAACCCACAGAAAACATTATCCTCAATGGTGAAAAATTGAAAGCATTTCCCCTAAAGTCAGGAACAAGACAAGGGTACCCACTCTTACCATTACTCTTCAACATAGTTTTGGAAGTTTTAGCCACAGCAATCAGAGAAGAAAAGGAAATAAAAGGAATCCAGATTGGAAAAGAAGAAGTAAAACTCTCACTGTTTGCAGAAGACATGATCCTCTACATAGAAAACCCTAAAGCCACAACCATAAAATTACTAGAGCTAATCAATAAATATAGTAAAGTTGTAAATATAAAATTAACACACAGAAATCCCTTGCATTCCTATACACTAAAAAGAAATTAAGGAAACAATCCCATTCACGATTGCAATGAAAATAAAAAAATACTTAGGAATAAATTACCTAAGAAACAAAAGACCTATATAGAGAAAACTATAAAACACTGATGAAAGAAATCAAAGATAACACAAATAGATGGAGAAATATACTGTGTTGGTGGATCAGAAGAATCAATATAGTGAAAATGAGTATACTACCCAAAGTAATGTATAGATTCAATGCAATCCCTATCAAGCTACCAACAGTATTTTTAACAGAACTAGGACAAATAATTTCACAATTTGTATGGAAACAAAAAAACCTTGAATGGCCAAAGCAATCTTGAGAAAGAAGAGTGGAACTGGAGGAATCAACCTGCCTGACTTCAGACTATACTACAAAGCCACAGTCATCAAGACAGTATGGACTGTCACAAAGGCAGAAATATAGATCAATGGAACAAAATAGAAAGCCCAGAGATAAATCCATGCACCTATGGACACCTTATCTTTGACAAAGGAGACACAAATATTATACAATGGAGAAAAGACAATCTCTTTAACAAGTGGTGCTGGGAAAACAGGTCAACCACTTGTAAAAGAATGAAACTAGAACACTTTCTAATATAAACAAAAATAAACTCAAAATGGATTAAAGAACTAAATGTAAGAGCAGAAACTATGAAACTCTTAGGGGAAAACATAGGCAAAACACTCTCTGACATAAATCACACAGCAGGATCCTCTATGACCCACCTCTCAGAACACTGAAAATAAAAGCAAAAATAAACAAATGTGACCCAGTTGAACATAAAAGCTTTTGAACAATGAAGGAAACTATAAGCAAGGAGAAAAGACAGCCTTCAAAATGAGAGAAAATAACAGCAAATGAAGCAACTGACAAAGAATTAATCTCAAAAATATACAAGCAGCTCCTGCCACTCAATTCCAGAAAAATAAATGAGCCAATCAAAAAATGGGCCAAGGAACTAAAGAGACATTTCTCCAAGAAGACATACAGATGGCTAACAAACACATGAAAAGATGCTCAACATCACTCATTATCAGAGAAATGCAAATCAAAACCACAATAAGGTACCATCTCACGCAGGTCAGAATGGCAGCTATCAAAAAGTCTACAAACAATAAATGCTGGAGAGGGTATGGAGAAAAGGGAACCCTCTTACACTGTTGGTGGGAATGCAAACTAGTACGGCCACTATGGAGAACAGTGTGGAGATCTTAAAAAACTGAAAATAGAACTGCCATACGACCCAGCAATCCCACTGCTGGGCATACACACCTAGGAAACCAGAATTGAAAGAGACACATGTACCCTAATGTTCATCGCAGCACTGTTTATAATAGCCAGGACATGGAAGCAACCTAAATGTCCATTGGCAGATGAATGGATAAGAAAGCCGTGGTACATATACACAATAGTATATTACTCAGCTGTTAAAAAGAATGCATTTGAATCAGTTCTAATGAGGTGGATGAAACTGGAGCCTATTATACAGAGTGAAGTAAGTCAGGAAAAAAAACACCAATACAGTATATTAATGCATATATATGGAATTTAGAAAGATGGTAATAATGACCCTATATGTGAGATGGCAGAAGAGACATAGATATAAAGAACAGGGTTTTGGACTCTGTGGGAGAAGGTGAGAGTGGAATGATCTGAGAGGAAAACACTGAAGCATGTATATTACCATATAGGAAACAGATGACCAGTCCAAGTTCGATGTATGAAACAAGGCACTCAAAGCCCATGCATTGTTTTGCACAACCCAGAGGGATGGGATGGGAAGGGAAGTGGGATGTGGTTCGGGATGGGTGGACACATGTACACTCATGGCTGATTCATGTCAATGTACAGCAAACACCACCACAATATTGTAAAGTAATTAGCCTCCAATCAAAGAAATTAATTTTTTTAAAAATCTAGTTAAATGTGGAAAGTAATCATGCATGTTGGGCCAAGGTAGATATTATAATTTAAATTATAAAATAACAGAACTAAATGGTAAATAACACTGCACTTCAAAATGTGTTGGATGCAGCTAAAGTAGCACTTAAAGAGGAAGGTATAGTCTTTTTTTAACTAATTAATTTTTTAATTGAAAGATAACTACTTTACAGAATTGTATTGGTTTCTGCCAAACATCAAAATGAATCAGCCATAGGTATATGTATGTTCCCTCCCTCTTCAACTTCCCTCTCATTTTGAAAAATTTAGTGTTAAGTGCATGTATTGAGGGAAAAAGAAACAAAACTTAATATGGTGGTAAGCACCCACTTAAGAAAGAATAGAAGGTGAAAATTATAGCAGAAATTAGTGTAATATGAATAAACATATAAAAGAGAGAATCATCAGTTTTTACCAGTTCCATAATTGGTTTTTTGACTTTGAACTTTTTTTTTCAACTTGAAAGTAGCCTCTACCCAATTAAAAAAGAAAAAAGAAAGAAGGCCCTAATAATATTAGGAACTGATAATTGTGTATAACTAAAAATACTGCAGATATTTATAGAGTATTATGAATAATTTTATGACAATATACCTGAAAGCTGAGTTGAAATAGCTATGTTTCTAGAAAAAATATCTCACCAAAACTGGGTTCAAGAAAGATAGTCTATTAAAAAAAAAAGAAAAAAGTAAATCATCAGGTACAATTTTTTGAAAAACAAACAAACAAAGAAAAAACATCAAGTGGTTTTACCAGTAAGTTCTGTCAAGTGTTCAAGAAATAAGTAAGTTCAACCTTAAATTCTTCAAGAGAATAAAAAGAGAGGGAGGGCTGTTTCTCTTCTTATTTTATGAAGCTAAAAACTGTTGATGCCAGCATTTGAAAAGTCAGTCCTTCTCATGAACAGAAGTGGAAAATTTCTAAACAAATATTTGCCAACCAAATCCAAATATAAAAAGGACTGTTGATCATGATTAAGTTGAGTTTATCCTAGAAATGCATCCTTATGGTAACCTACAAGAAAGCAAAATATATGGATACAGATGCAGGAAGCTAGGAAATTTGGTGTTAGAAGTCTCTGAAAATTCTCTTCTGAGAGCTTCAATTTTTTTTCAGTTAATTAGGGCAAAATGTTACTGGGTAAATGTGCAGTTAGAGGAGTAAATCTTGAAGATTTGAGAAAAAAGAAGGTATAAAATAGCCTTCTAGGAGGGTGTGAGAGTAAATGGGAGAGACATAGTATAGTAATTGCATTGAAGCCCATCTGAGATTCATGGTCATAAATTTTAAGATTAGTTACTAGAGCCCCAATTTGTTCCATTTAGAACAAAAAAAGGTCTAAGGATTTAAAAGGAAGAAACAAAGTCTCATTACTTACAGACGACATGGTTATTCCTGTATGAAAGTGTGTCAGTCGCTTCAGTTGTGTCTGACTTTTGTGATGCCTTGGACAGCAGCCCGCCAGGTTTCCCTGTCCATAGAATTTGCCAGGCAAGAATACTGGAGTGGGTAGCCATTCCCTTCTCCAGGGGATCTTCCCAATCTAGGGATTGAACCTGGGTCACCTGCACTGCAAGCAGATTCTTTACTGCCTGAGCCACCAGGGAAGCCCAGATTATTTCTATAGAAAACCCAAAGATTACAACTTCAACGTATAAAAGTCAATTGCATGTCTGTATACTAACAGCAAATAGATGGAAAATGTTATCTTACATCAGTTCAGTTTGGTCGCTCACTCATGTCTGACTCTTTATGACCCCAGGGATGGCAGCACGCCAGGCCTCCCTGTCCATCACCAACTCGCAGAGTTTACTCAAACCCATGTCCATTGAGTTGGTGATGCCATCCAACCATCTCATCCTCTGTCGTCCCCTTCTCCTCTTGCCCTCAATCTTTCCCAGCATCAGGGTCTTTTCAAATGAGTCAGCTCTTCCCATCAGGTGGCCAAAGTACTGGAGTTTCAGCTTCAGCCTCAGTCCTTCCAATGAACACTCAGGACTGATTTCCTTTAGGATGGACTTGTTGGATCTCCTTGCAGTCCAAGGGACTCTCAAGAGTCTTCTCCTACACCACAGTTCAAAAGCATCAATTCTTTGGCGCTCAGCTTTCTTTATAGTCCAACTCTCACATCCATACATGACTACTGGAAAAACCATAGCCTTGACTAGATGGACCTTTGTTGGCAAAGTAATGTCTCTGCTTTTTAATATGTGATGGTGAGTGCAGCCATGAAATTAAAAGATGCTTACTCCTTGGAAGGAAGGTTATGACAAACCTAGACAGCATATTAAACATAACTTTAATGTTTAAAGACAGCATAACTTCTCTTCCAAGGAGCAAGAGTCTTTTCATTTCATAGCTGCAGTCACTATCTGCAGTGATTTTGGAGCCCCCCAAAAATAAAAGTCTGCCACTGTTTCCACTGTTTCTCCATCTATTTCCCATGAAGTGATGGGACCAGATGCCATGATCTTTGTTTTCTGACTGTTGAGCTTTAAGCAAACTTTTTCACTCTCCTCTTTTCCTTTCATCAAGAGATTCTTTAGTTCTTCATTTTCTGCCATAAATGTGGTATCATCTGCATATCGGACGTTATTGATAGTTCTCCCAGCAATCTTGATTCCAGCTTGTGCTTCATCCAGCCCAGTATTTCTCATGATGTACTTTGCATATAAGTTAAATAAGCAGGGTGGCAATATACAGCCTTGACATACTCCTTTTCCTATTTGGAACCAGTCTGTTGTTCCATGTCCAGTTCTAATTGTTACTTCCTGACCTGCATACAGATTTATCAAGATGCAGGTCAGGTGGTCTGGTATTCCCATCTCTTGAAGAATTTTCCACAGTTTATTGTGATCCACACAGTCAAAGGCTTTGGCATAGTCAATAAAGCAGAAATAGATTTTTCTGGAACTCTCTTGCTTTTTCGATGATCCAGCAGATGTTGTCAATTTGATCTCTGGTTCCTCTGCCTTTTCTAAAGCCAGCTTGAACATCTGGAATTTCACAGTTCATATGTTGTTGAAGCCTGGCTTGGAGAATTTTGAGCATTACTTTACTAGTGTGTGAGATGAGTGCAATAGTGAGGTAGTTTGAGCATTCTTTGCATTGTCTTTCTTGGAGTGAAAACTGACGTTTTTCAGTCCTGTGGCCACTGCTGAGTTATCTTACATAAGATCCCATTAAACAAAATAATAACTATATGTGTATATATATATACACACACACAAAACCTTACAATAAATCGGACAAAAGTGTAGATTTTATGGAGAAGCATAAAAGTTTATTGACTGATATTAGAGAAGACTGAAGTAAAGGGAATGCCGTAACATACCTATGAATAGGAAGAATCAGTGTCATTAAGAAGTCAGTTCACCTCTAAGTTGATGTATAAATTCAGTGAAATGCTAATTAGATCCCTGTAAAGATATATTGTTGGTGAAATGACAAGAGATAGACCCTATCAGAAGTGAGGTTTATTTTCATGGTATAGTAGTTAAAAGGATGTGGTTCTGGTCCAGGGATAGACAAATAGATCAACAGAATAAAAGATAGTTCGAAACCAAACAGAAACATATATGGAGCCTTAATATATAGTAGCTGACAGGAGAAAGGAAGGCACAGTTCAAAAATGGTGCTGTGACAGCTAGCAATCCAGATTAAAAGAAAATTTAATTTCCCACATTATACCATACATAAAAAATAGCCACAGAAAGACTTAAATATTAAAGAAAATATTTAAACGTATTATTGAAAATATATCATTTTAATGACACTAAGGTACATAATTTTTTCTAAATAAAATGGATAATGCACCAAAAGGGAAATATTTGAATTTACTAAAATTATACAGAAATTTCACACATTTATATAAGATAATATGTCTGTGTTCCAGTGTTCAATATAGTTTAATCAAAAGACTAAGATAGGGAAAATGGAAATAGGCTGTAATTCTAGTTTATGTTAGAATCTATACTACAATAGAGCTATGGATGAAATAGAAATATTTTTCTGCCTCCTTTTGGTGAGATCGAAGAGCTGTCTTCCAAAAAGCCATGTGTTAGAGACATAGGAGAGTTAGAGAAAGAAATACTGATGTATACCTTGGTAGAAGTTGAGAAGACATAGCAATATCTTTGAGAATCCAATTAAGGAAGCCAGACCTAAACCATGAACCCACTGAGAGCTGAAAGAGATGACTTTCAAGGAACAGCCAAAGAGAAGTGGACAGATAATAGGCTTAGAATGAATCAGTTCAGTTCAGTTGCTTAGTCGTGTCTGACTCTTTGCAACCCCCTGGACTGCAGCACACTGGGCCTCCTTGCCCATCACCAGCTCCTGAAGTTTACTCAAAGTCATGTCCATTGAGTCAGTGATGCCATCCAACTATCTCATCCTCTGTCATCCCCTTCTACTCCCACCTTCAATCTTTCCCAGCATCAGGGTCTTCTCAAATGAGCCAGTTCTTTGCATCAAGTGGCCAAAGTATTAGAGTTTCAGCTTCAGCATGAATAGATGGAAAATAAATCCAGGGCAGATTGATTAGCCCTTTATTCAGGTCTTGCTCTGTATTTCCTAACTTCTCATAGCTGACAGCCCCAGTACACACCAAAAGAATGTTAATTTGTGGCAGTTTCTGCAGTAATTCTAGCAAGGGCAGAGAAGAGTTAACCTCAACTCCACCATTCCTCAAGGCTTAGACTTAAACCATTTACTCAGCCATAACCAATGAGCTTTGTTTCTCATTTAGGAATTTTTATTGGCAGCTAAGAGCTATAAGGACTATTCTTCAGTGTTTCCAGAAGATATTTTTAACTTTTTATTTTATATTGGAGTATACCCAATTAACAATGTTGTGATAGTTTCAGGGGGACAGCAAAGGAACTCAGTCATACATATACATGTATCCGTTCTCTCCCAAAGTCCCCTCCCATCCAGGCTGCCACATAACATTGACCAGAGTTCCCTGGGCTATACAGTAGGACCTTGTTGGTTATCCATTTTAAATATAGAAGTGTGTACATGTCAACCCTAAACCCTCTAACTATTTCTTCCCCTGGTTCCTCCCCTTCTGGCAACCATAAGTTCATTCTCTAAGTCTGTGAGTCTCTTTCCATTTTGTAAATAAGTTCATTTGTATCATTTCTTTTTAGATTCCACATATAAGGGAAAGGGATGTCATATAAAAATTTTCCTCAGTCTGACATACTTCGCTTAGTATGTCCATCTCTGGGTCCATCCATGTTGCTGCAAATGGCATCATGTCACCCTTTTTAATGACTGAGAAATATTCCACTGTAGGTATGTTCCACATCTTCTTTATCCATTCCTCCGTCAGTGGACATTTAGGTTGCTTCTACGTGTTGGCTACTGGCAAACAGTGCTGCTGTGAACATTAGGGTGCATGTGTCATTTCCACTGACATTTTTCTCTGGGTATATGCCCAGAAGTGGGCATATGGTAGCTATATTTTAGATGTTTAAGGAACCTCCTTAACTATTCTATTTGGCATATTAAAGTCAGCTTTACTGCTCAGACACACAACCCAACCAGCCCCACAGCTAAATCAGAGACCACTTTTCCTTCTACCACCATCTCCCCTCACCACTCTGTAGTTCTGACGAGCTCCCAGTATTGATAGCCAAGCCCTCCTGGGGCCCACTGCCCCACCTACCATCTAGTCTAAAGCTGAAGCCTGTCTCCTTCTCTTGCTGCTGGCATATACCACATGGACCCTCTTAACTATCCACAGTGTCTCATTACTCATGGAAGAACTTTCTATTAAGGGGACCACTTGCTTTGAGGAGGAATACATTTAAGCCAAAAGGAGAAGCTGCGTCTCTGAGACAGTTGTCCAAGGCAGCAGTGATAAAACTCATAGATCCCAAAACTTAGTCAGTCCCAGAGCATCCCACTGCTTGTAAGAGAACTGATTCTGCAGATTTGAGATGTTTGCCTGGGATAAAGACTTCTGATTCAGGCATTAGGGAATGCAGATGCAGTACACCACAGTTGACTCGACAGGTCATCTTCAGAGTTGGATTATCTCACCTTGCGTGTACACAAACTTTCGAGACTATTTATGAGAGGGAAAAACATTTTCTAAAACCTTTTCTAAGTATTCACACGGATAGCTACCCTTGCTTGATCTTATGACTACTCAGGACATGAGGAGCCATAAAAACTATCTGGAGCCATATTAGTGATTGGCTTTTCAGAGAAACTGATGATATAAAAAGGTAAAAAGAAAACTATATAACACGCTGAGTCTTCATGGAAGTATCCCCCTGGATCTGTATCAAGGGTTAGGTATTTGCCAAAGTAAATAAATTTCTCTCCAGCCACCAAGATAAAGGCATTGTCATAAGAGCTAAGTTGGCCCTAACCAATTGAGTGAAATAAGCAAAGTCTGATTGTTTACTATGAGCTGGTCCCTCCTCCATTGTTCTTTGTATCACGGGGTCCAGTGTTCCCATGTTGATCCTACAAGCCAAATCCCATGTTGCATTATCCCACAAGTGTCTGCCCTCTTCTGGACCTTTTATTTCCTACTCTACAAGTTTTGGGTTTTCCTTGTTTTGTATTCATTTCAGCATAATTTTTTTGGCCACCTGCTATGATCCAGGCACCATACTAGAGTCCAAAGTACAATAAATTAGGTATGCCCTTTGTTCTCAGAAATTAAAACAGTTCCATTCCCTAAGGAACATGTGAACATCTAAACCTATACTAGTCCTTTTATTCATATTTCAGGGTTTATTTATTCCACAAATATTATACTTATTTCTATCTTCTACCTCTAGGTGGCTCAGCTTGGGAAATATTGGACTCTGGAGTGCTTGACTGGGGCAGGGTGAGGGTTCAGAGACATAGCAAGTAGTGACACCTAGAAATTAGCTAGAAATTCAAATAGAGATTTTAAGGGAAAGTCAGGTCTGGATATGACAATGAATGTGGCTACCCTGGAAGAGAAAATAGCTGAGAGCTGCACCATGGACACATTCAACATTTAAAGTGTACAAAGAAAAAGCAAATTCAAAGATTACTGAGCAAAAGTACCAGTCACAGAAGGAGAATCACATGAGTACAGTTTTAAGATAGCATCTGCATCCCCAGTTAATAAGCTGTGGCCATTTTAACAAGGTCTTCCAACCATCTAGGGCACATGGGCCTTGACATCCTTTAAATAAGAGCCCATAGGTGAACAACCGCCTGATCTGGAAGTCAGTTGGGCCTGCATGCCTTCATTGCTAATGAAGATGTGACCAGAGGATGAGGATTCAGGAGTAGGCCGGATGGACTCCCCAGGGAACTAGGTCTCTGAATGGAGGGCAAGGTTGGCCATGTGCCAGGAGTTTGGATTTCAGCTGCTGGCTGAAAATGTGTGCTGCTTCCCCATGGAATGCTACAGTTCATAACACAGGTCACCATTCACTGCAGTACCTTCATGTATTTCTGTGGATGTTTGGAATCAAGAAGTGCAGAGTCACAGAATAACTGTGCAGGATTTATAGAGATTGCCAGCATTCAAGCTTCTCATTTCACACAGGAGGAGGCTGAGTCCAGAGATTAATAATTTGGCCAGGGTTGCATGGCAGTTTAGCAGAGTGGTTAAACAGGTTTCAGACTCACAGTGCCTGGGAACTTAAGCTGTGTGCCTTGGCAGGTCCGTTAATTCATTAATGTCACTATGTCTCAGTTAACTCTTCTTTAAAATGGAATGAGAACAATATCTGTGTCACAGTTGGTAATATAAATGAGGAAATGAATGCAAAGTGGCACAGCTGACTCTCAAAGACAAGTCTTCTGACTCATGGATCAGAGCTCCTTCCCCAAGTCCCACTTTCTCCTTTTTAAAGGTAAGTTAGAAATAAATTTACAAAGGCATTGCCCGTGTGCAAACTCATCACTACACACCTGGGTTATGCATTCATTTTTTTTATACCAGAGACCTCAGTGACCTCTGGTATCAACTCAACCTGAAGGGCTCTCCAGGACCTAAACACTTCCAAAGACTTCTGAGCAGTGTGGTCCTTCAACAAAAGAAATGGGAACACTGAGAGAATCAGGACACCAGTGGTGCTGATCATCCCCGATTTTAGAGTTGAGTCTCTGGTCCTCCCAAAACGAAAATAACTTTCTCTAAGCGTCTGGAACAGAAGTTTTCAAAGGGAAACACCTCTCACAGCCCCGGCTGCGATTTAAGGGCTAGCAAGCACACCCGAAGGCATAATGTCATCATGTCCTGAATACTTCTAACAGTTCAGTCTGCATTCTCATTAAAATGATCTTCCCACTGCAAGGCTGCTCCCGTGAGTCGTGACACAGCTCTGTGGCCTGAGAAGACCAGTAGGCTACAGGCTTCCTACCTCCTCTAGAGCTCCAAAAGCAGTAATTAAAGGACAGGATGGATGCTTGCAAGACCCTCACTTTCATCCTTGTTGTGGTTGTTCATTTGCTAAGTTGTGTCTGACTCCTTGCGACTCCATGGACTGCAGCACCCCAGGCTCCTCTGTCCATCACCAACTCCCAGAGCTTGCTCAAACTCGTGTCCATCACGTCGCTGATGCCATCCAACCATCTCATCCTCTGTCATCCCCTTCTCCTCCTGCCCTCCAACTTTCCCAGCATCAGGGTCTTCTCCAATGAGTTGGCTCTTCACATCAAAGGATTAGAGCTTCAGCGTCAATCCTTCCAATGATTATTCAGGGTTGATTTTGTTTAGGATTGACTGGTTTGATCACCTTGCTGACTAAGAGACTTTCATCCTTGGGTACAAGCAATTTAAAATAACTGTCAGAAATGCCTGGTGACAATACTCTAGCATGACTCTTTTTTTCTTGTAGCAGTTTAAAAGAAGTGATATTATAATGGAAAACATACTAAATTTAGAGTTGGAATGACCCCATCCATTCTCAGTTGTACGATCAAGGCAAGTCATTTAACCTGCCAAGGGCTCAGTTTCCTCATCTATAAACTGGGGATCATGACAGAAACCACCCCCTCCTACAGTCCCTGTGATAATAAATAAGACTGATTACTGAAATGCTTTATAGTTTCCAAAGCAAGTGCATAGATATACTCATGGTGAAGTTTCCCAGGGGGCCAAGCAATTAAATATACATATTGGAATAATTTCCCCTGTTGATGGCTATTTCAAATCCACAATTTTGAAGCCAGAGGGAAATATAAGATGTAACTTATAAACTAGTTAGGAAGGAAAGAAAACATGCACACCTCTTTCAGTCCACCCTTAGCTTCTGTTTGTGAGCAAGTGGCTAGCCCAGGTAAGAAGCTCTCCCAGAACTGAAATAATTAAAAGTTCCTGATGCTCTGGAGCCTAGAGGGACAGCCTTCCAGCTCTCCTTGGTCCCTGGGAGACTCTACAGACTATGCTAATTATTTTACACGCTGCCATTCTCACAGACACTAGTTTCCCTGCCAATTTGTCAGCAGATTGCTGCCTGATGAGCAGTTAATTGGTCCTTGAGAGAGCCAGGTAGAGTGGGTTGAAAGTTTCTTTCCAAAGATGTCTTTCATTTTTGCTCTCCTCATGCATAAAACTGTCGCTTTCACTTTTAAGGGCTACTTCCCAGTGGCTGCATGCCTTTGAAACACACAAACAAAACAAAGATCAGGAAAGATTTTGGCTGCAACTTATATAGCTCAGGCAGGAGGGGGTCAGGGGCACAGCCATGGGGACTTCAGGAGCGACTGGACCACTTGCCAGCTCTGTGCCCCGGGCAGTCAGCCCATCTCGAAGCTTCTGTATTGGCAACTGCAAAATGGGATGATCTGTGCCCACCACCTCCCCGAATGTTGTGAACTAGAGGAGTAAGTGTGCGTAACACACTCATTCGGGGAAATAGAACCAACTAAGTGCTTAATAACTGTTACTGTTACGGAAATGAAACATACAATAAACTTGGCAACAGCTAAGCCTACCAAACAGTCTAATAGTAGTCATTTTTGTTCCATGAGCTAAGCTATTTGTAGGGCTTCCCTGGTGGCTCAAACTGTAAAGAATCCACCTGTAATGTGGGAGTGAAAGTGAAAAGTGAAAGTCGCTCGGTCATGTCTGACTCTTTGCGACTCTGTGGACTGTACAGTCCATGGAATTCTCCAGGCAAGAATATTGGAGTGGGTAGCCTTTCCCTGCTCCAGGGGATCTTCCCAACCCAGGGATCGAACCCATGTCTCTCGCATTGCAGGTGGATTCTTTACCAGCCAACCCACAAGGGAAGCCAATGCAGGGGACCTGGGTTTGATCCCTGGGTTGGGAAGATCCCCCAGGGGAGGGCATGGCAACCCACTCCAGTATGCTCGTTTGGAGAATCCCCATGAACAGAGGAGCCTGGTGGGCTACAGTCCTTGGGGTTGCAAAGAGTTGGACATGACTGAGCTACTAAGCACAGCACAGGCTATGTGTAAGAAAACAGAACTGAGTACAATAGTGATTTCATTCTTTAAAGGGCAATCAATGCCCTAAATACCATCCTCTCTGAGTTTCTCTACTCCAGCCTCAGCCTCATACCTGTTCTCCCTCCCACTAGGGTTTTAGCCACCTCTAACAACTAGACCATGTGAGACCTGGACTTGCACTTAACCCAGATCTCCTGTGATTTGACTGGAGGACTCCATCTGGTCAAAGGTTCAACTGCACATCCAGGGAGCCTTTTCCTTGCCAAGCCTGGCCAAAAAGTGGGACGGTCACTCACAGCCAGAAGGTCAATCCACAAACACAAGAAAAATTCCTGGCATTTTTGTCTAGAAATCTTGATTCCTTCCCCTGCTACTTCTTCTTGGAAAATGAAGCAGAGGAATTTACCACAGAAAGGGGAGCAAACAACAACCAAAAACATGTTTTAATAACATTTCTACACATTGCTCAAGGCTTCTAAAGTTACAACGACGAGTCCATGCAGTGTTAGCAACTGTTTTTCATTTTGTTACGGGTTTAGAAAGTAAACAGGGATTGAGAGAATGAGCACATCTAAAGCACAAGCGAATAAAGATCGAATAAAGATTTACGACTCCAGACACAGTAGACACTCCATGTACTGTTGAGAACGGTGGCCATATTACTCAGGAAAATTCTGAGACAGTTTATGATCATTTGTGTCAGAAGTCTGAAAGCTGGATGTCTTTGGGGTATGTACCAGCATGTTTAAAAAGCGTCTGCCTGCAGGCTCCCGTCCTCCTTGGTGGCTGGGCACTGGTGTGGCAAGGACCTAGGCTGCTCAGATGCCACTGCATCTTCTCTGAAGCCTTCCAAGGTTCTCACTTACAAACTAATCTTCCCATAAACCACAGCAGAGATAGAACAGGAAGATTTCCAAGAACGATTAGGGAGAAACTCCTAATAGAAGATTTCATTTATCCCAAGAGTAGAAGAAGCTACTTCCCCTACCTGCTTTTTTTTTTTTTTTTAAATTGAAGTATAGTTGATTTGCAGTATCATTTAAGTTTCAGGTATATAGCATAGTGATTCAGTGTTTATATATATATAACCATAGATTACCATACATCTTTGCCAACAAAGGTCCATCTAGTCAAGGCTACAGTTTTTCCAGTAGTCATGTATGGATGTGAGAGCTGGACTATAAAGAAAGCTGAGCGCTGAAGAATTGATACTTTTAAACTGTAGTGTTGGAGAAGACTCTTGAGAGTCCCTCAGACAGCAAGGAGATCCAACGAGTCCATCCTAAATGAAATCAGTCCTGAATGTTCACTGGAAGGACTGATATTGAAGCTGAAACTCCAATACCTTGGCCACCTGATGCGAAGAACTAACTCATTGGAAAAGACCCTGATGCTGGGAAAGATTGAAGGCAGGAGGAGAAGGGGACAACAGAGGATGGGATGGTTGGATGGCATCATCGACTCAATGGACGTGAGTTTGAGTGGGCTCCGGGAGTTGGTGATGGACAGGGAGGCCTGGTGTGCTGCAGTCCATGGGGTCAAAAAGAGACAGAAGTTCGATCCCTGGGTCAGGAGAATCTCCTGGAGGTGGAAAGGCAATCAACCCACTCCAATATTCTTGCCTAGAGAATCTCATGAACAGAGGGGCCTGGTGGGCTACAGTCCATGGGGTCACACAGAGTTTTGACACAACTACTGAAGCCACTTATCACACACATACACATATATAATGTTACATATATGAATATATATACACACACACTGTTCTTCAGATTCTCTTCCTTTATAGGTTATTACAAAATACTGAGTATGGTTCCCTGTGCTATGCAGTATAGGTCCTTGTTGGATCTATTTTATATATAGTGTATGTATATACCTTTGCTGCTGTTGTCATTGCTATTTTAGGAAACATGTGCATCCTTTAGATATTTGGAGAGTTGCAGGTATTCTGCAGAGCGATCATCATTTAGAAAGGAACTCTAATCTTATGCCTACTTCCTACTTATCACTTATGTTCATACCTAGCATCGGAAAAGCAGGGTCCCTCAGGGAATCTGCATTTATCCTATTGTTCTGAAGTCACTGGCCTCCTAATCTAGCTTTTCAGGTTTTCACTGAACTTCGTTAAAGCAAGTCATACTCTGTCTATGAGAGTCAGCACAATGAATAGATGGAAAAAGAGCCCCACCAGAAAGCTGCACTCTGGGAAATTTCAGCTGATGTGGGCTTCATCAGCACGTGGCAGAACTCCCCACATGGCTCGTGTACACCAGGCACGGTGCCAAACAGCTGAGAACTCCTTGAGAAAGCTGCGGTCTCTGTGAGGCCCTAGTCAACCTGTAGCTTCCTATCAAACGTCACTAACCCAGGATGTCCATGAAAAGTCTTACAAAGGTTCAGACATTGATTCCAGACATTCGGCATAAGCATACTTCAGGGGTTGCTTCAGCTTCATAGATCTACATGGTTTGGGCTAATAACGAAAGTAACAGCAACACTATAGGCAGAGTCCATAGCCATCACTACAGGGAAAACAGGACACATCCTTTATCCAACCCAATTACTGCTGCAGGAGGCTATGTCCCACAGAAGGCAGGGAAACAAAATTGGTTGATTTTCTAATTAATATCTAGACATATATAAATGGACATAAACACATCCATGTAACAGAGAGAAAATTAACATAGAGAAATCAAGGGTAGTACTTTCCAACAACTACAAGGATAGAAATGTATTGGGGGGAGTAGCAATATGAGTTCAAATAAAACCATAACCCTTCATCAAACATAAATGCAACCCACAGACATAGAAAACAAACTGACTAGCCACAGGCAAAGGAGGGTAGGAATAAATTAGGAATTTGGGATTAACAGATATATAATACTATATATAAAATAGATAAGAAACAAGGGCTCGCTGTATAGCACAGGGAACTATACTCAGTATTTTGTAATAACTTATAATGGAAAAGATCTGAAAAAGAATATATATGAGTGTGTGTATATATGCTGTCTGTTGTGCTTAGTCACTCAGTCATGTTCACCTCTTTGCAATCCCATGGACTGTAGCCCGCCAGGCTCCTCTATGCATGGGATTCTCTAAGCAAGAATCCTGAAGTGGGTTGCCATGCCCTTCTCCAGGGGCTCTTCCAAACCTGGGGATCGAATCCAGGTCTCGCACATTGCAGGCAGATCCTTTACCATCTGACCCACCAGGAAAGCCATAACTGAATCACTTTGAATGTAAATCTGAAACTAACACATCATCAATTAACCGCACTTCATTTAAAAGAAGAATATAACTGCCCATGGGAACATTTTTCCTAGGGAACTGGGTGGAGGGCCCTATAATAGACCCCTTCATTGATGCAGAAATCTCTAGCACAGCATCCCTTTCTGTGAATCCCCGCCCCATGTGGACGGACTCACTCCCTCATTAGGAAGCCTGTCTCAGGTGTGGACAGCTCTGATCAGCTTTTCCTCAGACTGAATCAAATCTACCTACCTGCTAGTAACTTATATACTTTGGTCTCTAATCAGCATTCTGAAATTTAATCTTCACTGTGACCATGAGCTTTGAGGTATTAAGCTTCTAAACTTCATTTATTACCTTCTTCATAATAAAGAGAATTTATTCACTCTAGATTTTATTCATGATACTGCCACATAGTTTAATACTTTCCTAATGCCATCTTATAGGCTTCCCTGACTGGCAGGCTCAGAACTAGACTGCCAATGCAGGACACGTGGGCTCAATCCTTGGATCAGGAAGATCCCCTGGAGAAGGAAATGGCAACTCTCTCCAGTATTCTTGCCTGGGAAATCCCATGGACAGAGGAGACTTGGAGGGCTCCAGTCCATGAGATTGTAGAATAGTCAGACATGACTTAGCGACTGAATAACAAAAAATGCCACTTTAAGATGCACGGTATCTCGAAGGTTCTAATAGTCAAAAAGCCAAGCCAAGTAGTTCCAAGCAACTTCCAGAAGCACTACTAGATAAGGACTAAGGGGAAGAGTAATCAAGGCCTCAAAATCAACCCAGAATTCATTCTATTTCAAAAGGGTAGAGAGAGCAGACAGGAAGTTGATGGGAGATGATTCCCAAGGAGAAAGAAAAGTTAACACTCCTTCTCTTTCTCTTGTTTAAAACATGCAAACAGATTCCCCAAATCTCCGAAAACACACTGTCAGACCACAAAAAGGCATTGTTAGCTTCACTGCTGCTTTGACCTGAGCCAAGGAGTGGAATCAGTATTGTGTATCTTCTGATTTTCATCAGAATGAATTTATTTACTGGAGGCAAAAGACAAAGACCCGAATCTATTTAAGAATGACAGGGACCTTTGGTGGGATCTTCAGGTGGGAAGTCACCTGTCAGTAAGTCAGACAACACTACTGATCGGAGCAAGAGGAGCTTGTCCTAGGCTCCCCGTCCTCTCCCTACAAAAGCAGTCACAAAACATCTGATAGAATATAATTGTATAAAACACACTTGCAAAGACTCTAGGCAAAAAACATATGCCCAATGGCCAAACTGACTCGGTTCCACTGTAGCTGACTATTCATAGAAGACTGATGATGTTACACTTGCATAAAAAGATGATGTACACCCTCCAGCATAAAGAGTAGTTCACTTTGGTAGAACACAGTGGTCAACACGCTTTGTGGATCTTCAGGGATTAGTCCCTCAGTTCTTCTAAGTCTCAGTCTAAATGCCAATTTCTCCATAAGGCCTGCAGTGACTACTCTGATTAAAATCTGCCACACCCTCGTCCTCTCAACTCCCATCAAGAGTCTTCTCCAGAACCAAAGTCAAAAGCATCAATTCTTTACTTCAATTAAGCATCAATCTTAACCTGGCAATTTTCTCTATGCAGAGACCTTAGCCCCTCAGAACTCGTCACATGTTTTACTAAGTTACTATGTTAACTGTTCCATTTCCCCTCCTTCCCAACACACATGCAAACAGATAAAGATAAGATTGACAAGGATAGGATCTTTATCTAGTTACTAATGGATCCCAAGAATCAAGAGTTCCTGGCACATGATAGGAAATAAGAAGCCAGCATACATTGGTTGAATGAATAGGTAATTAATTGTAATGAATAAGTAATTCTGGGCTTAGACAAATCTGGCCATGAGTCCCTTTTCCACCTCCATTAGCTGTAGGACCTTGGGAAAAACATGGTCTTCTCTGAACTGTGTTTCCTCATCAGTTAAATAGAGATATAGGAATGGCTGTCCCATAGAATCATGATAAGAATGACAGGATTCAGTGTATATGAAGAGCTTAGGATCATGCTTGGACAAAGCAGGAGTTCAAAAAATGTCACCTGCCATCATTTTTCCAGTAGTCACATACAGATTTAAGAGTTGGACCATAAAGAAGGCTGAGTGTCAAAGAACCGATGCTTTTGAATTGTGGTGCTGGAAAAGACTCGAGAGTCCCTTGGACAGCAAGGAGATCAACCCAGTCAATCCCAAAGGAAATCAACCCTGAATATCCATTAGAAGGACTATTGCTGAAGCTGAAGCTCTAATACTTTGGCCACCTGATGCAGAGAGTCAACTCAATGAAAAAGACCTCAATGCTCAGAAAGACTGAAGGCAAAAGGAGAAGGGGATGGCAGAGGATGAGATGGTTAAGTAGCATCACTGACTCAATGGACAAGAATTTGAGCAAACTCATGCTCAAATAGTGAGGAGATAGTGGAAAACAGAGGAGGCCGGTGTGCTGCAGTCCAGGAGGTCGCAAAGAAACAGACACAGCTTACTAATTGAACACCAACAGCAGCCATCATTATTATTATTTCAAGATATGTTCCCCAAAGCAGTGAAGGACTGGTAAGGATTTATGTTTCCAGGCAACTTGCCCTCCTCACATCTGAAGAGTGCAGATCTGAGATGGGGGAAAGGGACTCAGGGTGTTGATAAAGCTACAGAGCTACCAAGGTCAAGCCCATGCCCAGACCTCATCAGTGCCAATTTAAAGACATGCAGGAGTTTACAAAGGAGCTGTTAACAGTGTAAGGATGACAGACTCAGCTCTGCTGGAGTAGAATAAACATTAACAATGAAACCACCAAGTAAGTGAGCGTGAGGCTGGAAACCTTAAAAGGCAGGAAAGCAGCTTCTCTCTGGCTACTTGAAGGGAGACATTTGTTTATTTGGTTAAACTGGAGTCAAAGCTAATGGTTCTAATGGCTTGAATCACCCCAAATTATTCTCCAGATTTCCACACATGGGCTGTAACTTAAACTTTATGAAAGAAGATAAAGAAAATCAGTCTCCCATAAAAAGAGTTTACCCGAACATACTAATCATTTAGACATTCGCTTATATTTCTAGAAAGCTGAAGATCAGAACCTGTGTGGTAACATTTTCCTGGAGCAAATTCTAAGTCTGCCTGAAGCCTGGGAATTAAATCATTAATCTGAACATTCACTAAGTCTGTAGGAAAAAAAAAAAACACCAGAAACACCCAATATTGACAAGCACATTACCTTTAATCTCAGAATTAAAAGCAGAAACTGAGTTGAGAGAAAGTGGGAATGAGTGAGGAAGATAGCGATGAAGGTAAAGGGGATGACAAAAGGGAGAGGAATATTTACTGATTTCAGGGCAATAATGCCATCCCTGGGAGCTCAGATGGTAAAGAATCTGCCTGCAACCCAAGAGACCTGGGTTCAATCCCCAGGTTGGGATAATCCCCTGGAGAAGGGAATGGCTACCCACTCCAGTATTCTTGCCTGGAGAATTCCATGGACAGAGGAACCTGGTGGCTTACAGTCCGTGGAGTTGCAGAGTCAGACATAACTGAGTAACTAACACTTATCAGGGTAATCATAATCACTCCCCAAAGTGGTCCATTAAAGCATTATGTGAACAAACTAAAATGAAGGACATGCTCAAGGGTGATTACAACAAATAATGCCTCCCCCTCCCCCCCCAAAATTTTTTTTTTCTCTCCTCACTCTATAGAATAAAGACCTTAAGGCTTGGGGACAACTGAGAAAAGTCTGGTAGCTAAGTAGAAGCTGGAATCAAATTTCCAGACTCTCAAATCAATGCTTTGGATTCCACACAAGAACTGCCTCGAGCTCTAACATGCATGTGATAAATGATTCAGATTCTGCATTTCTGACAAGCTCCCAGGTGATACTGATGGTACAGGACCTGGGATGTCACAGAACTAGGAAGCCTCTTGCCCACTGCACCTGCTAAGGTAAATCTTGGGAATATGTTCTAAAATATCTTTTAAAAAGATATTTTTCTAGGAGCAGGACAAAGTGAGATTACAGATGAAATATTGAGGTTTTAAAAGTTCTAATAATTCACAATATTTCTAAAATCTAAGGGTCATTTACATGGTGGTTCAACTCCAGTAGTAAGCAAAATACATTTAAGTTGCAAATTTTTAAAGTATACACAAACACCAACACTTTATAGTTGAGGGATCTCTCACTGAGCCATTCTATGGATATACACTCATTGATCATTTAAAATACACCACGCCTAAACTGCACCATGGACTTGCCAGATGGCTCAGCGGTGGAGTCCGCCTGCCAATGCAGAAGACAAGAGTTCAATCCCTGGGTCAGGAAGACGCCCCCTGGTGAAGGAAATGGCAACCCACTCCAGTATTCTTGCCTGGGAAATCCCATGGACAGAGGAACCTGGCAGGCTACAGTCTCTGGGGTCACAGAGTCAGAAAGGACTGACTCTTAGTGAGTGAGCACAGATGCAAATAACACAATAGCTGCAAAACTGCTGAAGCTCAGTCTCNATGGCAACCCACTCCAGTATTCTTGCCTGGGAAATCCCATGGACAGAGGAACCTGGCAGGCTACAGTCTCTGGGGTCACAGAGTCAGAAAGGACTGACTCTTAGTGAGTGAGCACAGATGCAAATAACACAATAGCTGCAAAACTGCTGAAGCTCAGTCTCCTCCGACAACAGAAAGACTATGTCTAGGGATTGCTTTGGCTTTCTTTAAAATTGGATGTTTCAGATAAGAAAGATGGCATTAACGCACCAAATTCCCACAGGCTTATTTGCATAGATTTTACCATCCAACAGCACAATGTAATAAAGTTGACCATACCCAATTATATATATTTTAACCTATAATACATTACATATATTATAATGATATATATTAAGGGGGTGTTAAAGTGCAACTGGGCAGAGTATAACAGGGGCCAGACGTTTTTTGAAAAGCTCTTGTTATTCTAACTCTCTATCCCCCTTCAGTCGCCCCCACCCCCTCCATCTATAAGAGAAGAATCTGGATGCATTTGAAGAGAGTTGATGAACACTGAAAATACAGTGTGTCCCTCCAGCCAAAACTCAGTTACCTCCCAAAGCTTTCTATTGGTCCCCTTGAATCAGCTGAACTCAAGAGGTTGTTTTTTTTTTCTCCCCCTATAAAAAGTCCACTGTGTATCTAAATCGGATTCCAGTAAAAATTTCACTTCAGCTGAAGTGAAAATGCAGAGGTGGCAGTTAGGAATAACAGCTGGAGAACATTAGTTTTCTGTCTCTCCTTTTCTCTCCCAAGGGTTGAAAACTCCACTGTTCAGACAGGAAGTAGTCACACACCACACACTGCACAATACGAGAACGCTGGGATGTAAGAACAAGTTGCAGAGGATTAGAAAGAGTGTGAGGGAAAAGAAAAAAAAAAAGAAAAGAAAGAGTGTGAGGGGGTTTCTTCAAGAACACAGAGCCGCAACTCTGTGTTCCTCCCTGAGTATCCGACTACCCCCGCCCCCCATCACCAGTGTTCAAGTAAAGTAATGGGTACACACCCAGAACTGACAAACACACACTTCACTCCCTGAAAGCTTTTTAATAACTCAAGAGGAAGGAGGCTTAATCTTTCATTTTTCCACCATTTTTTAAAACATTAACTTCACGAGGTTTTGGGGGGTGGCCAAGATTCTCCAATAATCTTTTCTGGCCTAATTTCACGGTTGGCTATCTTAAATGACCACCTTTCAACTTTCTTTAAAAAAAAAAATTTGTCAGGGAGAAAAAAAAAAATCTCTCTCACTTAACTGTCCAGAATAAGGAAATCTACACATATCATATATATGTGGAATTCAACACATGATGCCCTGGAAAAAGAATGATTTAAACAAAAGGTTCTTGTGGATACGGTTTTCTTAGGGCCGGTTTCTGCTGTCATTTCACAAAGCTGCTGAGAAGAAACACAATGGCAAGCGAGGGGGGAGACGCATCCACCTTCCGTGGTCAGAGCTCCTCAAGTTTTGAACTGAATGATTGAAGTTTCTCTAACACCACATGCTGAATAGCCATTCTGCATTCCTAGCAGTCTGCAGGCGCGCGACCCCGCTTCTAACCGCCGGTCCTCTGGGGGCAGGCTGTAAAACCGACCCCGTCTCTTGCACTCCCCTCCAGCCAAGTTCACGAAAGATAAACCTTCCTAACTTCAGAACTGCAGGAAAATGCCTGTGCAGTATGCCTATCAGGGGCAATGCAGTTAATCAACGAGGTTCCAACACTACGGTTTTCTGCAAAGAGGGGGAGGAGGGGCGAGGGAGANCTTCAGCAGTGACCTCAGTTTAGCCAGACTATCTAAGGCCATCTGCCTTTTTCTCCTGCCAGATTCACTGAGGGCATGATGGATCTGGTTTAGAGGGTAACAAACTGAGGAGAGTTGGGCTGAGCAAATGCAAAATGTTTCTCTTCTGTAGGAATGTGTATTTGGCTCTGGGGGCTGTGGCTTTTCTATTAAAATGCATGCTTGGTCTCAGACAACACCCCAAGCTCCTCAGCCTCTGTGGGCCTAGCTCCGTGTTCCAGGAGGCCAGGCTAGAACACAGTCATGCTAATGGCATCAAGCAGAAATGTCCACTGGTCCATTAAGACTTGACATCTAAACACTGCCTACCCTGGTCACCCTGTCTCTGTTATGTCCTTGCCTTCCCCCCTAGGCCTGCTCTCCTCTCCAAGAAAGGGAAAATGGTTAGCAACTTTCAGAAACTAAAACAAACACCAACATTTGCCAATATTAAACTCTGCTTCACAGTTAAATGGACCATAAACTTTCAGAATTTGGAACAAAACTTCAATTCAACCCCCTCCTACAGGTGCTGTGGGCACAAAGACTGTACAGTATATTCTGCCCTGGAAAACAGTCTCAAATTATTTTTGTAAAAAAAAAAAAAAGGTTGCCTGGAAGAAAGTTTCATCTTGTACTTAGAAAAATAAGCCCAGAGGCAGTGCAGCCTCTTTCTCTCCAATCTGTTTCCCGCACTCCCAAGAGACAATCCCATCCCACCTTGAAGCCCTCTGNAAAAAAAAAAAAAGGTTGCCTGGAAGAAAGTTTCATCTTGTACTTAGAAAAATAAGCCCAGAGGCAGTGCAGCCTCTTTCTCTCCAATCTGTTTCCCGCACTCCCAAGAGACAATCCCATCCCACCTTGAAGCCCTCTGGAGATGCTAAAGAAGCAGGACATCTTGTCTTGGGCATGTGCACCATTCCTGCCTGCAGCCCACCACCTTCTGCACGGCTCACAGTCAGGACGCAAGGGATGCACGTGGAAAGCACCATCTGAGATCCAGAGTTCTGAGTTCTGGCGCAGGCCATCATCACTTTCTTGGTGACCTTTGCATGTCACTTCACCTCTTGGGTCTTACTTTCCTCATGCAAAACACTCAGGATTTGGACTTAGATCCCTCCTGGCCCTAAAAGTCTAAACAGGAGTAGCATCAATAGAGCAAGCAGATACATGTTTTGCTTCAAGCAGGAGAGATGTGTGAATGCAAGAGTGGCTATTAATAATTATGGCCGGCATCAACCAAGACTATTCTGGGGAACCAGGACCCATGGCTGCTATAGACCTTGGCACCCCACACTGAGGGCTGTCCAGAGAGTGCCACTGGCCCTTTCTCCTACTAAAGATTTTGCACCCAAGGGTCCAGCAAGAGGAACCAAGAGAGTTCTGAACGTCCAGTGCTCTTCCTCCATTCTCTAGCTGCTTTTCACCCATTCTCTTCCTGCTCTTCACTCATCCCATCCTGGACTCACCATGTTCTAAGGTAACTTGGCAGCAATGCAAAATGATTGAGGATCCAGTTCTAGTATCAGGCTGCACAGATCCAAATTGCAATTTCATAATTTACCTTGACCTTGGGCAAGTTAGCTAAACTCTTAAACCTATAGGCTTTCAATATTTCTAAACTGCAATTCACAATAAGAAATATATTTAATGTAGTGTTCTAACAAACACACATATACTTATATAAATTGAACCAAAAGTTTAATAAAAACAATAGATATTTTTGATTTGTTCTAAGCACTTATTGACTCATACTTACTAACACATCTGACCCGATGGACATGAGTTTAAGTAAGATCTGGGAGTTGGTGATAGACAGGGAAGCCTGGTGTGCGTGGGGTCATCAAGGAATCGTACATGACTGAGTAACTGAACTGAAGCACTTACCACCTATTTGATTGATTCTGATATATATGTATATATTTGCTAGTCATGACCACTCAATCTAGTTCATAGTCTGCTAATGGATGGAGACCCACTTTTTGAAAGGTTCTAAACTTTTGTTTCTTCATATGTAAAATGAGGATAATAATAATATTATCTTTCTCATGAAGCTGTTACGAAGATTGATGAAAATATTCATATAAAAGTGTTTGACTTGGAATGTGTTAAGTGTTCCATGAATATTAGATGATATTACGACTCAAGGCAGGGCATTGGCAGGAAATTAATCTTGTCATACTTCAAGTACAGGGGATAGTCTGGGAAATCATGTCTCTCAGGAACCTGAATCAAATAGATTTCCCCATGGGGCATGCATAATGTCAAACAAGGATGGTTTCAAGCTTCTGTCAAGAAGGCAGTTGGGTGAAGATATGATGGTTGGCACTGTGGCAGCAACCATTTTTCCACCATGATGTGACACATCTGAGGAAGAAAAGAACAAAATGATGGAAAGGGCCTGGGTTTTAATGATATTATTGAGTTGCTGAACCAATCCTAAATCTACTACTTCATTCTTTCTTTTTTTTAAGCAATAAAATTCTCTTATATCGAGACTTCATTTTTTTTTTGTATTTATTTATTTTTTTACACGAACTCCCAAACATGAACCCCCCTCCCACCTCCCACCCCACATCTTCCCTCCAGATCATCCCCATACACCA
>SJYX01004006.1:104686-138110 GCA_006410675.1 Oreotragus oreotragus
GAGAGTGTTTTGCCTATGTTCTCCTCTAGGAGTTTTATAGTTTCTGGTCTTACATTTAGATCTTTAATCCATTTTGAGTTTATTTTTGTGTGTGGTGTTAGAAAGTGATCTAGTTTCATTCTTTTACAAGTGGTTGACCAGTTTTCCCAGCACCACTTGTTAAAGAGATTGTCTTTACTCCATTGTATATTCTTGCCTCCTTTGTCAAAGATAAGGTGTCCATATGTGTGTGGATTTATCTCTGGGCTTTCTATTTTGTTCCATTGATCTATATTTCTGTCTTTGTGCCAGTACCATACTGTCGAGACTTCATTTTTATGCATACTGGCTGATAACCTCCACTGATATCCTTTCCCTCACCAGCAGGAAGTATCCCGACATGGACATGGCCCCTCAGCCTGAGAATGAGCATTCCCTAAAACTTCACTGTGGAGTCAAGGCTCAAACCACAAAGATACTGTACAGTAGAGAATTCTCCTTCAGTTCCTAGAGGTTCTCTTTCTCTCTATCATGCCTGCAAGGCTCTTGAGAATGCAAGGAACACCTCAGGCCACTCAGTTAGCCATGGCCAAAGGTACGCCTGTGCTCCCTCAAGGGAAAGATGAGGGACTCTAGAACCTTACCTCTTCTCTCTGATGGAGGTACCACTGACTTCCTTGGTTGCTGACAGTTTATTGAACCTCGTCCATGGAGAGAAGACCATTTCAAGATACAGGGCTAGGCTCACCCTGGCCAGCATTCAGTGGATCGCAGAAGAAAACAACTTATAAATTCTCCAATGTTGCTTGGCCCAGAAGGCAATTAGCTTGCTGTCTGGCTGGCTGACTCTGCAACTACTTTCAGTTAAGAGTTCCAAGGGACTGAAAGGTGAATAACCAGCAAGATGTCCTAACACTGAGGACACAGGAGAATGTTATTTCCACCCTCCTGTGCCTTTGATGGCTGCCTTCCAACCCCAGGGAAGTTTGCACGTGACCATGAGTGGTATCTGACGGCTAATCCTGGCACAGAATGTGAGTGGATGAAAGCTGAGGGCCTGAGCCTTCCATCTGAATCATTAGTGATTCCTGCCACTGATTCCAGCCAGGGGAGTCCAAAGCTGTCTGTCCTTTCTTTCCCTTATGCTTTAAACTTTCCCTTATTTTAGTCAAACTATGCCAGCTCAGTAATTCTGACAAGCTGAATTTTAAGCCTCTTCAATTTCCAAATAATTAGGACAGAGAATGTTATGATCAGCTTAAAATAACTAATTCAGTGTCGCAGGAAAAGAATTCAAGCCGAGTCTAAGAGCTTAGCCTAGGACCTTCAGAGAACATATGCCAAGTATTAAGTTATTTTTAAAGGAACACCTAGAGGGGCATTTGATAAAGAAAGGGGAGATAGAATCAAATATTTATCAAACACAAATTATCAGACACTACATTCACATTCTTTCATGTACATCTTAGAAAATACATACAACCTAAGTGTTGTCATTGCCGGTTTTGAAAAATGAAAATGAAAAATAACTTGACTAAGATCATAAAGCAAGTAAATGTCATAAGGATTTAATGCTTAGCCTTCCTTGTACTCCATCAATCATACCACTTTGTGCCCCCCGCCTCCCAGGAAGAGTGAGTAGTGGAAGAGAAAGTAAATGGGTGGAGAAAAGGGGAAAGAAAAAAAAAAANCTGTCTCTGGGGTCACACAGAGTCAGACACAACTGAAGCAACTTAGCAGTAGCAGCAGCAACTATATTATTTGGAGAAGGAAATGGCAACCCACTCCAGTGTTCTTGCCTGGAGAATCCCAGGGACGGGGGAGCCTGGTGGGCTGCTGTGTCTGGGGTCGCACAGAGTCGGACACGACTGAAGCGACTTAGCAGCAGCAGCAGCAGAAGATGAGAAGGGGAAGCAGGGATTTGCATCTTTCTGTTTTCTTGCTGTCAGCATCTCTCCAGCAGCAGTTAGTACCATTTTTTGTCTTCACTTCCAGAACCAGCTTCAGTTTATTCCAGACATAGTATCTGCTGTTTGGCACCCCTTCCCCAGGTGTTAATTCCTGGCTCTGAGTGTCCCTTCTCTGAGTTCCCAAGAAGCCTGCTCCAGCCAGCCAGGCAGCACCCCTCCTGGTTCTAGTTTTCAGCTCTGCAGGGCCCACCTCCAACTTCCAGGTCCTACTCACCATATCCTTTCCCCTTTGTTCGCTCAGTCCCAGGACAGCGATTGCTTCCTCAGTTTGCTACCTTCATGATATTTCTGTGTTCCTCCTTCACATTTTCAGTCCTTCAATTCCCAATATTAAACATCCTTTATTAGAAAAACCAATAGAGACTTCCCTTGGTGGTCCAGTGACTAAGACTCCCTGCTCCCAATGCAGGGGGCCTGGGTTCGATCCCTGGTACAGGAACTAGAGCCCACATGCCACAGCTGAGTCTGCACACAAGGAGACTGAAGATCCCACGTGCTGCAACTAAGACCCTGCCAGCCAAATAAATAATTTAAAAAAAAAGAAAAAGAAAAACCAATGGATATATATTTTCTGAACTGATCCCTGCCTGATTTATTATCCTTTTTGTCTCCATCCAAGATAATGCTAAGTGGTATTCTGAGATTGCACTGCATATAACTTCTGATAAGGATGTGATTCCTTTAGGAAGTCAAAAGCATCATTACGCACGTGTTTTTGTAGCTATCTCCTCAGGCAAGGGAAACACAAGCAAATATAACCTAATCAAATTGAAAAGCTTTGGCAAACGAAAGGAAATCATCAAAAAATGAAAAGACAACCTAATGAATGGGAGGATATGTTTGTAAACAGTATGTCTGATAAGCTAATTATCCAAAAATGTATAAAGAACTCGTCCAAATCAATATAAAAAGACAACCCAATTAAAAAATGGGCAGGAGACCTGAATAGGCATTTTTCCAAAGAAGAGATACAGATGGCCAACAACACAGGAAAAGAGATTCAACATCATTGATCATCAGGGAAATGCAAATCAAAACCATACCATCTCACACCTGTAAGAATGGCTATAAGATAAAAAATTACAAGTGTGGGCAAGGACGTGAAGAAAAAAAAAAATGCATATGCACTGTTGGTGGGAATGTAAATTGATACAACCGCTATGGAAAGCAGTATGGAGGTTCCTCAAAAAATTAAAAATAGAACTACCGTACAGTTCAGCAATTTTACTACTGAGGATTTATCCAAAGGAAACAAAAACAACTCAAAAAGCTGTGGAAATAATTCATGTCCGTTGACAGATGAATGGTTAAAAAGATGTGGTACATAGACCTACATAAATACAGACACACACATACATGCACAGAGTGAAATATTACTCAGTCATAAACAATGAATGAAGTTTTGCTACTTGTGACAGTGTGGATGGGGCTTGGAGGGTACTTGTTTAGTGGACTAAGAATGATAAATACTGTATATTTTTGATTATATGTAGAATCTAAAAAACAAATGAACAAACAAAAGCAGTCTCATAGAACAGAGAACTAGCAGTTACCACAGGGGATAGTAGTAGGGAGGGGAAAAACAGGTGAAGGTGACTAAGAGGTATAAACTGCTGATTATAAAATAAATAAGTTACAGAAATGTACACACAGAAAAAATAGTCAATATTTTGTAATAATTTTGTATGGCATATAATCTCTATGCTGTACTCCTGAAACTAGTATAATACTATAAGGCAGCTATATTTCATTAAGGTTTAAAATTTAAATATCAAAACTTAAGAAAACAGTAAAAAATGAAAAAAAATAACAAAATTAAGGGCTTAAACATTTCTCATAGTAAATATAAATTTGTTTATCAAATTTTGGTTGTGTGCCCCAAATATTATCTTTTGACAATTGTTTAATATGTTTGTTTCTGTTAAGTGATTAATTATTCTTTGGAATTTAATACATCAACTAAAATGCCATGAAATGCTATTCTAAACCAATGGAACTTAAATTTTAAAATAACCTTTGAAAGGAAAGAAAACTATATACATAAAAAAATCAAACAGAGTCATAGAAACTTTATGGATAAATTTCTACCTGAGGAAAAAAGATGATTCAGCTAACTGAAAGAATGCAAAGAAACATCATTACACAAAAATGCCTTGTCCGTATCTAATTTTTAACAGCTCCAAAAGTGTCTTCATGCCCCCTTGCAGTCCATCTCTCCTTCTGCCCCTGTACCCAGGCAACTACTGATCTACTTTCTGTCATTTTATGTTACTTTCCATTTTCTAGGTTTCTATATATATGGAATCATACAGCATGTATTTCTTTTTTGTTTAGCTTCTTTCTTGCAGTATAATGATTTTTAGGTTCATCCATATTGTGTGTGTATTAGTGGTTTTTATTGCTAAATGACTAGTGCTAAGTTCGTATATTTGCTGGTCCATTAGACAACCAATGGACATTTGGATTATTTCCAGTGGCTACTTCAAATAAAGTTGCTGTAAACATTCATGTAGAAGTCTTTGTGTAGACACTCAGTATTTATATGGGTGGTTTGTTGTTTTTATTTTAACATCACTCTTGTTGTTCAGTCACCAAGTCATGTCTGAATCTTTGTGACCCCAAGGACTTCAGCGCACCAGGCTTCCTTGTCCTCCACTCTGGAGTTTGCTCAAGTTCATGTCCATTGAGTCAGTGATACTGTCCAATCATCTTGTCCTCTGCCCTCTTATCCTTTTGCCTTCAGTCTTTCCCATCATCAGGGTCTCTTCCAAATAGTTGGCACTTTGCATCAGGTAGCCAAAGTATTGGAGCTTCAGCTTAATCATCAGTCCTGCCGATGAATGTTAGGGTTGATTTCCTTTAGGATGGACTGGTTTGATCTCCTTGTTGTCCAAGGGACTCTTAAGAGTCTTTTCCAGCACCATAATTCAGTCAGTTCAGTTCCGTCGCTCAGTCGTGTTTGACTCTTTGCGACCCCATGAATCGCAGCACGCCAGGCCTCCCTGTCCATCTCCAACTCCCGGAGTTCACTCAAACTCACATCCGTCGAGTTGGTGATGCCATCCAGCCATCTCATCCTCAGTCGTCCCCTTCTCCTCCTGCCCCCAATCCCTCTCAGCATCAGTCTTTTCCAATGAGTCAACACTTTGCATGAGGTGGCCAAAGTACTGGAGTTTCAGCTTTAGCATCATTCCTTCCAAAGAACACCCAGGACTGATCTCCTTTAGAATGGACTGCTCGCATCTCCTTGCATTCCAAGGGACTCTCAAGAGTCTTCTCCAACACCACAATTCAAAAGCATCAATTCTTTGGTGCTCAGCTTTCTTCACAGTCCAACTCTCACATCCACACATGACTACTGGAAAGACCATAGCTTTGACTAGACGGGCCTTTATTGGGAAAGTACTGTCTCTGCTTTTTAATTGTCTAGGTTTACCATGTATTTCCTCCCAAGAAGCAAGCATCCTCTAATTTCAGGGCTGTGTTGACCATCCACAGTGACTGTGGGTCCCAAGAAAAGAAAGTCCGTCACTGCTTCTACCGTTTACCTTTCTTTGCTCTGAAGTGATGGGACTGGATGCCATGATGTTAGTGTTTTGAAAGTTGAGTTTTAAGCTAGATTTTCATTCTCCTTTTTTACCTTCATCAAGAGGCTCTTTAGTTCCTCTTTTTTCTGCCATTAGAGTGGTATCATCTGCATATATGAGGTTGTTGATATTTTGCCTGACAGTCTTGATTTCAGCTTATGACTCTTCCAGGCCGACACGTCACTTGATGTACTCTGCATATAAGTTAAATAAGCAGAGTGACAGGATACAGCCTTGTCATACTCCTTTCCCAATTTTGAATCAGTCAGCTGTTCCATGTAAGACTCTAACTGTTGCTTCTTGACATAACATCACCATTATGTTGTTATAGCCTCTCTGGTGGTTCAGACTGTAAAGAATCTGCCTGCAATATGGGAGACCCAGGTTCAGTCCCTGGGTAGGGAAGATCCTCTGAAGAAAGGAATGGCAATCCACTCCAGTGTTCTTGCCTGGAGGATTCCATAGACAGAGGAGCCTGGTGGGCTACAATTCACGGGGTTACAAATAGTCAGACATGACTGAGTAAACTTTCACTTTCGACTTCAGTTCACACTCAAACACATCTGCATTAATGACTTACATGAAGTTGAAAGATAGTAATGAAAAGTAACAAAAATATAACTCAGAATTACTTTGCAAATAGAAGATTAAAGCTGTTGTTAAAATTAACTTATGAAGGTGATGAGTTAGACAAGCAATTCAAGCAAGAAAAGTATGAGCAGGAAAAATGACAGTGAATTTCCAGACATTTAATTTTAGTAACTTAAGAATCCTTTTGTCTCATTTGGATTTTTAGTTATGAGTCTCAGTGGACATAAAAGCATCAAGGGTTTTGTAACATTATTCAAATAAAGCCCAACAACTTGTCTATAAAATCAATGGAATTTTCCCACAAAAGATACAAAATAACACTTCATTTTGAAATTAACTTACTCACTAAAGTCTTGGAGAGAATAAAAGTACAAGTATGACTTTCACAGTTGCATATCTGACAGCAAAAATAAATAGAACTGACACTATTGGTAAGAAGTGTACAAAGCCAACCAGAAAGATCAGTTCAGTTCCGTTCACTCACTCAGTCGTGTCCCACTCTTTGCAACCCCATGGACTGAAGCATGCCAGACTTCCCTGTCCATCACCAACTCCTGGAGCTTGCTCAAACTCATGTCCATGGAATTGGTGATGCCATCCAACCATCTCATCCTCTGTCCCCTTCTCCTGCCCTCAATCTTTCCCAGCATCAGCTCTTTTCCAATGAGTCAGTTGCTTGCATCAGGTGGCCAAACTACTGGAGTTTCTGCTTCAGCATCAGTCCTTCCAAAGAATACTCAGGATTGATTTCCCTTAGGATTGACTGATTTGATCTCCCTGAAGTCCAANTCCTCTGTCCCCTTCTCCTGCCCTCAATCTTTCCCAGCATCAGCTCTTTTCCAATGAGTCAGTTGCTTGCATCAGGTGGCCAAACTACTGGAGTTTCTGCTTCAGCATCAGTCCTTCCAAAGAATACTCAGGATTGATTTCCCTTAGGATTGACTGATTTGATCTCCCTGAAGTCCAAGGGACTCTCAAGAGTCTTCTCCAACACCACAGTTCAAAACCATCAATTCTTTGGCACACAGCCTTCTTTATAGTCCAACTCTCACATCCATACATGACCACTGGAAAAACCATAGCCTTGACTAGACGGACATTTGTTGACAAAGTAATGTCTCTTCTTTTTAATATGCTGTCTAGGTTGGACATAGGTTTTCATCCAAGGAGCAAGCATCTTTTAATTTCATGGCTGCAGTCACCATCTGCAGTGATTTTGGAGCCCCAAAAAATAAAGACTGTCACTGTTTCCATTGTTTCCCCATCTATTTGCTGTGAAGTGATGAGACCAGATGCCATGATCTTCGTTTTTTGAATGTTGAATTTTAAGCCAGCTTTTTCACCCTCCTCTTTCACGTTCATCGAGAGGCTCTTTAGTTCTTCTTCTCTTTCTGACATAAGGGTGGTATCATCTGCATATCTGAGGTTATTGATATCTCTCCCAGAAATCTTGATTCCAGCTTGTGCTTCATCCAGTCCAGCATTTCACATGTACTCTGCACATAATTTAAATAAGCAGGGTGACAGTATACAGCCTTGATCTACTCCTTTCCCTATTTGGAACTAGTCCATTGTTCCATGTCCGGTTCTAACTATTGCTTCTTGACCTGCATACAGATTTCTCAGGAGGCAGGTCAGGTGGACTGGTATTCCCATCTCTTTAAGAATTTTCCAGTTTGTTGTGATCCACACAGTTAAAGGTTTTGGTGTCGTCAATAAAGCAGAGGTAGATGTTTTTCTGGAACTCTCACTTTTTCTATGATCCAAGGGATGTTGGCAATTTAATCTCTGGTTCCTCTGCCTTTTCTAAATTCACCTTGGACATCTGGACGTTCTCAGTTCATGTACTCTTGAAGCCTGGCTTGGAGAACTTTGAGCATTACTTTGCTAGCGTGTGAGACAAGTGCAATTGTGCAGAAGCTTTAATATTCTTTTGCATTGCCTTTCTTTGGGATTGAAATGAAAACTGACCTTTTCCAGTCCTGTGGCCAATGCTGAGTTTTCCAAATTTGCTGGCATATTAAGTGCAGTACTTTAACAGCATCATCTTTTAGGATTTGAAATAGCTCACCTGAAATTCCTTCACATTCACTAGCTTTGTTTGTAGTGATGCTTCCTAAGGCCCACTTGACTTCACATTCCAGGATGTCTGGCTCTAGGTGAGTGATTACACCATTATGGTTATCTGGGTCATGAAGATCTTTTTTGTATAGTTCTTATGTATGTTCTTGCCACCTTTTCTAAATATCTTCTGCTTCTGTTAAGTCCATACCATTTATGTCCTTTATTGTGCCCATTTTGCATGGAATTTTCCCTTATTTTCTCTGATTTTCTTGAAGAGATCTCTAGTCTTTCCCATTCTATTGTTTTCCTCTATTTTTTTGCATTGATCACTGAGGAAGGCTTTCTTATCTCTCCTTGCTATTCTTTGGAGCTCTGTATTCAGATGAATATAGCTTTCATTTTTCTCCTTTGCCTTTCACCTCTCTTCTTTTCTCAGCTATTTGTAAGGCCTCCTCAGACAACCATTTTGCCTATTTGCTTTTCTTTTTTGGTGGGATGGTCTTGATCACTGCCTCCTATATAATGCACGAACCTCCATCCATAGTTCTTCAGGCACTCTGTCTATCAGATCTAGGCCCTTAAATCTGTTTCTCACTTCTACTGTATAATCATAAGGGATTTGATTTAGGGCATACCTGAATGGTCTAGTGGTTTTCCCTACTTTCTTCGATTTAAGTCTGAATTTTGCAATAAGGAGTTCATGATCTGAGCCAGCTCCCAGTCTTGTTTTGCTGACTGTATAGAGTGTCTCCATCTTCAGCTGCAAAGAATATAATAGATCTGATTTTGTTATTGACCATCTGGTGATATCTATGTGTAGAGTCGTCTCTTGTGTTGTTGGCCAAAGGTGTTTTCTATGACCAGTGCATTCTCTTGGCAAAACTCTGTTAGCCTTTGCCCTGCTTCATTTTGTACTCCAAGGCCAAACTTGCCTGTTACTCCAGGTGTCTCTTGACTTCCTATTTTTGCATTCCAGTCCCCTATCATGAAAAGGACATCTTTTTGTGGTAGTTCTAGAAGGTCTTGTAGATGTTTATAGAACCGTTCAGCTTCAGTTTCTTAACCAGCGTCTTCAACTTAACAGTTCAACTTAACCAGAAAGATAATGTCTATTAAATGTTCAGAAATAAATCAGAATGAACTATGAAACCAATTACTTTTGCAAATGACTGTATTACCTGTTGCTTAATATCCATGTCATGTGTTGTAAAAAGAAAATTCCTGGTGTATATTAGAATTGCATAAAACATAGTGTTGTTAAATATAAAAAAATAAATAGGATTCTCATATGAAGGAGAAGTGCATGACATATTTCTGTATTTTTAATTACTGATATCCCAGGCTACAGAATTAGAATTTTCTTCCTTAGTTGATTTTTATTTCATGTGATTTATGTTGATATATAAGTGAGAAAGGATGTAGCTACTTGAGGAAGAGAAGTGGCTTCTGAATGTCTGCCTGCATGTGGTTTACTGACAGAGAATAATCACTGGCCAAGAATGAAAGAATCTCCTGGCCTTCATTTAGTGTTGACAGAAGTGGTGAGAATGTTTAATGTTATCAACTTTCAGGCACTGAATGTACTTACATTGAGAGCATCATTCAAAGAAAAGAATGCCAGATGTGAACATTCCTTTTTCCACACTTAAATATTCTGCTCTTAAGGAGAAATCTCATTCTTCATTTCATATACATTTTTGAAATGAAGAACAAGATAAAAATATTATTTCAAGACTATGAAGTCACTTAAGAATAATACTGATTACAAGGAACATATAGAAATAACCCACTCCAGTGTTCTTGCCTGGAGAATCCCAGGGATGGCGGAGCCTGGTGGGCTGCTGTCTATGGGGTCGCACAGAGTTGGACACGACTGAAGCGACTTAGCAGCAGCAGCAGCAGTAATATACTCAGTAGAATGAACCATCTAAATCCATCTCTCCAAACCAAAGTGTCAGGATTAAGACTGAAGATAAGTAGTTGAGATTTCTTAGGAAGCCAGATATGACGGCAAAGAGTTGATTGCCCAATGCCTCTTCCACGGAGTCTGAAGATTTCTTTCACTCTTCAGAAAACATACTCAGTGGCTCTATTGGAGCTTTTAAATACCATATCCAAATGCTGCAGCAGATGGTGGCATTTCTGGGGCAAACACAAACAGTGTATTCCAAATCCATCGCCACTCTTTGAAGGGTGGAATTAGTCTACCTTCCAACTTTGAAGGGTGATATCCTTACCAATCCATGATCTAAAGGAACTCTGACCTTCCCAGTGGAAAAAGATTCATTTGAAAACACTAGGAAGACCTAAGATTCAAGATATATATCCTTGAGCTGGATAGATATTCCTTGTTAAAAGGCTATCAAATAAAATAATTATTTTTAATAAAAGTTTAAGAAGTTATGTTATTCTATTTTTATTATTTGTAAATGCTCATATTTTTCAAATTTTATAGGTCATTAATAAATAGTTAAGTGATTCGGAGATGCTGACTATTTGGAAAGCACTAAGGTATTCCAATGTTGGTAGCTGTTGGGGAAATAAAAGAGATTAATCTGAGATGTTTTAGAGAGTAAAAGAATGTGAAATACAATATTCTTCAATCAAAAAGGAATGTCAGGTCAGTCATACCACTTGACTGGTGACTGTCTCGAGTTTGAGTACCTGGGTTTGCAGATGTTCAGTAAGGGTATGATTTCCTGTTACTCCACATAATGGATGACCCCGGACTGGATCTACTAGGGCGCACATTACTCTTTCATCTGAGCAAACACAGATGAGCCCTTTGGTGCTGCTTAAGCTCCATAAGCCTTCTTAATACCAAATTGAACTCAGCTAAGTTCAGGTGGCTAAAATTGTGCTTTTGTTATGAAAGCAGTAGCCAGAAAATGCAAACTCTTTGAGTCACCTAGCCCAGCTATTTCCTTCAGAATCCAAGCCTGAGCCAAGCATTTTTTTTATTTTGTCTTCTCAGACTAGGTAGCGCTCCCTTGTTGCAGACTCTTGGAGAACTGCAGGCAGCTGGGGGCATAGCCCACTTTTGAAGGGGAGTTTTCAGACCAGATTTAAAACGGATTACTGGACTTATGTAAGTGAGGGCACTGGCAGAGCCCAGCATGAATGGAGTAGGAGGCATTTAGGAAAAGAGGCACCACCAGCGAAATAAGAGGACACCAGGGAAGAAACCAGAAGCAGCAGCAACTGGTGCCAGACAGAAGACTGTTTTCTGACAGAATTTATAGATGTCTTTTGAAAAAAGAAAGAAAAGAGCAAAAGCAGTTTCTTCATTTGTCTTGGCTCAGTCACATGTCAGTCCCGCGGGATCAATCCAACCATGGATGTTGATTATTTCCTTTCCTTCATGTCTGCTAGTGTATTCTTCTGCTCAGCCTAGGGCCCTTTCCTGGTTTTGTTTGTTCACTAAGGCACAGAAGAAATCAAAGTCTCTGTTCTCAGGCTCTCCTTGAAGGGTTGTGAAGAGAGCTGACTCAGGGAAGAAGAATCACCTCACCTTAAGAACTTCCCTGCCAGCTCCATGCCACACCGCAGGGCCTCAGATGCAGCGCTGTGCATTGTGCTGTAAAAGAAGTTCCAGTCCTCCTCAAAAGCCTTCATTATTATAATCAACTAGCCACTTTTCAGTGGCTCTGTAGATATTTAATATTTAAAAGAATTTTACCCTGTTTTGAGGTTGTAAGAATGCTACAGGGGCCCACTAGTTTCCAGGTTTCTGGCATATAGCACCAAAGGGAAGGATCTGATCTTTCATGCTTATCATTAAACAAATCCCTCCCTGTGGCATCTTCTTTCCTAGAAATCTCTAAAAACAAGCTACTGTGATAAAGACTATGTGGTTATGACAGAAGGTTGGTGTTTTTTCACATCTCTTTACTCTCAGCAATATCATCTTTCACTTTTGTGCAACATAGAATAATGGGTGGGAGATAGTTTGATGGGAGAGCCAGAAAATCTGGTGAGTTTTTTTCAAAACATGGGTCTTTCGATTTTATTAAAAAAAGAAAAAAAAAAAAAAAAACTTCATCACTAAGTATTCAGCATGCATGTGCTCCAAGGTAGCAATGAAAGATTCTGATTCTGTATTCTCCAGCAACTAGGTCAAAGGGTTGGCTTTGAAGCAGAAATACTGGCAGAAAGTTGCCAGGTTGATTTTTGAAGTCAAAAAGTTCACAATGTCATTTGAGGATTTTTCAAAATAAAAATGCAGAAATGTGAGAGAAAAATCCACCCTTTCAAACTGGCCAGTGGAGGGAGTGTTTTCACACCTGCCTTCTTTGAGGAAGCATTCCTTAAGCATGTTCAGAGAGAGCGTTGGAGCTTTTGCCCTATGCATCTCTTCCATCTGGCTTTTCCTAACTTGTATCCTTTCTAATGAACCAGTAATACTAAGTAAACCATTCCTGAGTCTGTGAGCCATTCTACCAAGTTATCAAACCCAAAGAAAGGGGCATGTGAACTCCCAGTTCATAGTCGGCTGATCAGAAGTACAGGAGACTGGCAACTTGCAGCTGGCATCTGAAGCAGTGGCAATCTTAACGGGACTGAGACCTTAACCTGTGGGGTCTGCAGTTATTCTAATTACTGTTAGAATTGAATTGACTTATAGGATAGTCAGTTGGTACCTGGAGAGGTGGGGAATAGATTGGTGTGGAGAAAAATCCCACACCCTTGGTGTCCAAAGTGGTATTGGAAGCAGTTCAAGAACATACTGATTTGTACCTAGAAGTAATAATCAGGAAGGCTATCAGTGAGGTCATTCTTCAAGAATGAATTGATTTGTGGCAACAGGAAAGGGACCAAGTTTAGAAAGACATGGAGGTTTTTGGGAGCTTGTCACATGGGAGGAAGAGTGAGTAGGGTGGATTAGGACTGCGTGCCATGGGAACCCGCTGGGGAAAGGCAGGTAGAGAATCTGAGAAGGAATCAGGGACTTGAGCATGACAGACTTTAAATGTCACTGAAGAGAGCATACAGTACTAGAGGAATGACACGACATCTGAGAGTCAGAAAACTCTTCCTGACTGGCCACATGGAATAATTGGAGAGGGACTTATTTAGGAAAACACTATGCTAGTCCAGGTCCCAATTTTTGCTTTTAATGGTAAAGGCTTGAACTAAGGTAGCAGTCATAGGATTGGCATGAGGAAATAGCTCAGGAAGTATTAATGAGTCAGAACTGATCATGCCTTTGTGGCTGGAAGGACCTGGGAGTACAGGGGAGGAAGTCCAGGATGGTTCGTTTCAGACTCGAGTGCTAGGCAAATGGTACCATGCCTGGAGAGAGGGAACGTGAGAAATGTGTGTTCTCAGAAGCTGTGAGCATGAGTTGCATATATCATTGGTGATACATTTAGGAGCAGAAGTTTCAGATCTGGACTAGAGATTCAGATCTGAAAGATACTAGAATATGAAGGCCCCCCGAGCTGACGAAATAGACGCAAGGGCTCAGGAGATGGCAGACAGCCAGCATAACTTCAGATATTTGAACAGTGTGTGTGTGGGAGGGACAGGGAGTGATTTTCTCAGTCATTAAAAGAAGCTTGATCAGTGTCTCAGAACAAGTTCTGAGATGAAACAAGGAGAACTCTGCTCTGAGCTTGTGGATCCCCACTCTGGCTGTGAGCATAAGGGATAGATGGATGGTCAGTGCACATGCTGAAACCACACATGCCCCCAAAGTACACAAACCCCAAAGTCTCTTAAGCACAAACCCCAAAGTAGATCATCGGGTGTGTTTTTGAAACAGCCGTGCCCGTTCTCCCATGCCCAGTGTTCTTGCTGGGATGTCCCTCGGACGTTTGGAACTCTTTTGTGTTTGCTTAGGCTTCCCAGGCCCCTTAGCCAGGAGCCACTATTTTCCCATCTTCCAGATCCCCTGTGGGGATTCATTTTCCGGCAGGTCTCTCTCCACCTGACTCCGGAGAAATGGCTCATCAGTCTCAGGTCGTCTGATTTTCTAAACCAGGACTATAACCTGTTGAAACCAGAAGCAGCAATCTCTTTTTTCACAGTTTATTTTCTAGGGGAAATGGGAGGAATTCATAAAAGATTTACCCTTCATTTTGACTCACTGCCCTGACTGCAAGACACAGTCTCCTTGAAAAGTTGATTCTTACCTTCACAGCCAGATCGATCAGCACGCAGATCAATCAACGTGCAGGAATAACTTGACCCAGGCTCCGAGCATGCAGTGGCCTTAAGCCCTGGGGTGAACGGTACAGCATGTGCTTTCTATTTCTAGAATCATAGCACTCATGTACAGAAGACTCAGGAGAATGACTTTAAAGGCACATCTCTTGCCAGGAGTCCTTGCCCCCTAACTTTCCTAAAATTAATCTTATGTGGACAGATGACTCTGCTTTCCCAGTGGGAGTGGCCCTCAGACTTCTAATGTGGGTCCACACTGTGGAAGAAGCCAGCTCAGGCTGACCATGGTGAGTGCCTGGCAGACGTGGCTGCTGGCTTTGGGTGAGAACGTATTCCTGATCCATCGGAATAATGACTTAAGCATGTTCTCGGCAGGTTCCCAGTGTGATCTCACAAGGGTACCCCATCCCTTCTGCACGATGTGTTGTACTTGGAGTCCTTCCCTGTTTCAATTTCAGTATCAGTCGGAGGGAAAGAGCAAAACAGCATTCCTTCATGTAGATAACCAGTAGGCTGCTGGCTACTCCTGGTTGGTAACATAACTCCACCAGTGTATTCTGGCAGCTGGGTTTACTTAAGGGAGAAGACAGACATTACCCTGCCCAGACACAGAGCTGCTAAACACGACTCCAGTAGCCTCCTTGCTGTCTGTAAAAATAAAATCCTCGAGGAGAAACAGCAGTAATGGACTGGTCTCTTAAGCACAAACCCCAGATCTGCCTCTTACGAGCTGTGTGGTCTTATTCACTCATTTATTCATTTAAGAAATATTTGTGGAATACATACCACATGTCAGGCAGGCTCCTTAGACCAGCCAGCTGATTTTGGTAAGCCTCAGTTTCCTCATCTGAAAATGGGGTTAATAATACATAACTCCCAGGGCTATGTGAGGAAAATATGAGACAGTGGGCATAAAGCCTGTAGCACAGGTGTCAGACAAAGGAAGTCCTCAATTAAGGGTGACTGTCATGGGGATTATTCCCTTTACCCCAGCCCATGCTAACGTCCTACCCCATGAGGAACCCCTGACAATACCTGCACGTCTTTCTCAGCCCTTATCTGGTACAGAGCTCACCTTTTTATTCCTTCAGTCTTATGTGATATGCACTGATTTGGAGCTCACTGTCGATGACAGAAGTCACCACCTCTGTCCTGGCTTCTGAGCTCACCTTTGCTGTCAGTTGCTCACCATGTTCTTCCCACTGATTTTTGTCTAGGGTCAGGATCTCATTAATCTGATGAAAACTAAATATAAATATAATATGTATCTGCAAGATTCGTCTGTAGAGTATACATATACTTTATTTGTGATTCCCAAGTAGCATTAATGGTAAAGAGCCCGCCTGCCAATGCAGGAGGTGTAAGAGACACAGGTTCAACCCTTGGGTCAGGAAGATCCCCTGGAGGAGGTCATGGCAACCCACTGCAGTATTCTTGCCCGGAAAACCCCAGGGACAGAGGAGCCTGGCGGGCTATGGTCCACAGGGTCACAAAGAGTTGGACACGACTGAAGCAACAGCGTGTACATATATATATATTGATAACTTTGACCCAGACATTTGGTAAGGAGAAGTTGACCTGATTAGCACAATCAATACAGAAGCTGAATTAGGCTCCAGCAGATTCTAGCTTTATCCAAAAATCTTCTCCAGCTATTCACCAGTTTATCTGGGCTTAGATTCTAATGTAGAAAGACTAGCAGATGGTACTGAAAACAATCTCTATAGTCCTGACCTCCCTTCAGATCATCCAGTCTCCCTAGGAGTGATACTCAAGTGCATCCAGGTAGGGTGGCAGTGGTGATGCCTGTTAAACCAGAGAGCAGGCCAGACATCACACTAGGCAAAGCCAGCCTTCCTACAAACCTCACCAGTCTCCACAGTGGGGTCAGCTGACTTCTGCTTCAGAGCACCAGTCTCCCCAAAGCCCTGGATAAAATCCTGACTCTAATGAGAGGACTTGAAAGCTCAGGTCCATGGTTCTGAGACAAGCATCAATGGTGTTTGTTGTAAAATTCCTCCATCCTTCTATTCATTAAGCAAATAGTTATTGAGCTCTTACTCTGCACCAGGCACTAGATTTAGTCCCACAGTTCTAGCTGTCTGTCCCACTTCTAGACACTCAATTCAGGGACCTGAGTCCTGTTTCCCCAAGACCGTCTGCCTCAAATCTTTTCTCCAAACCCTGGCTCCCCAAAGCCTTGCTCTCACCCACCTACCCCTTTTCACGGTGAGCCCCAGTTTGCCTGGGACTCACATCACATCTGTCAGACCCCCCACTGACACCACCAGCTGGACTACAGTGTCCCCTTCTTCCCCTTGTGTCCAGCTTCCCATTCCAAGCCCCCTCCCATCTGCAGGGGCATTACTGCTGACCCTTTGCTGGGCTGCCCACATTCGCGTACCTAGACAGAGGACCTGCATAGAGTTAGTGCTTAATAAACATTAGTGTTCCATTTAGATATCTCATTACTAAAGTGACCAACATGAAAACAGAAACGTGCCTGACTTGATGATGGGTCCCCGCCACCTAGACCTACGGTTAGCCCACGGTGAGTCATGAAAAAATGCTTGGGCTGAAAATTCATTTTAGCCTTATTTTACTTAAAGGTGTGGGAATGTAACCCCTTGCCATCCAGTGATAATGCTGAGCTAATAGCAATAACTGTTGCCTCAGATGCTGCTTTAGATTTAAGGCACTCCTTAAAGATGTGGCCTCATGCAGCCCAGAACACTGGAGGTTCCCAACTGATTCCAGATGAACCACAGGTTTCTGTATTGCAATGCCTCCCTCAGGAGCAAAACAACCCTGGAAATGTGTTTTCCTGTTCAGTTAACCAGAATAAAAAGGAGTGTAGATAATAATGTGAACTACTTCTAGTGGAATATTGCTCTCCCATGACTTTTCTCACTGCCAATGTATACAAAAATGACAGATAGTAATTTCCCTTACCCAGAAACTACCATTTGAAATATATCCTACAGAAGAACACTCCTCTCCATTTCTTTTCTCCCCTCAACTGACAGAAGTTCTTTGACAATAGGAAGCCATGCACGGGAAAATAGTGAAGCCTTAAAAGGACTGTACTCATTCATTGATGGGTCTCTGTATTTGGAAGATATTTAAAGAGCAGGAAGAATATATCAGGTATTTCTCTGAAGACTTAATAGAGAGTTGGGTAAAGTTTCAAGGTAATAGGAAGATAAAATAGGTTGGTTTTTGTAGATAAGCCTAATTATTCTCCATCCAAATGTAATCCCCATTCATTCTCTTCTCTGGCTCATCAACCTGAATTATCCTATTAAATACATGCATTGAGAAGTCTTCATTACCTGTCTGCCTCAAGCATAGGTTGGTCACAGGCTCGTGGAAAAATATACCAAGTCAAGATGGTGCTATATTTCCATGATACTCACACATTAACTATATCTGTTATATTAGTAAGGAGAACATTTGAAAAATAAAAGAAATAAGAGATTCCTTAAAAAACTGGAAATAGAACTGCCTTATGATCCAGCACTCCCACTACTGGGCATACACACCGAGGAAACCAGAATTGAAAGAGACACATGTACCCCAATGTTCATCGCAGCACTGTTTATAAGAGCCAGGACATGCAAGCAACCTAGATGTCCAGCAGCAGATGAATGGATAAGAAAGCTGTGGTACCAATACACAATGGAGTATTACTCAGCCATTAAAAAGAATACATTTGAATCAGTTCTAATGAGGTGATGAAACTGGAGCCTATTATACAGAGTGAAGTAAGCCAGAAAGAAAAACACCAATACAGTATACTAATGCATATATATGGAATTTAGAAAGATGTTAACGATAACCGTGTATGCGAGACAGCAAAAGAGACACAGATATATAGAACAGTCTTTTGGACTCTGTGGGAGAGGGAAAGGGTGGGATGATTTGGGAGAATGGCATTGAAACATGTATAATATCATATAAGAAATGAATCACCAGTCCAGGTTCGATGCAGGATACAGGATGCTGGTGCACTGGGATGACCCAGAGGGACGGTACAGGGAGGGAGATGGGAGGGGGATTCAGGATGGGGAAACATGTACACCCGTGGTGGATTCATGTTGATGTATGGCAAAACCAATACAATATTGTAAAGTAATTAGCCTCCAATTAAAATAAATTTAAATTAAAAATGAAAATAAATAGAGTTTATTATGTGCCAGGCATGGTGCCTGGTACTTTATGTATAACAGTCTTACCTTATTTACATGATATTTATATGAAGTGGCATTACTCTTCTAGACATTAAAAAACTGAAAAAGTTTCTGAAAAAGAAAGTAACCTATTTACTGTTTCATGGTATTTGTATTCCTTCCTCTAAAGCAAAATTTTCTGTATTAGTAAAACCACTACTTTCTCTGTATTACCCTTGTTCTTTGCCCATAATTCTACAATAGCAGGTATAAATTCCATTTTAATTGTCTGCATATCCATGTCCCCAGCTAGGCTTATCTCCCTTTCCTGCTTCATTTTTCTTCACAGAATTGTATCAGCGAAGCAATAGCAATAGAAAATAATATGAAGGGGTTTACTACAAGGAATTGGTTTATGCAATCATGGGGGCTGCCTAAATAACTCCAGTATTTATAGGACAGGTCAGCAGGAAATACAGGGGCTAAAACCAACGTCCACAGAGTAATTTTTCTCTCAGGGGAGACTCAGACCTGCTTTTAAGGCCTTTCAGCTAATTGAAACAGCCTGCCCATATGTTCTGAGATAATCTCTTAAAATCTTAAAGTCCAACAGAGTATGGACTTTAATTACATCTACAGAATACTGGGTTGGCCAAAAGATTCATTCAGTTTTTTCAGTAAGGTGTCTTTAGTGGTGCTTAGTTGTCTTTAACTTCATTTGAAACAGTTAGATTGCATTGTGACAGCTGTCATATCAGCGTGCATTTAAAGAAAATCTGAGCATAATTGGTGAATTTTTTGTGGCCATTTTAGTAATGAAGATGGAAGAAAAAAAGCAATATTTTCAGTGTATTCAGTTCAGTTCAGTTCAGTTCAACTCAGTCGCTCAGTCCTGTCCGACTCTTTGTGACCCCATGAATCGCAGCACGCCAGGCCTCCCTGTCCATCACCAACTCCCGGAGTTCACTCAGACTCGTGTCCCTCGAGTCCGTGATGCCATCCAGCCATCTCATCCTCTGTCATCCCCTTCTCCTCCTGCCCCCAATCCCTGCCAGCATCAGAGTCTTTTCCAATGAGTCAACTCTTCGCATGAGATGGCCAAACTACTGGAGTTTCAGCTTTAGCATCATTCCTTCCAAAGAAATCCCAGGGCTGATCTCCTTCAGAATGGACTGGTTGGATCTCCTTGCAGTCCAAGGGACTCTCAAGAGTCTTCTCCAACACCACAGTTCAAAAGCATCAATTCTTTGGCGCTCAGCCTTCTTGTATTATGCTTTACTAACTGAAGAAAGATAAAAACGCCACTGAAACACACAAAAATAACTTGTACAGTATAGGGAATTCTCTATGCTGTGACTGATTGAACACATCAGAAATGTTTTACAAAGTTTCATGCTGGAGATTTCTCATTGAGTGATGTGCCACGTTCAGATAAACCAGATAGCAATCAAATCAAGACGTTGTTGTTGTTCAGTCTTTCATTTGTGTCCTACTCTTTGTGAACCCATGGACTGCAACGTGCCAGACTTCCCTGTCCTTCACCATCTGCCGGAGTTTGGTCAAACTCATGTCTGTAGTTGGTAAAGCCCTCCAACCATCTCATGCTCTATCATCCCCTTCTCCTCCTGTCTTCAATCGTTCCCAGCATCCGGTTCTTTACTAATGAGTCAGCTCTTCTCATTAGCTGGCCAAAGTATTGGAGCATCAGCTTCAGCATCAGTCCTTCCAATGAATGTTCAAGACTGATTTCCTTTAGGAATAACTGGTTGGATCTCCTTGCTGTCCAAGGGACTCTCAAAAGTCTTCTCCAACACTACAGTTCAAAAGCATCAATTCTTCGGTGCTAAGCCTTTATCTTCCAGCTCTCACATCCATACATGACTACTGGAAAAGTCATAGCTTTGACTATATGGACCTTTGTTGGCAAAGTAATGTCTTGCTTTTTAATATGCTGTCTAAGTTTCTCATAGCTTTTCTTCCAAGGAGCAAGTGTCTTTTAATTTAATGGCTGCAGTCACCATCTGAAGTGATTTTGGAGCCCAAGAAAATAAAGTTTCTCACTTTTTCCATTGTTTTCCCATCTATTTGCCATGAAGTAACGGGACCAGATGCCATAATCTTAGTTTTTTGAATGTTGAGTTTTAAGCCAACTTTTCCACTCTCCTCTTTCACCTTCATCAAGAGGCTCTTCAGCCTTGATGATATACTCTGCATATAAGTTAAATAAGTAGGGTGACAATATACAGCCTTGATATTCCTTTCCCAATTTTGAACCAGTCCATTGCATTGTTCCACATCTGGTTCTAACTGTTGCTTCTTGACCTGAAGAACCATCAATATTATACCACACAAGAGATAGCTGACACACTCAGAATATCCAAATCAAAGGTTGAAACTCACTTGCACAGGCTTGGTTATGTTAATTGCTTTGATGTTTGGGTTCCACATAGGTGAAATAAAACCCCCTTGACCATATTTCTGCATGCAATTCTCTACTGAAACATAATGAAACCGTCCCATTTTTAAAACAAATTGTGATGGCTGAAGAAAAGTGGATACTACACAATAATATGGAACAGAAGAAATGGTGAGGAAGTAAAGCGACCGACCACCAAGCACACCAAAGGCTGATCTTCATCCAAACAAAGTGATGCTGTGTATATAGTGGGATTAGAAAAGAGTCCTCTATTAGGAGCTCCTTCCAGAAAACCAAACATTTCATTCCAACAAGGACTCCTCCCAATTAAACCAACTGAAAATGAAAAGTATCCAAATTTTATCAAAAGAAAACAAATACTCTTCCATCAAGATAGCACAAGACCAGGTGTTTCTTTAATGACCAGGCAAAAACAGGTACAGCTTGATTGGGAAGTTCTGATTCATCTGCCATATTCATCAGACATTGCACCTTTGGATTTCCACTTACTTCATTTGGTCTTTATAAGATTCTTTTAATGAAAAAAATTTCAATTCCCTGGAAAAATGTAAAAGTCACCTGGAACAGTTCTTTGCTCAAAAAGATAAAAAGCTTTGGGCAGATGGAATTATGAAATTGTCTGAATAAATAGCAGAAACTAGTAGAACAAAATGGTGAATATGTTGTTCAATAAATTCTTGGTGAAAATGAAAAATGTGTTTTATTTTCACTTAAAAACCGAAATGACTTTAGGGTCAACCCAGTACCTTCACATCAACATCCAGATTTTAGTGCTTGACTTGGTAACTGGGACTACAGTCTATCCAAGTTCACAATTATTATTATTTTTTTTTTGGAGCATAATCACTTTACAATGTGGTGGTCTCTGCTGCACGTCAACGCAGATCAGTCATAATCACATATATATCCCCTCTCTCTTGCACACCCCACATTTCACCCCTCTAGGTCATCACCAAGTGCTGGGCTGGGTTCAAGTTAACAATTGAAAGGACAATCACACCCTGATATCTTTTACTTGTTTACTTATTTATTGTCTTCTCACTGGAATGTAAATTTCATGAGGACATCAAATTTTTCAATTTTGTTTACTGCTGTTTCTTTCAGCAGCTAGAACACTGTCTGGTACATGGTAAGCAGGCAAAAAGTTTGTGCCAGATGAATGAATTAATGGCTTTGTTATAGGAAGTAGCTTCTCATTTCCATATTGTCTCTTCCAGCATCCAACATAGTTCTCCAGAACAGAGAAGGTGGTCATAATTATTTTGAATTCAGCTGCCAAGAGAAGACTAGCTGGTGATATGGTGAAGCACATTCTTTCCTTACCTGTAGAATTTCACAACTCAGGTGGACTGGTGTGGTAAGGCTGGTCATGGAGTCTGGAGGACAGATTACATACCTGAGATTACCAGTAGCTGGGGGATTGGAGATAGGAGGAGATGCAGTCACAACTGGCAGTCATGCTTGGGCTGATTTCAGGAGTAGCTTGGTATAGCATTGGCTAAAAGGAAGAGGGGAAAATCCAAAGGCATACTGCTTCTAGATGCTTCTGCTTCTGAATGAAAGCCCCCTGCTTCTGGGTGACAGTGATAGGAGAATCGCGATCTTGAACTATGGTCCTGTGAAGAGGATCCAAATCAACAGAAATGACCATGAACCCCTAAGGTCAAGCTTCAGTTTCTGTGGCCCCTGGACAATTATCCTTGGAGACAAATAGCATCTGATATCACTGAATTGCTTCTTTGGGAGGCCCAGGGCCATGAGACTCCTTCTCCTAACCACCATGGAGTATTTTTATTTACAGCTGGCATAATTATATGTACCATTCTTTTAATATGGAACATAGTTACTCCTTTTTACTCTTAAAGAAGAGAAAGTTTTCCTACCAGATCTGTCATTACCAAGTGGTATTTTCTACTTCCTGATGCACACTGGACGCGACAGTCTGCCAGCTCTGCAGATGCACATGGATATGTGCATGCCATACACACACTCTCTCTCTCTCTCTCTCTCTCTCTCTCACACTCTCACACTCACTCACTCACTTAGAGGCAGTAGTGGAAAAGTAAGTAAGAATAAAGATGGAAACAAGGGAATGACCAAGGAATAGAATGCATATTTAATTAACACACGATCTGATGTGTTCTGGACTGTAAGGAAAAGATAGTCAGAAAGTTAAAAAGTGGGTTGACTGAAACATTTGAAGACATGAGATTATGAATTTGATATTAAAGAGGCAATCACATGGAAGAACAAGAGAAGCAGTATACTGAAATATCAGACCAGAGGCAGGCTGTGAATTTCTCTCCTCGTAAAACTCTAGGAAGGAACTAGAGTCAGAACCAGAACTCTGGGAGAAGATATGGTCAGCACCCAACACAGTAGTTACCAATAATAAAAGCTTGCTACAGGCAAAGTCACAAAACACCTTTCAGAACTGATAGAGATAGGCTTCAAACAGAGAGCACTGTGAGACTGAATGATGTTTCTTATTGAAGTATAGTTGATTTACAGTGTTGTATTAGTTTCTGGTGTATAACAAAGTGCAAAGTGATTCAGTTATATATATATATGTAATGTTTCATGTTCCTCTCTATTATGGTTTATTGCAGGGTATTGAGTATAATTCCCTGTGCTATACAGTAGATCCTTGCTTATCTATTTTATGTATAGTAGTTTGTATCTATTAATCACATACTCCTAATTTATTCCTTCATTCACTGCCTCTCCACTTTGGTAAGTAGAAGTTTGTTTTCTATGTCTGTGAGTTTGCTTCTGTTTCATAAAGGAGCTCATTTGGGTCATATCTCAGATTCCATATATAAGAGATAGCATATGGTATTTGTCTTTCTCTTTCTGACTTAGCATAATCATGGCTAGGTCCATCCAGGTTGCTGCAAATGGCATCGTTTCCTGAATGATTTTTAAATGCAAGATAGATGACACCTTTGAAGAAGTGCAGGTTTCTGAGCTCAGTGAAATCCAAGCTGCTACCACCACCATCACAATAACACCATCGTTCTTTCTCAGACTACTCTGTTGATTGGTTTTTAAAGCAGTCAAATACTCAGAAGGGTCTGCTTGTTCTACCCCTTCCTCAAGCAAAACATAATTATCTAACATTATTCTTCAAAATCTAGAGAAACGCTTCAGTGAAGCACCAAACCAATCAATAGAGAGTGTTTAGACTTTACCCAGAGATATTTAGGAAGGGAATACTAATTAGGTTGAGCCTTGATGCTCAAGAATCAGTAGAAGCTGGTCTCTAAATATGTTTAGACAAAGTAGATGTTTTAAATTGTTGAATTAACTTAAACAAATTGAAAATAAAACCATATCTAAAACATCAGTATAGTAGAGGTGACAGTGATGCAAATCATATTTTTAAATCTTTTATGTTGGACTTTGCCATGTTTTAATTGATTGTATGAACCAGAGTATTTCTAAATTATAAAACTTTGTGTCAGAGCAGATTGTGCAGCCAAGCAGATCTAAAAAGACTTGAATATTTTGGGATGTTATTATTTATTTATCTGTTCCATACCTTGTGGCTAAAATGATTTAATAAATTTATAAAGATGCATGCAGTGAAGTAAGACAAAGTAAATTTAAACAACTAAGAAAATAAGAGAAAGGGAAAATAAGGCTAATCAGAATAAGATGGAGCTTGGAATGAGGTTAATATCCAAAAAACTGATTCCCTAGACATGTAGAAGGATAAGAAGGCTCTCCAGATTTTTTTCCCACCTCCTGCCATAGTTCTCCAAATGCTGTGGATGGAGCATAAAGGCACAATTCCGTCCCTAAGCTGACCAGTTCTCTCATTTCTTTCTTGGGGGAAGAGACAGAAATTAATTGGTAGCTACATGAATGTGCAAGGGGAAGGGGGTCTCAAGGGACTTCCTCCCTGTCCAGATTTGTCCCACTGTATAGACTGCCTTCTCATAGGGGTTAATAATTGGATCAGTAAGGATGAGTCTTCCCTCACAATCAAATAGTAGTTGAGACAAGACGAAAAACCAGCAATCCAAGTGTGAATAAGGAAAAGTCAGTGATGCTATCACTTCTAAACATTCCAGGGATTAAGTGATAACATTATTTCTTCCCTGCCTGAGTTCAGAACCCAGTGAAAGATGGATACAAGAATCAGAAAGACAGAGACCAAGGCATCAGCTTTGTTACTGGATTTGAGAATGCAGCTTGATCTACAACCAGAATATGAGGCTTAATGAGTCTCCTATAAGTAGAATCTACAGCCTAAAGCGCAAGTGCCTCTACTGCAGAAGCAGAGCTCTCCTGACTGCTGCTGCTGCTGCTAAGTCGCTTCAGTCATGTCCGACTCTTTGCAACCCCATAGACAGCAGCCCACCAGGCTCCTCCATCCCTGGGATTTTCCAGGCAAGAACACTGGAGTGGGTTGCCATTTCCTTCTCCAGTGCATGAAAGTGAAAAGTGAAAGTGAAGTCACTCAGTCGTGTCCGACTCAGCGACCCCATGAACTGCAGCCTACCAGGCTCCTGCATCCATGGGATTTTCCAGGCAAGAGTACTGGAGTGGGGTGCCATTGCCTTCTCCAACAGCTCTCCTTGGTAAGCTCCAAAGGCATGGACAGAGCAGTGGGAGCCTGAAAGAAATGGCTCCCCAGAGAGAGGACTGAGAAGAGGCTGAGTCACATGTGTTCAGCACTGCCTCTGTATCTCACCAATCAGATGAGACTTTCATCTCATGAGAGTTGGTTAATGATCGAGGCAAGAGAAGAAAGAGCCCACTTGTGTCTCCCATGATTTTCTATTTTGCATGGGGTGGGACATGAACATTGTCCCTGAAGGACCTCCAAGTAGCAATTTCATCCTCACCTGTACCAGATGATTTACACTGGGGTGCATAGAAAAGGATGAGAAAACTGTGCAAGTCCATATCCAAAACCATGGGGTAACATGCACCTGTGTGTGGGCCTGGACAGGTATATGGGGCAGAATAGTTCTGGCTTCTTCTGTCGTTAACAGTCTAAAAAGCATGAGTACGTGGCAAATAGCAAATTAACATGAGACAACTGCCTAGCCCTTTCTTCCTTGTGCTGTCATCTCAGGCTGCATGGAGCATTGGGTCACCCCTCCCCATCAACACGTCAATGCTCTTCCTTGTCCTTGGGTTCCAACCTCAGAATATTCTACACAGCCTTATCCTGTGGTCCAGGACCTGCCTACAATTAGTATCTCATCTCTCTTACAGCTCCCGCCTTCACCTCACCTTCAGGCAATGCGTCTAAAGCATCAGCACTGTCACATGGACAACCCCCATCTCCTGAAACACTCTGATCTGGTCCTCTCTCTTCCCCTGGTTAACACCAACTGTCTTTCAAGTCTGCATTTACTTTGTTTTTGTTTATGTTTTTTTTTTTTAGTTTTATTTTATTTAATTTTTTTTGTATTTATTTATTTTTTTACACGAACTCCCAACCATGAACCCCCCTCCCACCTCCCACCCCACATCATCCCTCCAGATCATCCCCATACACCAGCCCCAAGCGTCCTGCATCCTGCATTGAACATAGACTGGCAATTCATTTCTTACATGATAGTATACATATTTCAATGCTATTCTCCCAAATCATCCCACCCTCTCCCTCTCCCTCTCCTTCTCCCTCAGAGTCCATAAGTCCGCTCTACACATCTGTATCTCTTTTGCTGTCTTGCATACAGGGTCCTCATTACCATCTTTCTANCAAATCATATTTTTAAATCTTTTATGTTGGACTTTGCCATGTTTTAATTGATTGTATGAACCAGAGTATTTCTAAATTATAAAACTTTGTGTCAGAGCAGATTGTGCAGCCAAGCAGATCTAAAAAGACTTGAATATTTTGGGATGTTATTATTTATTTATCTGTTCCATACCTTGTGGCTAAAATGATTTAATAAATTTATAAAGATGCATGCAGTGAAGTAAGACAAAGTAAATTTAAACAACTAAGAAAATAAGAGAAAGGGAAAATAAGGCTAATCAGAATAAGATGGAGCTTGGAATGAGGTTAATATCCAAAAAACTGATTCCCTAGACATGTAGAAGGATAAGAAGGCTCTCCAGATTTTTTTCCCACCTCCTGCCATAGTTCTCCAAATGCTGTGGATGGAGCATAAAGGCACAATTCCGTCCCTAAGCTGACCAGTTCTCTCATTTCTTTCTTGGGGGAAGAGACAGAAATTAATTGGTAGCTACATGAATGTGCAAGGGGAAGGGGGTCTCAAGGGACTTCCTCCCTGTCCAGATTTGTCCCACTGTATAGACTGCCTTCTCATAGGGGTTAATAATTGGATCAGTAAGGATGAGTCTTCCCTCACAATCAAATAGTAGTTGAGACAAGACGAAAAACCAGCAATCCAAGTGTGAATAAGGAAAAGTCAGTGATGCTATCACTTCTAAACATTCCAGGGATTAAGTGATAACATTATTTCTTCCCTGCCTGAGTTCAGAACCCAGTGAAAGATGGATACAAGAATCAGAAAGACAGAGACAAAGGCATCAGCTTTATTACTGGATTTGAGAATGCAGCTTGATCTACAACCAGAATATGAGGCTTAATGAGTCTCCTATAAGTAGAATCTACAGCCTAAAGCGCAAGTGCCTCTACTGCAGAAGCAGAGCTCTCCTGACTGCTGCTGCTGCTGCTAAGTCGCTTCAGTCATGTCCGACTCTTTGCAACCCCATAGACAGCAGCCCACCAGGCTCCTCCATCCCTGGGATTTTCCAGGCAAGAACACTGGAGTGGGTTGCCATTTCCTTCTCCAATGCATGAAAGAGAAAAGTGAAAGTGAAGTCACTCAGTCGTGTCCGACTCAGCGACCCCGTGAACTGCAGCCTACCAGGCTCCTGCATCCATGGGATTTTCCAGGCAAGAGTACTGGAGTAGGGTGCCATTGCCTTCTCCAACAGCTCTCCCTGGTAAGCTCCAAAGGCATGGACAGAGCAGTGGGAGCCTGAAAGAAATGGCTCCCCAGAGAGAGGACTGAGAAGAGGCTGAGTCACATGTGTTCAGCACTGCCTCTGTATCTCACCAATCAGATGAGACTTTCATCTCATGAGAGTTGGTTAATGATCGAGGCAAGAGAAGAAAGAGCCCACTTGTGTCTCCCATGATTTTCTATTTTGCATGGGGTGGGACATGAACATTGTCCCTGAAGGACCTCCAAGTAGCAATTTCATCCTCACCTGTACCAGATGATTTACACTGGGGTGCATAGAAAAGGATGAGAAAACTGTGCAAGTCCATATCCAAAACCATGGGGTAACATGCACCTGTGTGTGGGCCTGGACAGGTATATGGGGCAGAATAGTTCTGGCTTCTTCTGTCGTTAACAGTCTAAAAAGCATGAGTACGTGGCAAATAGCAAATTAACATGAGACAACTGCCTAGCCCTTTCTTCCTTGTGCTGTCATCTCAGGCTGCATGGAGCATTGGGTCACCCCTCCCCATCAACACGTCAATGCTCTTCCTTGTCCTTGGGTTCCAACCTCAGAATATTCTACACAGCCTTATCCTGTGGTCCAGGACCTGCCTACAATTAGTATCTCATCTCTCTTACAGCTCCCGCCTTCACCTCACCTTCAGGCAATGCGTCTAAAGCATCAGCACTGTCACATGGACAACCCCCATCTCCTGAAACACTCTGATCTGGTCCTCTCTCTTCCCCTGGTTAACACCAACTGTCTTTCAAGTCTGCATTTACTTTGTTTTTGTTTATGTTTTTTTTTTTTAGTTTTATTTTATTTATTTTTTTTGTATTTATTTATTTTTTTACACGAACTCCCAAACATGAACCCCCCTCCCACCTCCCACCCCACATCATCCCTCCAGATCATCCCCATATACCAGCCCCAAGCGTCCTGCATCCTGCATTGAACATAGACTGGCAATTCATTTCTTACATGATAGTATACATATTTCAATGCTATAGCATCTCCATAAACTTGGTTAGGGTGCCTCCCCGTGGGTTTCCCCTGTGTCACACAAGTGATCAGTTCACTGGTCAACTGCTCTTACTAGAATTTATACTTCCTGAAGTCAGAGATCATGTCCCTCATTGTGACCTTTATTCCCAGAATATAACATAGGGCTTGTCATGTCAGAGGTGCTGAGTAAATATTTACTAATTACATAGTGAATGAGAGAGACTGTTTCCCAATCATGGGACCCCTACCCCCACCCAAGGCTCCTTTCCCCTCTGCTAAGGAAACTCAAAGTCATGAGAAATGTACATTCCAAGACCCTGCTTCTTAATTAAGTGTTTTTATTGTTGCTGCTGCTATTGGATGAGGTCTCTAAGGACCAGAGAATTTGGAAATCAGCAGTTTCTCCTTCTTTCCTGTCAGGTTAGGGAATTTCAGCTCACTTCTCCCAAAAGTACACCCTCCCAGGTGGCTCATTAGCTCAGATAGAACCCAGGAGCCAACAAGATTGTCTTTGTTTAATTGCACAGTCACTTTTCCATTTCAGCCCTCATTAGCCTTGCTCTTATTGGGCTAATAAGGCTAATAAGCTTATCAGCTCTTAGTGGGCTGATTAAAGCCCTCCCCACTCCAAGGCAGACTTTGGCTGAGAGGTGAGTGCAGCTTTTTGTTTGTTTGTTTTTATCAAAGCTCATCCTCCTAAAATATTTAAAATCCAAAATTTGTTGCTCCCCACCCTTTGGATTGGCCTTTAGGCCAACCCCTTTCTACTCCCACCCCTACAACTCCCAGGGTAATTCTTATTCTGAGGTCAGTGTAAAATGTATTGAGAAAGATTACATTCTCAAAAGTCCTCTCTGAGCCTTTCATATTTGGCAGTTAGAGACCCATCTTCTTAATGCAAGGAGTTATCTTCAATTAACAACACAAGTCAAAGTGGTTATTTTCTGATATTTTGACTTTTCTATGGCACCCCACTCCAGTACTCTTGCCTGGAAAATCCCATGGACATGGACGGAGGAACCTGGTAGGCTGCAGTCCATGAGGTCTCTAAGAGGCAGACACGACTGAGCAACTTCACTTTGACTTTTCACTTTCCTGCATTGGAGAAGGAAATGGCAACCCACTCCAGTATTCTTGCCTGGAGAATCCCAGGGACAGGAGAGCCTGGTGGGCTGCCATCTGTGGGGTTGCACAGAGTCGGACACGACTGAAGTGACTTAGCAGTAGCAGCATGCTAAAATAGTGAGTGGATAATTCCTTTAAAAAATGCAGAGTGCTTCAAAACTTTTTACATGCATGAAAATGTTACTAACAAAGGAACACCATAACAATGTCCTAGCAGGTGATGACACAACCTCTTTGCCTTGGAAACTCGTCTGAGCTCAGGAGAAAGGTACCAGGCTGTGATGCTGACCACATCTCTGCAGGCTGACAGAGCTAGCTCTGAGTTTGGATTTATCCACACGCTCAGACAATATGCTACTTTGTACAGTTCTGACTGTGGCCACAGACCACAGGCAGCTCCTGTGATACTGCTCCTCAAGGGCATCACGAGGAAAACAAGCTGGAAACTACACTGACACTCATTATTCTAACACCAGGAAAAGAAATATTAATTCAGTAGTGTCAAGTTTTGAAAAGACCCAAAGTACAAAACCTGAGATTTAACATTTGAGAAAAGAAATAAATAGTACCTTTGCAGGCGCATATTATACCGCCTGAAGAGAAGTTGAAAAATGACAAATACAGGACCTTGACACATCTGGGTCAACAGAATGTGTGGCTGGTCTCTTATACCACCTCAAACATTTTCTTGCAAAGAGAAGAAAGAGTGGAAACTGTCCCTCTGCCACTGCAGTGCACCATTTATATCTTAGCAGTATTCTTGACTTGGGAATGAAGAACAGAAGTTGTGTCTTTAGGTAAACAAGCTGAAGCATACAAACTTTGTCTATGATAGTGCTTCTTATCACTTTATTTTTTTAAATGGAGTCTTTTCTCATTAAATATTATGTAATGACTTCAGCCTTGTGAGATTTTGTAAGGCAACTGAATCCGCTTCCAATATCCACCTCCATCCCCCTCTCCAAAAAAAGTGACTGAAATAGCCTGTCATGTCAGGAGAGTTCCTAGTAATGGGAAATGTTAATGAGAATTAACTATTTGTGAAAGTACCTTCAAAATATAAATTGATTATTATCATGTCCCAGAAAATGGAACCTTCCCTACCCAAGTGGTCACTTTCATCTTGAGGAGTAAGGGAAGGCAGCCATGAGACAGAAAGTAAGATATCCTGTGAAGAGTCAGAACCGGGCAGAAGAGAGGCCTCCTCCAGGGAGAGGCTGGGAGCTGGCACAGGCGTGGTCTCAGCATTCTGGGGTAATGTTTGTACAGACAAGGATCAGCATCTCAGCAAAGCCCCACCAAGGGTCAGAGACACAGCTGGAACAGAACTGCAATTTCAGGCTGGAGATGCCCCGGACCCAGACTAATGAGTACACGTTTCCTGCCCAAGTGTTCAAAGATCCTGGCATTAGACTGAAGAACTGGGTGCACCCGTCCTGGTTGACTTCCTCCACCAAAAACACTTTCTCCTTGAGGCCTGGGACTGGGATCAGGTTATTTGTCTTATTTAAAATTTTACCTGTTACTTTCACTACTAAAGTTGTGCTTTGCATATGGCACATGGTCTTAGTGCTTATGATCACTCATTTTGTAATGACCACAATGAAAATATTCTAAACTTGATTTTTGAAAATAATTGTCTTCTTTGTATCATAACACTATTTTGTACGGTTTTCAATTTGAAAACAATTTGATTATTTTCTGTCATGGCAGTACCTGTGGAATTGTCAACGGTTCCCACCCTCAGTTCAGTTCAGTCGCTCAGTCATGTCCGACTCTCTGCGTCCCCATGAATCACAGCATGCTAGGCCTCCCTGTCCATCACCAACTCCCAGAGTTCATCAAGTCTACAATAAATACTCCCCTGAATCTAGGAGTGTATCCAAAAACGTTTCTTTAAAACTAGCTTAAAAGTTGCTCTTCCTACAAGATGCATCTGGTATGTGACTAGCTCTCACCGCTTCCAGCAGTGCTGTCAGAATCAAGCCACCCTCACCTCTGTTCGCTTTTGTTTCCTTCTGTTTCCCTTTGTTTCAGTCTTTCTTTCTTGACAGAGTTGCTGGAACAATCTCTTTAAAATATTAGTGGAATATTTCCTGCCCCTGTTCCCAACCACCCACTCCTAGCCAGCCTATCTCATTCAAAATAAAGATCAGAGTCTTTACCATGGTGCACGGACCCTCCACTTGGGATTTTCTTTTAATGGAGACTATAGTTGATTTACAATGCTATGTTAATTTCTGCTGTACAGCAAAGTGATTCAGTTATCTATATATACATATTCATTTTTATATTGTTTTCCATTAAGATTTATCACAGGATATAGAATATTGTTCCCTGTTCTACACAGTTGGACCTGTTGTTATGCATTCTGTATAAACTAGCTTACATATGCTATCCCCATACTCCCTCTCCATTTGTCCTTGAACGTCCCTCCCCTTTCTTGGCAACCGCAGGTCTGTTCTCTCTGTCTGCAAGTCTGTTTCTGATTCATAGATATAAGTTCATTTGTATCATACTTTAGATTCCACATATAAGTGATATCATGTGGTATGTATCATTCTCTTTCTGACTTCACTTACTATGATAATCTCTAGGCCCATCTATGTTGCTATAAATGGTATTGTCTCCTTTTTATGGCTAATATTCCATTACATGTGCACCACATCATCTTCATCCATTCATGTCAATAGACATTTAGGTTGTTTCCTTGTCTTGACTATTATGAATAATTCTGTTATGAAGATAGGGGTACGTGTATCTTTTTGAATTATCAGTTCAGTTCAGTCGCTCAATTGTGTCCGACTCTTTGCGACCCCATGAATCGCAGCACGCCAGGCCTCCCTGTCCATCACCATCTCCCAGAGTTCACTCAGACTCACGTCCATCAAGTCCGTGATGCCATCCAGCCATCTCATCCTCGGTCGTCCCCTTCTCCTCCTGCCCCAAATCCCTCCCAGCATCAGAGTCTTTTCCAATGAATCAACCCTTTGCATGAGGTGGCCAAAGTACTGGAGTTTCAGCTTTAGCATCATTCCTTCCAAAGAAATCCCAGGGCTGATCTCCTTCAGAATGGACTGGTTGGGTCTCCTTGCAGTCCAAGGGACTCTCAAGAGTTTTCTCCAACACCACAGTTCAAAAGCATCGATTCTTCGGCGCTCAGCTTTCTTCACAGTCCAACTTTCACATCCATACATGACCACAGGAAAAACCATAGCCTTGACTAGGCGGACCTTAGTCGGCAAAGTAATGTCTCTGCTTTTGAATATACTATCCAGGTTGGTCATAACTTTTCTTCCAAGGAGTAAGCGTCTTTTAATTTCATGGCTGCAGTCACCATCTGCAGTGATTTTGGAGCCCAAAAAAATAAAGTCTGACACTGTTTCCACT
>SJYX01004006.1:139610-151431 GCA_006410675.1 Oreotragus oreotragus
CTCAGCTTTCTTCACAGTCCAACTTTCACATCCATACATGACCACAGGAAAAACCATAGCCTTGACTAGGTGGACCTTAGTCGGCAAAGTAATGTCTCTGCTTTTGAATATACTATCCAGGTTGGTCATAACTTTTCTTCCAAGGAGTAAGCGTCTTTTAATTTCATGGCTGCAGTCACCATCTGCAGTGATTTTGGAGCCCAAAAAAATAAAGTCTGACACTGTTTCCACTGTTTCCCCGTCTATTTCCCATGAAGTGATGGGACCAGATGCCATGATGTTCGTTTTCTGAATGTTGAGCTTTAAGCCAACTTTTTCACTCTCCTCCTTCACTTTCATCAAGAGGCTTTTTAGCTCCTCCTCACTTTCTGCCATAAGGGTGGTGTCATCAGCATATCTGAGGTTATTGATATTTCTCCCGGCAATCTTGATTCCAGCTGGAATCAAGATTCCAGCTGGAATCAGGTTTTGAATTATAGTTTTCTCCAAATATATGCCCAGAAGTGGGATGGCTAGATCATATAGTAGCTCTACTTGTAGATTTTAAGGAACCTCCATAGTATTTCCCATAGTGGCTGCACCAATTTACATTCCCACCAACTGTATAGGAACTTCCCTGGTGGCTCAGATGGTAAAGCATCTGCCTACAATGCGGGAGACCTGGGTTCAATCCTTGGGTTAGGAAGATCTCCTGGAGAAGGAAATGGCAACCCACTCCAGTATTCTTGCCTGGAGAATCCCATAGACGGAGGAGCCTGGTAGGCTACCGTCCATGGGGTCACAAAGAGTTGGACAGGACTGAGCGACTTCACTTTCTCTTTTACCCTTAGCGGTTATTTTCAGTGTGAGAGAAAGGAAAATAGCAAAAATAGCAGCAGGATAGGAAGGTTCCCTTTTCTCCACACCCTCTCCAGTATTTGTTATTTGCAGACTTCTTAATGATGCCCATTCTGACCAGTGTGAGGTAATATCTCATTGAGGTTTTTATTTGCATTTCTGTAATAGTGATGTTGAGCATCTTTTCATGTGCTTGAGGGCCATCTGTATGTCTTCTTTGGAGAAATGTCTATTTAGGTCCTGCACTGGGATTTAATGCTCTACAGTTGATGTTTTGAAATAATTATTTTATCTTTGAATTTGAATTTTGTAAATGCAATCCAGTGAGACAGTGGAACTTGTCCTCAGGGCTGAGAGCTTCAGCTCTTGCAGAATCCTACCTCCCACCACCTCCCAGCCTCCCAGAGCTGGTTTTGGCTGCCCAGTCCCTATTCCCTGATATCCCAGGCCCCATTGGCCTCCGACTCCTGCCCCTGACACGTGACCACAGATGCCTTCCCACCAAGGTAATGACCAAATCAGGTGACAAGGTTGACAGTGAGAATCCTGCATCCTGCCATAGCCCTTAACATCACCCAGCAAGTCCTGGGCTGGGCTAGCATCCAAGCACTTTGACAGATGATAGGTGGTGATGCGGGTGGCAGGGCAAGCCTCTCACTCATACCTAATTCAGGTGCCAGACATGTCCCAAAACAGCAGTTGCCATCCTTTGGGGCTACCAATCCACCATGGGGTGGGTTCATGGGAAGGGAGACTGACTTTCCCTCCTCCAGCCAGGATAGGACATACCGGTAGTCCTATAGTTGGCAGGAGGAGGAATCCTACAGCCTGTACATACTGAGTAGCAGGGCAGGCTCCCCAGGCACCCATGAGGGTCTGAAGTCACTCCCAAGGATCCCCATAGCGAGAAAGTGGAATATAAATATCAGACAAAATCACCATGAAGGGTTGAGAGAGACCATGAAAGAAAGGAAAAAGGTATATATTTTAGAACTTATAAAATCACTTTTTAAACTGCTTTTCAAATAAAGGACCCTGAATTTCCATTTTGCACTGATCCTCCTAAACCATGTAGTCAGCCTTGCCTGTACAGGGTCAGACCCGTCGGCCTGTGGAGCTTTCCCTCCTCCGCTCTTTCCCTCCTATGCTCCACTCAGCCACCCTGGAGCTCTTGCAGGACAGGGAGCGTGCCAGGCTCCATCCTGCCACTTGGCCCCTATCTTGCTATCTCCTCTGCTGGGAACACTTTCCGCAGATCTCTCCATGGTCACTTCCTCATGCTGATTTTTTCCTCAAATGTCACCTCCTGATCCTAAATCAAATGATTGCCACCTTTCTGTTCACCCCATGAAAATGCCATTCATTGTTAATCACTCATTATCTCCTGAGTCAGCCTTATTTATTTTTCTAAAGCCTTAAAGTTGGCCAACATATGTTAAGATATGTGCTTGTTTTTTTAATTACTTGTTTTTCTCACTAGAATGTATACTCTAGGAGGTTAGAGACTTGTTGGTGTTCATCTCTACCTTCAATGACTAGAATGGTGCCAAGCATACAATTGGTGCTTAATAAATGTGTGCTAATGAATGAATGGACTAACCTATATCCATCATTCTACATTCCTCCTGCTCATAATTTCCCTTTAGAGAAGGGAGAAAACTAGCTCCTAAAGAGAGAGCCTCCCCAGACTGCAGCCTATGGTCCATGCAGTTATTTGTTATAAAGTATCTTTAGACACTGACCATCTACAGTGATTTATCAGTGCCTGTCTTGCATGAGGCTCTATGTTAGACCCTATGAAGACTCCTCATTAAGACCATCCTCAGTTTTCATTCATCAAAATTGTCCAGAGCCTTCAGTTAATTTTCTAGTGCTTCCCTTCCATCACTCAAATTATTCACATTGTCCTAGGTTCTCTATACAATTGCTGTAAGAATAGAACAGAGTGCCATTAGTCAATTTGGGGATGGAGACTTTTTGTTTACACTTATAACAGCTTCTTTTTTTTAATGTATCATCTACAAAACTCTGTTCTCATCTTGGAGTTACCACCAACATGGTGCACAAATTCTCCAGGGATGAAATGCCCCAACTGTGTCAGTTTGGGGTGATAATGCCGTTAATCTTGGCTCCTTTGCTCCTTTGCAATGCTGTGACAAGTGGCTGCCCAGTGGCCTCACTTTCCCTTGGTGCTCCCCCAGCAGGTTCTATCCACCATTGTGGATGTCTGCCCCTGGGAAGGAGCCCAAGCTGGGGCCTAGAGTCCCTCTGAGCACCTTCTTGGCATCCCGTGCCCTCTGCATGTTTCCTTGGCATTAGCTGGTACTGGCACCAGTGGATGCTTGTAATGAAATTAGTAAATGACATCAGCAGCCTTTTCCAGAACCCCCTGATTCCTTTAAACAGACATGACCCTTCCCTCACACCTCTGGCGCCACATAAGCCAACACCCCCAAGTTTGGAAGCCTGGATTCCACTTGGTGCTTCCCACTGTTTATAGTGTCCTGGCCAAAATCTCAAGCCCTGTGAACTGTTTTCATCCAAGCCAACTGAATCCAGTTTAGCAGGAAATATTTTATGACATAAAGGAGGTCTCTAAATACCTGTTGCCCTCTGCCAGAGCTGGGCAAATTCTTTTGAAATCAGGCTGCTTCACGACTCTTGCTGTTATTTAAAGTCAAAATGAGTAAAGAAAGATAAATCACCAATCCTGTGGGAAGACAGGAAGAAGCATTCTTGTTTCCTTGTTCGCTTTTAGTGTCTTCCAGTGAAATAGACTTTTGGCTTGAGACCATTGCTATGGTAAACAGAATCTCATAAATAAGTCAATTATGAAAATAAATCCACAGCAAGAAAAAAGAGATTAATCTGTATGAGAAAGTAGCCACCCAAAGGACCATAGTCCAGTTTTCTCCATTACTTTGAAAAAAATATTAATTTGTTTATTTGGCTGTACTGGGTTATTATTTTAGCTGGGACACACTGCATCCTCAGTCTTCCTTTTGGCATGTGGGATCTTTAGTTATGGCATGAGAACTCTTAGTTGTAGCCCCCAGGATCCAGTTTCCTGATCAGGTATCCAAACTGGGACCCCTGCATTGGGAGCATGGAGTCTTAGCCACCTGATCACCAGAGAAGTCCATCCATTACTTTCTGAAGTCATCAAATGATTACTATTTAATTCTCAAATAAGACAGTGTAGTGGAACCTAAATCTTTTTGAGCAATCTCATTGGGATGTGTCTTAAGCCCTGAAGAAGGGCCTCTGCCCAATAGAGCCTGGGAGATTAGGGTCACTCTTACCGGCCATTCTGTTAGTGCTTCACTGGTTGATAATCACAGGCTGAGCGGGAGAATTCCCTTGCCATTCGCCATGTACATTAACACCGCTGGGCACAAAAGGGGTGAAGCCACAGAGTATGACCTGCAAAGATACAGCATGGCAGTAGAACAACTAGCTCAACAGGTGTGCTCCACTCACAGGGGCATCTTGTTGAAGAGCCCTGAGGTGGGAAAAATGGGAGGCTGCTGATTACCCCTAACATTCCCATCAGCACTTGAACATGCCGTGGTTTTTCATTGACCCAGATGGGATAGGTGGGGTCTGCATAATTCCATGCAAGAGAAAATCTCCATAAAGGAAAAGAGCAACACTGACCTAAAGATGAGCAGATTGTGATTTCACATGCTTCTTGTATTTACCAGGATCCTGACTTCCTGAGCTTATGTTTTTGTTGCCGTTCAGTCACTATGTGGTGTCCACTCTTCACAAACCATGGACTGTAGCAGGCCAGGCTTCCCTGTCCTTCACTATCTCCCTGAATCTGCTCAAACTCATGTCCATTAAGTTGATGATACCATCCAAACATCTCAAACTCCGTTGCCCCTTTCTCCTCCTGACCTCAGGTTTCCCCAGCATCAGGGTCTTTTCCAATGAGTTGGCTCTTTGCATCAGGTGGCCAAAGTATTGGAGCTTCAGCTTCAGCATCAGTCCTTTCAATGAATATTCAGGACTGGTTTCCTTTAGCATTAACTGGTTTGATCTCCTTGCTATCCAAGGGACTCTCAGGAATCTTCTCCAGCACCACATTTCCAAGACATCAACTCTTCAGCACTCAGCCTTCTTTATGATCCAACTCTCACATCCATACATGACTACTGAAAAAACCATAGCTTTGACTATACAGACTTTTGTCAGTAAAGTGACATCTCTACTTTTTAATATGCTGTCTAGGTTTGTCATAGCTTTTCTTCCAAAGAACATGTGTCTTTTAATGTTGTGGCTGCAGTCATCATGTGCAATAATTTTGGAGTCCAAGAAAATAAAATATGTCACTGCTTCCACTTTTTCCCCATCTATTTGCCACAAATTGCTGGATGCCATGATCTTCATTTTTTGAATGTTGAGTTTTAAACCAGCTTTTTCACTCTTCTCTTTCACCTTCATCAAGAGGCTCTTTAGTTCCTCTTCACCTTCTGCCCTTAGAATGGTATCATCTGCATATCTGAATATTTCTCCCAGAAATCTTGATTCCAGCTTGTGATTAATCCAGTGTGGCATTTCACAAGATGTACTCTGCATATAAATTAAATAAACAAGGTGACAATATACAGTCTTGCCATACTCCTTGACCAATTTTCAACCAGTCAGTTGCTCCATGTCCATTTCTAATTATTGCTTCTTGACCTGTATACAGGTTTCTCACTATCAAGTGACTGAACAACAGCAGGCAGGTAAGGTCTGGTATTCCCTTCTCTTTAAGAATTTTCCATAGTTTGTTGTGATCCACACAGTCAAAACCTTAGCATAGCCAAGGACGCAAAAGTAGATGTTTTTCTAGCATTCTCTTGTTTTTTCTATGATCCAACAGATGTTGGCAATTTTATCTCTGGCCTCTCTGCCTTTCCTAAATCCAGCTTGAACATCCCGGGAGTTCTTGGTTCACATAGTGCTGAAGCCTGGCTTGAAGGATTTTGTGCATAACCTTACTGGCATGCGAAATGAGTGAAATTCTACAGTAGTTTGTACATTCTTTGGCATTGCCTTTCTTTGGGATTGGAATGAAAACTGACCTTTTCCAGCCTGTGGCCATTTCTGAATTTTCCAAATTTTTTGTCATGCTGAATGCAGCACTTTAACATTATCTTTTAGGATTTGAGATAGTTTAGCTGGAATTCCATCACTTCTACTACCCTTGTTCATAGTAATGCTTCCTAAGGCCCACTTGACTTCAGATTCCAGGATGTCTGGCTCCAGCTGTGAGACCACACCATTGTGGTTATCTGGGTCATTAAGATCTATTTTGTATAGTTCTTCTGTGTATTCTCGCTACCTCTTCTTAATCTCTTCTGTTTCTGTTAGGTCCTTACTGTTTCTGTCCTTTATTGTGCCCATCCTTGCATGAACTATTCTCTTGATATTTCCAGTTTTCTTGAAAAGGTCTCTAGTCTTTCCCATTCTATTATTTTCCTCTACTTGTTTGCACTGTTCATTGAAGAAGGCCTTCTTATCTCCTCTTGCTATTCTCTGGAACTCTGCATTCAGTTGGATATATCTTCCTGTTTCTCCCTTGCTTTTTCTTCGCCTCTTTCCTCAGCTATGTGTAAAGCCTCCTCAGATAAACACTTTGCATTCTTAGTGTCATGCTAGTGGTCACACTTTTTTTTTTTTTTTTTTTTTACTAAGATCCCTAGACCTCAAGTTTGATTTTGCCTATTAAGAATGAAGTTGCCACCAATGTCCATTTGAACCCTTCTTAAAACCTGGGGCAGTGACATAAGTTGACTTGGAAATCCATAATTTTGTAGGTCTTACAATGATGCCTTTCTTTCGCCTTTTATTTTTAACAAGAATCTCACCCCTCATCAGTATAGTAATCCACTTTAGAGATGCATTATTCCTCTAGCCAGCTACCTTTCACATAAGAATCTGGCATTTATTGTGAGCTTTCTCACAAAGTTGTACTGGGTGTGTGTATGGATACTCTTTGGGTCTGTGCATTTATGTTGGGGCTGGGGCTGCAGATGGAAGATGCAGCAATGAGCACGGTCATCGGCAGCTTGCCTTGTGTTTGAAGGAGCCTGGTTGTACCTGTGCCTGTGATGGAATTCTCTCTGCTCATTAATCACAACCGTGTTTTTTAATTCAAACTCTGTTTTTCCCCCGATGAGTGTTAAATAACATATTTTCCATCCTAACATGAGAAATTAAGTTTTGAGTTGTTTATATATCCTTGTTTTACCTCATTTTATTGGAAAAGGTGAATGACGTGGAATCTGGTTCCAGGACCAAAACAGTTGTGTTAATTGAGGCATCCGCTCAGTGGCAAAACTAAAAACTGAAAGTGGAAAGCTTGTTTTCACTGTCTCTTGCTGGATTCATTTAGAGTGTAGAAAAAACTAAGCAGCATGTATCAATATAAGATTAAATTCAATAAAATATTAATGACACTAAATCTCTTTTACAGACAGAAACTTTGTAAAAGATTCAAAATAGACTCATTTAGAGTGAGTATGTCCTTGATCTATCCACCACACCAAAGAGTATACATTCCTACTACCCCTTTTCTAAACACAAAGTCCAGCTCCGTCTTTCTTCATTATTGGTCACAAAAGTCTGGACCTATTCTGTCTCAATAATTTCAACATCTGTTGTATATTTCTACTTTTGCTACCATGAAATATTTTATTGATCTGGGGTTCTCTGTATCCAACATGGAGAAGTAATAGACATCCAAATAACCAACCCTGAAACCTCAGAAAGCAGCTCAAGAAATCAGCAGGGTCCTATTTGCAAGTGCTAATTTGGATCTTTGTTGTGGTTCTGTCACATTACAGTGACCCAGCCACTGCCAGATGGGAAGGCTTACGCCTTTTTTTCCTCCTCGAGAGAAGAATTTAAGATTAGATGTTATGGGAAGAACATGATTATTGTTCTTCCAAAGTGTGCAGGTCACTGTGTATATTTCTCCAGAAGTGTTTGTAACAGTCCATGGCTTTGACCCAAACTGCTTCCTGTCATTGTTATTCCTTCTTGTTCCTTGTCATGCTTGTTCCTAAAAGAACAAGTCAGCAAGCTACTTAGGACTTCGGAGACATATCCTCTCCTGAGCATCTCATTTTCAATTTGACCTGTGGTCAGTTTTGAAATTTACCTTTTTTTAAGGTACTTTTTTTTTTTTTTTTTTAAGATTAGGGACTAAGATGAAAGTGCTAAATTGGGTTGGACAAAATGTGTAATAAACAAGGATGATTTTGATTTGCTTGTTGAGGGAGCTGTGTCCAAAGCTATGTAGAGTTATGACAAGGATGATAATCACAAGCTGTACATTTTCTTTGAGCATCAAGTAAAAGTAATGGATTAACTTTTAGCTGAAAACCAACTAAAAATAAGCAAGAACCTTCTTACTTTAAATTGTCAGGCTTTTAATTGTGTTGAAGATAAATTTCCCTTTCATCATTTTTCTAATTTAATTTAATTGGAGGCTGAATACAATATTGTAGTGGCTTTTGCCATACATCAACATGAATCAGCCATGGGTGTACACGTGTCCACCATCCTGAACCACCCTCCCACCTCCCTCCCCATCCCATCCCTCAGGGTTGTTGCTGTGCACCAGTCCTGAGTGCCCTGTCTCATGCATCAAACCTGGACTGGCGGTCTATTTCACATATGATAATATACATGTTTCAATGCTATTCTTTCAAATCATCCCACCCTCACCTTCTCCCACAGAGTCCAAAGGTCTATTCTTTATCTCTGCATCTCTTTTGGTGTCTCTCATATAGAGTCATCATTACCATATTTCTAAATTCCATATATATGTATTAATATACTATATTGGTGTTTTTCTTTCTGACTTACTTCACTCTGTATAATAGGCTCCAGTTTCATCCACCGCATTAGAACTGATTCAAATGCATTCTTTTTAATAGCTGAATAATATTCCATTGTGAATATGTACCACACCTTTCTTATCCATTCATCTCCCGATGGACATCTAGGTTGCTTCTATGTCCTGGCTATGGTAGACAGTGCTGTGATGAACATTGGGGTACACATGTCTCTTAATTCTGGTTTCGTCAGTGTATGTGCCCAGTAGTGGGATTGCTGGGTCGTATGGCAGTTCTATTTCCAGTTTTTTAAGGAATCTCCACACTGCTCTGAATAGTGGCTGTACTAGTTTGCATTCCCACCAACAGTGTAAGAAGTTTCCCTGTTCTCGTTACCCTCTCCAGCATTTATTGTTTTGATATCAGCCAAACTCCAGTGCTTTGGCTACCTTATGTGAAGAGTTGACTCATTGGAAAAGACTCTGATGCTGGAAGGGATTGGAGCAGGAGAAGAAGGGGACAACAGAGGATGAGATGGCTGGATGGCATCACTGACTCAATGGACGTGAGTCTGAGTGAACTCCAGGAGTTGATGATGGACAGGGAGGCCTGGCGTGCTGCAATTCATGGGGTCTCTAAGAGTTGGACACGACTGAGCAACTGAACTGAACTGAATTCTGACTGTGTGAGATGGTACCTCATTGTGGTTTTGATTTGCATTTCTCTGATAATGAGTGATGTTGAGCATCTTTTCATGTGTTTGTTAGCCATCTGTGTGTCTTCTTTGGAGAAATGTCTGTTTAGTTCTTTGGCCCATTTTTTTGACTGGGTCGTTTATTTTTCTGGTATTGAGCTGCATGAGCTTCTTGTATATTTTTGAGATTAGTTGTTTGTCAGTTGCTTCATTTGCTATTATTTTCTCCCATTCTGAAGGCTGTCTTTTCACCTTGCTTATAGTTTCCCTCGTTGTGCAAAAGCTTTTACATTTAATTGGGTCCTATTTGTTTATTTTTGCTTTTACTTCCATTACTCTGGGAGGTGGGTCATAGAGGATCCTGCTGTGATTTACATCAGAGAGTGTTTGCCTATGTTTTCCTCTAAGAGTTTTTATAGTATCTGATCTTACATTTAGTTCTTTAATCCATTTTGAATTTACTTTTGTTTATGGTGTTAGAAAGTGTTCTAGTTTCATTCTTTTACAAGTGGTTCACCAGTTCTCCCAGCACCACTTGCTAAACAGATTGTCTTTTCTCCATTGTATATTCTTGCCTCCTTTGTCAAAGATAAGAAGTCCAAAGGTGTATGGATTTATCCCTGGGCTTTCTATTTTGTTCTATTGATCTATATTTCTGTCTTTGTGCCAATACTATACTGTTTGATGACTGTAGCTTTGTAATATACTCTGAAGTCAAGCAGGTTGATTCCTCCAGTTCCATTCTTCTTTCTCAAGATTGCTTTGGCCATTCAAGGTTTTCTGTATTTCCATACAAATTGTGAAATTATTTGTTCTAGTTCTCTGAAAAATACCATTGCTAGCTTGATAGGGATTGCATTGAATATATAGATTGCCTTGGGCAGTATACTCATTTTCACTATATTGTTTCTTTGATCCATGAACATCTGTATTCTTTTCATTTCAGTCATTTCTCAACTGAAGATGAACTGGAGGACTTTTCAAATTTCTCTGCTGCTAATCCTAAGAAATAGTTATACTATTGTCACTGCAGATTTTGAGAAGCAAGTGAAAAATAAGAAGGCTCCTGAGCCCAGATATAGGCAGATGCCCCTCCCACCAGCTCCTTGGCTAAGTCTAACCATTGGAAGCTTTCTCTAGATGTGATTTGGGAGTTTCTTTGTCCCAGGGAGATAGCTGCCAGCCTGAGCTGTAGAGCAGACCTGGAGAAACACTAGTTTCCATTCTTTTTCACCATTGTTATGAACAGGCAATAAAATAATTTCAGGCCAGTTCTTGAAACCTAGCATTCCAAGGCACTTCACTCACAGTGGGGCCCCTCAGTTTTCATCACACCAGGGTTAGGTGGCAGAAGGTCAATATACAACTGTTTTTAGGACTAAACAATGCTGAGCCCTTGGAAATTGCAGACTATTTACTGTTATCCCATGGTAATTGTGGGAAGAGTTTTGGAAGATCTTCTGAGAAATCCACTGTAGTAGGAATGAAGAGGAAAAGCCACAATTTGAATAAAGGAAACCCAAGAGGGCTCCAGGAAATAAAGAAAGGATGGGAGTCCATCCTCCCTTGTGGTGTACTAAGTCCCTTCAGTCGACTCTTTGTGACCCTATGGACTGGAGCCTGCCAGGCTCCTCTGTCCATGGGATTCTCCAGGGAAGGATGCTGGAGTGGGTTGCCATGCCTTTCTGTAGGGGATCCTCCCAACCCAGAGATCAAACCTGCATCTCTTGTGTCTCTTGCTTTGGCAGGCGGATTCTTTACCATTAGTGCCACCTAGGAAGCCCAGAATTGTTTTAAATGCCCCAAACTTACAGAAAGCTTGTAAGCCCTTGTAGCCAGGCATGTGAATAGCTAGGCTTTTCAGTCCTCTTGGACAAGACCTCAGGCTTTGGACAATCATTCAACAGGTTTGTTCATGTCAGCAGGCAAGGATGAGTTCCAGGTATCATGCCAGCTTCCAGGGATACAGTCATGAATTATACCCAGTACCTCTCCTTGCATGACTTACACACTTATGTGAGGCCACAGGTGTGTAAACAAGCATTTCAGTCATTGTTCTTTCCCTCTCTCTCCACCTGAGTGAGTCCAGCTTGGCCTTCCAGTTACAGCTTACATGTCACCTCATTAGCAGACAGCTGGGTTTGATCTCTCAGTGTTTCTGTTTCACAGCACTTTTCAAATTTGTCAGTTAATAATTTATTTGTGCAAATATTTTCTAACACTTATCTCCTCCATAAAGGATATAATCTGGCTTTGTCAATACATTCTTCCTTTTGCCTATGGCAATGTGTGGCACACAGTAGGTATATAAAAGTAAGCTTGATGAATGAATGAATGCTACTGCTGCTGCTAAGTTGCTTCAGTCATGTCCAACTCTGTGTGACCCCATAGATGGCAGCCCACCAGGCTTCTCCATCCCTGGGATTCTCCAGGCAAGAACACTGGAGCGGGTTGCCAT
>SJYX01004006.1:151442-192533 GCA_006410675.1 Oreotragus oreotragus
GATTGTCTTTACTCCATTGTATATTCTTGCCTCCTTTGTCAAAGATAAGAAGTCCAAAGGTGTATGGATTTATCCCTGGGCTTTCTATTTTGTTCTATTGATCTATATTTCTGTCTTTGTGCCAATACTATACTGTTTGATGACTGTAGCTTTGTAATATACTCTGAAGTCAAGCAGGTTGATTCCTCCAGTTCCATTCTTCTTTCTCAAGATTGCTTTGGCCATTCAAGGTTTTCTGTATTTCCATACAAATTGTGAAATTATTTGTTCTAGTTCTCTGAAAAATACCATTGCTAGCTTGATAGGGATTGCATTGAATATATAGATTGCCTTGGGCAGTATACTCATTTTCACTATATTGTTTCTTTGATCCATGAACATCTGTATTCTTTTCAGTCATTTCTCAACTGAAGATGAACTGGAGGACTTTTCAAATTTCTCTGCTGCTAATCCTAAGAAATAGTTATACTATTGTCACTGCAGATTTTGAGAAGCAAGTGAAAAATAAGAAGGCTCCTGAGCCCAGATATAGGCAGATGCCCCTCCCACCAGCTCCTTGGCTAAGTCTAACCATTGGAAGCTTTCTCTAGATGTGATTTGGGAGTTTCTTTGTCCCAGGGAGATAGCTGCCAGCCTGAGCTGTAGAGCAGACCTGGAGAAACACTAGTTTCCATTCTTTTTCACCATTGTTATGAACAGGCAATAAAATAATTTCAGGCCAGTTCTTGAAACCTAGCATTCCAAGGCACTTCACTCACAGTGGGGCCCCTCAGTTTTCATCACACCAGGGTTAGGTGGCAGAAGGTCAATATACAACTGTTTTTAGGACTAAACAATGCTGAGCCCTTGGAAATTGCAGACTATTTACTGTTATCCCATGGTAATTGTGGGAAGAGTTTTGGAAGATCTTCTGAGAAATCCACTGTAGTAGGAATGAAGAGGAAAAGCCACAATTTGAATAAAGGAAACCCAAGAGGGCTCCAGGAAATAAAGAAAGGATGGGAGTCCATCCTCCCTTGTGGTGTACTAAGTCCCTTCAGTCGACTCTTTGTGACCCTATGGACTGGAGCCTGCCAGGCTCCTCTGTCCATGGGATTCTCCAGGGAAGGATGCTGGAGTGGGTTGCCATGCCTTTCTGTAGGGGATCCTCCCAACCCAGAGATCAAACCTGCATCTCTTGTGTCTCTTGCTTTGGCAGGCGGATTCTTTACCATTAGTGCCACCTAGGAAGCCCAGAATTGTTTTAAATGCCCCAAACTTACAGAAAGCTTGTAAGCCCTTGTAGCCAGGCATGTGAATAGCTAGGCTTTTTAGTCCTCTTGGACAAGACCTCAGGCTTTGGACAATCATTCAACAGGTTTGTTCATGTCAGCAGGCAAGGATGAGTTCCAGGTATCATGCCAGCTTCCAGGGATACAGTCATGAATTATACCCAGTACCTCTCCTTGCATGACTTACACACTTATGTGAGGCCACAGGTGTGTAAACAAGCATTTCAGTCATTGTTCTTTCCCTCTCTCTCCACCTGAGTGAGTCCAGCTTGGCCTTCCAGTTACAGCTTACATGTCACCTCATTAGCAGACAGCTGGGTTTGATCTCTCAGTGTTTCTGTTTCACAGCACTTTTCAAATTTGTCAGTTAATAATTTATTTGTGCAAATATTTTCTAACACTTATCTCCTCCATAAAGGATATAATCTGGCTTTGTCAATACATTCTTCCTTTTGCCTATGGCAATGTGTGGCACACAGTAGGTATATAAAAGTAAGCTTGATGAATGAATGAATGCTACTGCTGCTGCTAAGTTGCTTCAGTCATGTCCAACTCTGTGTGACCCCATAGATGGCAGCCCACCAGGCTTCTCCATCCCTGGGATTCTCCAGGCAAGAACACTGGAGCGGGTTGCCATTTCCTTCTCCAATGCATGAAAGTGAAAAGTGAAAGTGTAGTCGCTCAGTCATGTCCAACTCTTAGGGACCCCATGGACTGCAGCCCACCAGGCTCCTCCATCAATGAGATTTTCCAGGTAAGATAATCCAGATTTTCCACTGGAGTGGGTCACCAGTGCCTTCTCTGATGAATGAATGAGATGCATTAAAAGTAATGAATGAATGAAATGCATTAAAAGCAATGATGGGAGTATGTAAGGGACCTCACCCCTGTTAAGAAGCTTTGGAAAAGACAGTCATTTCCTGAGGGAAATAACTCATCTGAGTCTTGAAGGGTGAGGAGATGTTCACCAGGCAAGAAACAGGGAACAGGTCCATGCAGCAGTGAAAGTAACACAATAAATCCCAGAAGCATGAACCAGCTTATACTGTGGGAACAATGACAAGTGAGGACATGTATGGTAGGGAGGGCATGGTGGGAAAAGGACATGGAAGACTTTGTAAGTCATTCCCCCAAAGCTTTGACTTTCTCTGTAAAAGAGAAAGTAAGTGTGGAGTTCTGAAGAGTTTGAAGTCAAGAAGTGACCTAGTCACACTGGCTCAAAGCAGAGCATCAGAGTCTGAGCAGGGTGACAGGCTTCTCTGCAGAGGCACCTGGGACAGGTTCTGTCAGTTGGAGAGCAAACATATTAGGACAGTGTGTCAACAGTTTCCCTCAGATGGTTTGGGGTGGGGTTGGGGACAAGGTTTTGTATGAAGCTTACAACCTTTCTGTAAGTTTAGGAAAATTTTTTTAAACTGTTAAAGATTGGCATCTTACAGTTTCTTGTCTATAAATTTGAGCTAAGTCATAGATGTATCACACACACTTAAAGTCTTTTAAATGTAGAAAACATTTGCTTATAATATTTTAAATTCTATATGTACAAAAATTGAAAAGGAAAGAAAAAGAGGGAGAATAGAAAGATGAGAAAGAGAAAAGCCTTAGCATCTAAGCTGTAAGTACTTAGATAGTCCCAGAAATTCCTCAGTCCCTGGGCTTTGTCATATCAAGTGACATCAGTCTTCATTTCCTATTCCTATTTCTCAGATTCATTCATTCAGTTACTGACTGGTCACAGCCCTTCCACATGCCCAGAGCTGTGCTAGGCATCAAGGACACAGTGGAGGGTGGGGAGAGGGAATCCTCTACCTCTGAGGCAGTTTGATGTTATTGTTACAGTCTAACCTGTCATTAAACAATAACAGTAGCATCTGAAAAAGTCTCCCAGGGTGCCCAGCAAAGCCCTTTGTGCTGACAGATTCCAGACTAGCAAAGCTCTTCCCACAAACACCTGCCATACTGCCTGCCCCCTCATGCTTTTAGCCCTTGCATGACCACTGTCACTATCAATTTCTTTATTCTGCTTTATTCATATTGCTTTTTCATCTTGCCCTGAGAAAAGAGGGAAATTGCTTTTTTACTGATGTATTTCCAGCCCCTAAACGTTAGCTGACACTTCAGGGCTCAGTAGATGTGGTGAATGAGTGAATGAATTAATTAGTGCTATACTGGGAGAAGACAATGGCACTCCACTCCAGTACTCTTGCCTGGAAAATCCTATGGACAGAGGAGCCTGCTAGGCTGCAGTCCGTGGGGTCTCAAAGAGTCGGACACGACTGAGACTTCACTTTCACTTNATTGCTTTTTTACTGATGTATTTCCAGCCCCTAAACGTTAGCTGACACTTCAGGGCTCAGTAGATGTGGTGAATGAGTGAATGAATTAATTAGTGCTATACTGGGAGAAGACAATGGCACTCCACTCCAGTACTCTTGCCTGGAAAATCCTATGGACAGAGGAGCCTGCTAGGCTGCAGTCCGTGGGGTCTCAAAGAGTCGGACACGACTGAGACTTCACTTTCACTTTTTCCTTTCATGCATTGGAGAAGGAAATGGCAACCTACTCCAGTGTTCTTGCCTGGAGAATCCCGGGGATGGGGGAGCCTGGTGGGCTGCCGTCTATGAGACTGTACAAAGTTGAACACAACTGAAGCGACTTAGCAGCAGTAGCAGCAGCATACAGGGGGAACTGGGCTTCCCTGATAGCTCAGTTTGTAGAGAATCTGCCTGCAATGCAAGAGATCCCAGTTTGATTCCTGGGTTGGGAAGATCTGCTGGAGAAGGGATGGGCTACCCACTCCAGTATTCTTGGGCTTCCCTTGTGGCTCAGCTGGCAAAGAATCCACCTGCAATGAGGGAGACCTGGGTTCAATCCCTGAGTTGGGAAGATCCCCTGGAGAAGGGAAAGGCTACCCACTCCATTATTCTGGCCTGGAGAATTCCATGGACTGTATAGTCCGTGGAGTCACAAAGAATCAGACATGACTGAGAGACTTCCACTTCCACATACAAGCAAAAAGATTGGATGCTTGGGAATGTGAAGTATGCCTAGGACAAGGAAGTGTGAAGGACAGGCTTTCCTGAGGAAGTTACATTTACACAGACACCTAAAAAACCAGTAAGAAAGGCAAGTGAAGTGTGTTAAGGTAAGCCTACTATGTGCAGGGAAATCAAACTGGCCTTGACCCGTCAAGAGTCACTGCTTTCCTCAGCGTGTCTTTTGGTAACATGCTCCTGTTCCATGACATATCCCTATGTCTTCCTTCTCTCTTCTCTACCAAAAATGTCAATACTGATGTGACCTGAGAGGCACTTTCTCCTTATTTTAACCTCTTTACAAGTCCCTAGAGCTGACTAGGGACTGTTCCCTACAACATAAGGTTAGGAGCTTAACATAGGGGGTCAAACTCCAGTTATACCAATGATGTAGGCAAACTTAGGTATCAGTTCAGTTCAGTTCAGTCACTCAGTCGTGTCTGACTCTTTGCGACCCTATGAATCGCAGCACGCTTTCTTTTCAGTCATTTCTCAACTGAAGATGAACTGGAGGACTTTTCAAATTTCTCTGCTGCTAATCCTAAGAAATAGTTATACTATTGTCACTGCAGATTTTGAGAAGCAAGTGAAAAATAAGAAGGCTCCTGAGCCCAGATATAGGCAGATGCCCCTCCCACCAGCTCCTTGGCTAAGTCTAACCATTGGAAGCTTTCTCTAGATGTGATTTGGGAGTTTCTTTGTCCCAGGGAGATAGCTGCCAGCCTGAGCTGTAGAGCAGACCTGGAGAAACACTAGTTTCCATTCTTTTTCACCATTGTTATGAACAGGCAATAAAATAATTTCAGGCCAGTTCTTGAAACCTAGCATTCCAAGGCACTTCACTCACAGTGGGGCCCCTCAGTTTTCATCACACCAGGGTTAGGTGGCAGAAGGTCAATATACAACTGTTTTTAGGACTAAACAATGCTGAGCCCTTGGAAATTGCAGACTATTTACTGTTATCCCATGGTAATTGTGGGAAGAGTTTTGGAAGATCTTCTGAGAAATCCACTGTAGTAGGAATGAAGAGGAAAAGCCACAATTTGAATAAAGGAAACCCAAGAGGGCTCCAGGAAATAAAGAAAGGATGGGAGTCCATCCTCCCTTGTGGTGTACTAAGTCCCTTCAGTCGACTCTTTGTGACCCTATGGACTGGAGCCTGCCAGGCTCCTCTGTCCATGGGATTCTCCAGGGAAGGATGCTGGAGTGGGTTGCCATGCCTTTCTGTAGGGGATCCTCCCAACCCAGAGATCAAACCTGCATCTCTTGTGTCTCTTGCTTTGGCAGGCGGATTCTTTACCATTAGTGCCACCTAGGAAGCCCAGAATTGTTTTAAATGCCCCAAACTTACAGAAAGCTTGTAAGCCCTTGTAGCCAGGCATGTGAATAGCTAGGCTTTTCAGTCCTCTTGGACAAGACCTCAGGCTTTGGACAATCATTCAACAGGTTTGTTCATGTCAGCAGGCAAGGATGAGTTCCAGGTATCATGCCAGCTTCCAGGGATACAGTCATGAATTATACCCAGTACCTCTCCTTGCATGACTTACACACTTATGTGAGGCCACAGGTGTGTAAACAAGCATTTCAGTCATTGTTCTTTCCCTCTCTCTCCACCTGAGTGAGTCCAGCTTGGCCTTCCAGTTACAGCTTACATGTCACCTCATTAGCAGACAGCTGGGTTTGATCTCTCAGTGTTTCTGTTTCACAGCACTTTTCAAATTTGTCAGTTAATAATTTATTTGTGCAAATATTTTCTAACACTTATCTCCTCCATAAAGGATATAATCTGGCTTTGTCAATACATTCTTCCTTTTGCCTATGGCAATGTGTGGCACACAGTAGGTATATAAAAGTAAGCTTGATGAATGAATGAATGCTACTGCTGCTGCTAAGTTGCTTCAGTCATGTCCAACTCTGTGTGACCCCATAGATGGCAGCCCACCAGGCTTCTCCATCCCTGGGATTCTCCAGGCAAGAACACTGGAGCGGGTTGCCATTTCCTTCTCCAATGCATGAAAGTGAAAAGTGAAAGTGTAGTCGCTCAGTCATGTCCAACTCTTAGCGACCCCATGGACTGCAGCCCACCAGGCTCCTCCATCAATGAGATTTTCCAGGTAAGATAATCCAGATTTTCCACTGGAGTGGGTCACCAGTGCCTTCTCTGATGAATGAATGAGATGCATTAAAAGTAATGAATGAATGAAATGCATTAAAAGCAATGATGGGAGTATGTAAGGGACCTCACCCCTGTTAAGAAGCTTTGGAAAGGACAGTCATTTCCTGAGGGAAATAACTCATCTGAGTCTTGAAGGGTGAGGAGATGTTCACCAGGCAAGAAAACAGGGAACAGGTCCATGCAGCAGTGAAAGTAACACAATAAATCCCAGAAGCATGAACCAGCTTATACTGTGGGAACAATGACAAGTGAGGACATGTATGGTAGGGAGGGCATGGTGGGAAAAGGACATGGAAGACTTTGTAAGTCATTCCCCCAAAGCTTTGACTTTCTCTGTAAAAGAGAAAGTAAGTGTGGAGTTCTGAAGAGTTTGAAGTCAAGAAGTGACCTAGTCACACTGGCTCAAAGCAGAGCATCAGAGTCTGAGCAGGGTGACAGGCTTCTCTGCAGAGGCACCTGGGACAGGTTCTGTCAGTTGGAGAGCAAACATATTAGGACAGTGTGTCAACAGTTTCCCTCAGATGGTTTGGGGTGGGGTTGGGGACAAGGTTTTGTATGAAGCTTACAACCTTTCTGTAAGTTTAGGAAAATTTTTTTAAACTGTTAAAGATTGGCATCTTACAGTTTCTTGTCTATAAATTTGAGCTAAGTCATAGATGTATCACACACACTTAAAGTCTTTTAAATGTAGAAAACATTTGCTTATAATATTTTAAATTCTATATGTACAAAAATTGAAAAGGAAAGAAAAAGAGGGAGAATAGAAAGATGAGAAAGAGAAAAGCCTTAGCATCTAAGCTGTAAGTACTTAGATAGTCCCAGAAATTCCTCAGTCCCTGGGCTTTGTCATATCAAGTGACATCAGTCTTCATTTCCTATTCCTATTTCTCAGATTCATTCATTCAGTTACTGACTGGTCACAGCCCTTCCACATGCCCAGAGCTGTGCTAGGCATCAAGGACACAGTGGAGGGTGGGGAGAGGGAATCCTCTACCTCTGAGGCAGTTTGATGTTATTGTTACAGTCTAACCTGTCATTAAACAATAACAGTAGCATCTGAAAAAGTCTCCCAGGGTGCCCAGCAAAGCCCTTTGTGCTGACAGATTCCAGACTAGCAAAGCTCTTCCCACAAACACCTGCCATACTGCCTGCCCCCTCATGCTTTTAGCCCTTGCATGACCACTGTCACTATCAATTTCTTTATTCTGCTTTATTCATATTGCTTTTTCATCTTGCCCTGAGAAAAGAGGGAAATTGCTTTTTTACTGATGTATTTCCAGCCCCTAAACGTTAGCTGACACTTCAGGGCTCAGTAGATGTGGTGAATGAGTGAATGAATTAATTAGTGCTATACTGGGAGAAGACAATGGCACTCCACTCCAGTACTCTTGCCTGGAAAATCCTATGGACAGAGGAGCCTGCTAGGCTGCAGTCCGTGGGGTCTCAAAGAGTCGGACACGACTGAGACTTCACTTTCACTTTTTCCTTTCATGCATTGGAGAAGGAAATGGCAACCTACTCCAGTGTTCTTGCCTGGAGAATCCCGGGGATGGGGGAGCCTGGTGGGCTGCCGTCTATGAGACTGTACAAAGTTGAACACAACTGAAGCGACTTAGCAGCAGTAGCAGCAGCATACAGGGGGAACTGGGCTTCCCTGATAGCTCAGTTTGTAGAGAATCTGCCTGCAATGCAAGAGATCCCAGTTTGATTCCTGGGTTGGGAAGATCTGCTGGAGAAGGGATGGGCTACCCACTCCAGTATTCTTGGGCTTCCCTTGTGGCTCAGCTGGCAAAGAATCCACCTGCAATGAGGGAGACCTGGGTTCAATCCCTGAGTTGGGAAGATCCCCTGGAGAAGGGAAAGGCTACCCACTCCATTATTCTGGCCTGGAGAATTCCATGGACTGTATAGTCCGTGGAGTCACAAAGAATCAGACATGACTGAGAGACTTCCACTTCCACATACAAGCAAAAAGATTGGATGCTTGGGAATGTGAAGTATGCCTAGGACAAGGAAGTGTGAAGGACAGGCTTTCCTGAGGAAGTTACATTTACACAGACACCTAAAAAACCAGTAAGAAAGGCAAGTGAAGTGTGTTAAGGTAAGCCTACTATGTGCAGGGAAATCAAACTGGCCTTGACCCGTCAAGAGTCACTGCTTTCCTCAGCGTGTCTTTTGGTAACATGCTCCTGTTCCGTGACATATCCCTATGTCTTCCTTCTCTCTTCTCTACCAAAAATGTCAATACTGATGTGACCTGAGAGGCACTTTCTCCTTATTTTAACCTCTTTACAAGTCCCTAGAGCTGACTAGGGACTGTTCCCTACAACATAAGGTTAGGAGCTTAACATAGGGGGTCAAACTCCAGTTATACCAATGATGTAGGCAAACTTAGGTATCAGTTCAGTTCAGTTCAGTCACTCAGTCGTGTCTGACTCTTTGCGACCCTATGAATCGCAGCACGCCAGGCCTCCCTGTCCATCACCAGCTCCCGGAGTTCACTCAGATTCACGTCCATCAAATCAGTGATGCCATCCAGCCATCTCATCCTCTGTCGTCCCCTGCTCCTCCTGCCCCTAATCCCTCCCAGCATCAAAGTCTTTTCCAGTGAGTCAACTCTTCTCATGAGGTGGCCAAAGTACTGGAGTTTCAGCTTTAGTATCATTCCTTCCAAAGAAATCCCAGTGTTGATCTCCTTTAGGATGGACTGGTTGGATCTCCTTGCAGTCCAAGGGACTCTCAAGAGTCTTCTCCAACACCACAGTTCAAAAGCATCAATTCTTCGGCGCTCAGCCTTCTTTACAGTCCAACTCTCACATCTATACGTGACCACTGGAAAAACCATAGCCTTGACTAGACAGACCTTCCTTAATTGGCAAAGTAATGTCTCTGCTTTTGAATATACCATCTAGGTTGGTCATAACTTTTCTTCCAAGGAGTAAACTTAGGTATAACCTTAGGCAAATCTCTTCAACATCTGAGACTCTTTCCTCATCTAAGAAAACCTGTCTAGTTAGAATTATTATTCTTTTCAGTCTATTGAGTGAGGACTTTATTTTTAACATTACAAACTAATTCTCCTCATAAAAGGTAGGTCTTACACTCAAAACCAATCTTCAAGCATTTAAAAAAAGAAACTGAGGAAGAAATCCATAGTTCATTAACAAGAAGATTCACAACTTCTTTTTACAGTAGTGATGGGAAGAAACCAATATACTTTGCAATCTACAGTGGTCCAAACTAACTGTCTATAGAAGATTTTTAAATCTCAGAAAGATAACATAAACTAGACAATTATGAAAGCTATTCATAATACAGAATCTGACTCTTAACAACATGGGACAAATACTTGCTTTGCACTGCACCTAAGAAGCTTCCCTGATGGCTCAGTGGGTAAAGAACCTGCCTGCAATACAAGACACAAAGGAGACCTGGGTTCAATCCCTGGAGAAGGAAGACTCCCTGGAGAAGGAAATGGCAACCCACTCCAGTATTCTGGCCTGGAAAATCTCATGGACAGAGGAGCCTAAGGGGATACAGTCCATGGGGTCGCAAAGAGTCAGACATGACTAAGCAACTAACCCACTTAAGGCAGAGAGTTGGGGCAAAGCAAAATTTGTGTGAACACAATTTATTTTTCTTGTTTTTCAGTCACTAAGTCACATCTGACTCCTTGCAACCCCATGGACTCCAGCATGCCAGGCTCCCCTGTCCTCCACTATCTCCTGAAGTTTGCTCAAATTCATTGAATCAGTGATGTCATCCAACCATCTCATCTCCTCCTGCCCTCAATCAGGGACACTGGTTTTCAATATTTCCCAGCATAAGGGTCTTTCCCAATGAATCCACTCTTTGCAGCAGATGGCCAAAGTATTGGAGCTTCAGTATCAGCCCTTCAATGAATATTCAGGGTTGATTACCTTTAGGATCGACTGATTTGATCTCCTTGCTATCCAAGGGACTTTCAAGAGTCTTCTCCAGCATCACAATTCAAAAGCATCAGTTCTTCAGCCCTCAGCCTTCTTTATGGACCAATTCTCACATATTTTATAGTCTGCCATTTTTTTGACCACACCACCCAGACATATGGCCTGAAATAAAATATGGGGACCACTGGCAATGAAGGTTGTCTTTGTAAAAACAAAGACAAACAAAACAACTACTCTCCAGACCTAGAGAGAAGATTCATCTCCACACTTGGAGCTTTCTCTGTTTCTCTCTATCTCGGCCCAAGTAGAACCTCCTATATTTGTTAAAGATCATATCTCCTGCCACATTTTGCAGTGTTCAGAGTGGCACCCACAGTCCTCTCTGACGTAGCTGTTTCTTTAGAAGGAAATGTATAAGAGTGAGCATGCTTGTACCTTCCTCTTGGAACCAGCATTTACTGTCTGCAGTATCTCAGTTTCTTCTCCTGGAAAAGGATGTTATTTGTACCTACTTCAAAAGGTTTTTGTGAAGATTAAGTGAGTTAATGTTCATCAGTTATTTAGAGAAGCATCTGGCAAATGGGAAGTGCCATTTTAGCTATTATCCTCTGTAGTCATTTTTCTATACAAACCAAGTATTGGCTTGTGCCTTGAAGTTAATTCAGCCTGGCCCAGACTAGGTGACATGGGCACCCACTGTCCCACTGCACTGCACAGAGGAAGGAACTTCCCCCGCCTGAACTTGGAAGGAGGCAGTTGTAAGGAATTGGAGTCTCTTGTCCAGAACAGGTGACTAGGAAACCAAATTGAGTGCACCTGCTACTGTGTCATCTGGGCTTTCCCATCTTTACAAGGGGGCTGGCATTTGACAGTCACAAAAAAGAGGAGAATAACATTCAAAGGTCAGTCACCCTAGTGTGACTGATGAAAAGTTATGAAACTTTTCATAAATATGAAAGTTAAAATCATATCAACTTTTCTTAGATGTCTCTCATACTCTTCTTTGCAAAATTACTTGAAACATAATTGGCCAAAGGGAGAAATGTGACCATTGCAATCTGTGATTTACCCAGTAATAGTTACAGTAAATGTAGCAATAGCAGCAATAGACATAGCTAATATTCATTACATATCTATTGTGGGTATTCTTTTACCATAAGTACTTTACATCAATAAGTCATTATAAACCTTTCAGAAACCCTGTGAAGTACTATCCCACTTTATAGAAGAGAAGAAGACTGTCTCCTCAGTTCCAATAACAGGAAATCAGGGAGATATCAGTAGAAGAGTCAAGCCAAGGAAAACATGAATTCAGCAGACAGTAGGAAATTTGTCAGGAAATAACACCCTGCCCCTAGTCACTGTATCACTTGGCACTTTGATTTACTGTATGAATTTCTAATAATGAAACAACCATTTCAGCCCTTAGAAATATTTTTTAAAAAGCAAGTCATGTGAAAGGTCACTTAAGATTGAATCACTTTTCAAAAAATTTTATTTTATATTGCAATATAGTTGATGTTGTGTTAGTTTCAGGTGTACAGCAAAGTGATTCAGTTATACATGTATCTATTCTTTTTCAAATTATTTTGATTACTTCAAAATTTAGATCCATCTTTAAGGATAGCTTCTGGCCATGACTATACTAACAGGAGTTGTATTCTTCAACTTATTTAGAAGTAGTATTGGTGGTAGACGTCTATGTTTTCAATGTACAAAACACTTTCAACACATTATTTCATTTGATCCTTTCAACAAAGGTGTGTAATAGAAATTTTAACTTTTTTATATAAAAAGTTGAAGCTCAAGATGTCCCCCAGCCCCCATCTAGGCAGCAGAACTGGGGCAAAAGCCATGTACTCTGGTGAAATCCATCTCCTTTCCACTATATCATCTTTCATCTTTTTTTTAAAAAAATGGACAACCCAGATCTCTACACAGCAAATTCAAGTTCATAACCATACACTAGATACCCTAACAGGTCAATGAACTTGTAGGAGTGTTAGGTAGTCAGAATAAGGAAAAGGAGTCCAGAATGACAGTGGCCAAAAGATAAGGAAAAGAAAAGCGCACGAAAATAGAACAAAGGAAGGTCCAAGGACTGGAGTGAGGACCTCAGGGAGAGCAAACAGCACTCCTGGCTAGCCCAGTTTACCCAGGGCAGGCCCTGGGGGTGGGGATGGGGGTGCGGGGAACGTATAAAAAGAGGCGCCAAAGCACTGGGAGTCTCTCTCTGCTGCAGGCTGGGGTGCTCTTCTCTTTGTGTCTTGGGGTCGACATGCCCTCATGCCTCGAGGATGGATTTTCCTGTTATTATCTAAATAAAATAGAGCTGTAACACAGAGCTGAAACACTGATTTGTCTAAGAACTACAACACGGTCTGTCCAATACCTGAGAGCTGTGACACGCTAAGGGCTCGAATGTCAGTCACTCCAAATCTTTGTTGTGATGAGACAGAACTGAGAGTATACACTCGCCTGACAGCAGTATGTCTGTTGCTGTATAAAACAGAGACTACGACCCAGTGTTCAAACTGCGACAAATCTCCCCAACCCCAAAACTCTCCTGCTAACAGACAGTGGCATCACTGCAGTATACAGATGCTCTCTGTGGGCTAGAGACACAGGCCTTGGAAAAACTCAAGGCTCTGTTGATGTTGTTTTCTTTTTGTTGTTTTAATCCAAGTTGGCTAGTAGCCAGAGGAATGAGGTGGTTACCTCTCCTTCTGATCTTCAACATTTTAACTGAAAAGAGAAGCATGTTCCTTGTGTCTTGCTAAGTAACATTCAGTGATCTGGGGCTTTGAGACCTTCCCTGAGGTCTAGTAGAGAGAAGGAATAAAGGCTCCTGAGCCTGGCATCAAGCCCCAATTCACTCATCCCTGATAGGTAAGCAGAAAAGAGTTCAAGTCAGAGCCGTACAGTTTCCCTCTGGAATGCCCCTGAGGCTGAGTGTGGGGAAATCCATGTCATCGCCTTCCCACCACTGAATAGTCACAGCTCTTAGTGGCTTCCAGAGGCATTCAGAGTGAGGCTGAGGTCAAGTGGGGCCAAACAATGGGATTCCTGCCCCCAAGGACAGAGGAAGAGGCTAGTTTCATTTCACAGTCAACACTGTACACTACTTCCTCTGGAGATACTTTTAGACTCAAAGCACTGCCCAAACTGAAGGCCATGGTAGCAAATAGCTATCTCTGATGTTCTTGGCCACCTAGAGGTCTGGGCTGTGGCCCCACCTGCTTTTCAGCTCAACAGACAAGGGCTTTCAGCCCTGAGATCCCCTGGCTTCCAACTTGAGGGCAAATCCCTAGAAAGACCGGGCTCCTCCATGCTTGTGGTGCTGTGATGGTGTCAGACAGAGCTTCACTGCAATCAGGGCTCCAATCTCTAAGCACTTTGCAACAGAAATTTTAGGGCTTTTTTAGATGGGGAGCAATTAGGAGGGTGTGGAGAGGTTGAAGAGACAAATGTAGCTTCAGGGAAGAAAAAAAAAAAAAGCATGATCAATATTAGAGATGTTTTTAAAAAGAGTCTTGAAAGTAAAGCCCCAAAGACAGAGGATGAGTTGGTTGGATGGCATCACCGACTCAATGGACATGGGTTTGTGTGGACTCCAGGAGTTGGTGATAGACAGGGAGGCCTGGCGTGCTGCAGTTCATGGGGTCACAAAGAGTCAGACACGACTGAGTGACTGAACTGAACTGATCTGAAAACAAGAGTCTTGAAAGTAAAGCCCCAGAGAAAGCATCACACTGCTACTGCAAAGACATCTTCCCTGGTTGAACGAGATCTCACATACCGTCCTCCCTCCACACCCTTTGCTTTTTTTAAAATTTATTTATTTATTTTAATTGGAGGCTATTATTTTACAATATTGTACTGGTTTTTGCCATACATTGACACGAATCAGCCATGGGACACCCTCTGTTTTGATACCACACCATACTGGCTGATGGCAGTCCTGGTAGTGTATTGCTTCATTGCTGGAGAATATCACTCCAGTACAAGCTGTCCTCACTAATTTAGTTGACACTCAGGATCCTGTTATCACAAAGAATGATAGTGCCTCTGTGAGTCTCTTCTGTTATGGGAAGTCCACATTGTCTAAATGACATCCCTTTAACTGGTTGAGCACATCATCCAACACAGATATTCCCAGCCTACCTTGCAATCCCAATTCCCCTTCATTGTGTTCTTTCTCCTGTGAGTCCAAGTTAGAAATTATTAGTGGCTACTGATTACTTTTTCAGTTCCATCAAGCTAGTCCCTAGTGCAAAACAGAAACAGCCCTCCATTCAACTGCTAGTGAAAAGCCTTCTGTTAAGCAGACCCTCTCCATATATATTTAACTCACATTGCTTTCCATCTTTGGCAGCAGTAACAAACAGACCATTTCAAATATGGAGACTTTAGGAAAGAACATGGAAAATGAGGGTGGGAATACAGGGCTGTTGGTGGAGACTTTCACTTCCACATACTACATAAAGTGTGCATCTTGTCACTCTTTATCTGAGAATAGGCAGAGAACCAAGAAACAGACATGTCATCTGGTTCTGAACTGCAGCCATACTTAAAAAAAAGAAAACCTAAGAGATTGACTGCATCATAATAAGTGGTCCTGTTCTCCCACCAGCATAATCAGAGCTGTTCTTAGCACACCACACATGTAAACCTTTTGCTTCCATATACCATGCCAGAGTCTTCCTCTAGGCCCTCTTATTTTTCTAGAATGACCCACAAGGCTACTTTGTCATAAAACAGAGCACACCCACAATCCCCAATGCTGCATCCAACCTTTGAACCTAAAGGAATTTTAGGACATCCAAACTCATCCAAGGTTTGTCAGGGTCCATCGCAGACCAGCAAGCTCAGCTAAAGATGGAGGGAGGAGGGAAAGGAACTGTCTTCTGAGACACTAATCTGACAAGCTGCCAGAGCTACAGGAGTATTGTTCCAAGGAATTTTCATAGCCAACCAACAGGTAGCATCTTCTCCATTTACATGTGATGAATTAATAGTGAAAAGGGTTTCATAAACTGGCCAGTGTCACATGATCCAAGCCTGGGCCTGGGGTCAAATGACATCTCTCTCCATAGCACCACACAGCCCCAGTTCTGGAGCTCAGGGCATAGGACATGAGAAAATGAGAAATGCTTAGCTGTTTGAATTTTCTCTTAAAAGCAAGAATAAGTCAGCATTTACCTAAAACCTTTTATCTTACACATAGCACTCTGGTAGGAACAAGGAGAACTTAAAGAAGGAGGGTAAAATGGAAGATAAGGAGCCCAATAAGAAGGCTACTGCAGTATTCCAGGAGACTGTTGACCAGGTTGGAAGTTAGTTAGGCATGTATTGGTTAGAATTCCATGGTTTCAAGCAACATAAATAAAAAATATAGACACTCAGACCCTTTGGCTACATGGGAAGGGTCTCCATTGGAAGAATTTGGTGGGCTTACATGACTGCCAGGAGACTGGAGAGCGGGACTGGAGGATGTATCGTCACCAAGAGCTCCAACAGTCTAGTGGACAGGAGGAACAGCAGCCCTCATGTAGCAGGTTGGGTGGGATGTTGCCCCAACCCTGCATGAGTGGCTGCCAACCACTTCTGTGGTCCAGCCCCTCTCTCAAGTTTCAGAGGCCTGGGACAGAGCAGCGACGTGGCCAAACTTAAGTCACACAGCAGAGATCTTCTCTGGAAAATGAGCAGGCAGATGAAAGATCTTGTATTCTTAGATTCCACAATGGGATGCAGGCATCTGGAATTACAGAGGTTATACCACAAGAGAGAGGTAATTAGCCCCAGTGGAAATCAAGGCACTATTCAGAAATTATAACAGAAGATGGGCAGCCCCAGAGTGATCAGTGTTTGCGAGAAGTACAAACAGCAGATTTAAGGAGGAGATGACGACATTTGAAGTGCCATAAGTATCGAACACTTCCCAAAGTCTTCAGTGTGCAAGGCAGGGGGCTCAGGGCTATTTGAGATATTTGGAAGCGTAAGATGCACGTGGAATGTGAGACCTCAACACAAGGAGATAAATTATAATAAGGCACATATATCCTATGTAAATGAAGATAATAAGACATGAAATTCAGAAATGAAAGGATTAACAAAAATAAAATAATTAGGAAAAGTCATCTTGAGCACCATGGAACTTGAGGAGTGTAGAATTTGGGCCAACAGACAGGAAAGGAGATCATTCTAGGCAGGGTGGGTGATCTGAGCAGAGGTGTGGGAGTGCAACATGCAAGATGCATGTAGGAATTGATTCATGTGCAGCGGTCAAGGGCAGGGTTAATAGGAGGAACTATGAACTCCAGGAGTTGGTGATGGACAGGGAGACCTGGTGTGCTGTGATATATGGGGTCGCAAAGAGTCGGACACAACTGAGCGACTGAACTGAACTGGCCTGATGCCTGACTGAGGGACAGTGATATCTAAGATGCCCTTATCGCTTCAGTCATGTCCGACTCTCTATGAGCCTATGGACTGTAGCCTAGCAGGCTCCTCTGTCCAAGCGATTCTCCAGGCAACAGTACTGGAGTAGGTTGCCATGCCCTCCTCCAGGGGATCTCACTGACCTGTGCATCGGCAGGCAGGTTCTTTGACCCTAGTGCCACGTGGGAAATCCAAGATGCACAAACAACTTTCCCTGTCTCTTCTTGTTTAACTGGCCTTGGTCAGTCACTAAGCAGTTCCATTTCAAGACTTTAGTGAAGAAAATAAGGAAGGTATATTTGCGAAACTGAGATTTCAGGCTCAAATGTCACTGATAGTGAGAGAAGAAAGAAAACAGCACCGACAGAGACTAGCATTGAGCTTCAAGTTCCTGACTCCCCTTCCCAAACCAGGGCCACCTGGGTTGGCTGAACTCATCCAGCTCATTATCAGGTGGCCCCACCATGCTACCTGCTGCTCCTCCTTCCTACCTTTCAGCAACACTGCCTCTCACCAACCTGCAGAGCCAGGACCTGGGGAGAGGGCTGGGTCCCAAATGGGGAGTGGAAGCCTGGATCCTCCTGGACCCTGGCTCCACAGCGGCAGGAGTCTTTTCCTCCGGCAGCTGCTTTAATATCAGAACAGACCTACTGGAGCCACCACTCCACCCAAAGGCTTTCCCATCCTCACATTTCCACTTTCCTAAAGTGGGAAAGCAAATGGTATAAGAGGACAATATACTATTACACCACCAGCTGACACTTGCAGGAGTCAGGCCTCCAGAGCCCTGCCAGCAATTCTGGATGCTTTCATTCTCAGACCCCTGCAGACTCCAGGAGGGATCCATCTGCTGTTGTTCTCCTGCCCTCTCCAGATTCTGGGAAACGATAGACCAAGCTTACTACAAGATTGAGCAGGCCAAGACATGGCACCACCATGCAACACAGAGAGAGGCTTTTCCTTTAAGGAGACTCAGAAGAGTGGGAGAATGCATACTTCCCATCAAAGAGGACTGGCCAGGCAGCTTTGTTTGCTTCCACAATCCTATTTTCCCTGTGGGTCATGGTGACATTAGACATCTGCAAAACCTAAGCCTAAATTGACAGTCAGTGCTAACAGTATCTAAACACTTTCCACATTCGTAGTTCTTTAAAGCATTCAGTGACTGATCAAAAAAAGCCAGAGATATGATCCAGGCCCTCAAGAAGCTCAATGGAGAGACAAAAATCACACCACATGAAATTTATCATTGAGATCAGCCTGGGCCTCTCAATTCCTTTCAATGACTATTTGGTACATTATCCAGGAGGAGCCACAGACCTCTTGGGCACACTTGGAATGGAAACAAAGCAAGATGTGTACAGTTCATCATACAGTTGCTACTGAATTTAATGTAGATATGGGTATAATACATCCAGACATAAATATATACATTTATGCATGCACACACACATACATAGATTTTCTAGCACAGCACCCTAAATATCCTCTGCACTGTGCTAGTTATTGCAAAAAATGGTCTCAATCTTACCTTCACAATATGACTTTGTAGCTCTTCCCATGAAGAGCTAACTCGCAAAATTCGGGTTGAGCAATCTGACTTGGTTGTCTAATGAATGAGGTGACACTGTAGAATTCCCATTCAATGCCTAGGCTTCAGGGACTGTGCATGTTTCTGCTAGCCCTTTCAGAGCACTGTCTCCATCATGAAAATAATCCTAGGCTTTACTGTTGGATAATGAGAGACTAGGTAGAAAATCTGAGATGACAAGTTGAGACATCTCAGGCCAGCGGCCCCCAACTGACTTGGCAGCTGACAACAGATATGAGAGTGAGCCCAGCCAGGACCAGAAAGACCATTCAGCTCATATTTCCAACCCACAGAAACATGAGCTAGATAAATGGTTGTTTTAAGGCAGTGAGTTATGGGTTGGTTTGTTACACAGCAATAGGTAACTGATACACCCATCCTTTAGTTTTTGGACACAGTGTTTCTTTTGGACATCAGGCAATCAATGCAATTGTTCCAACCACAAGCTAAACTATCAGCACTTTGTAAACTTTTCCATATGCCCTGGAGATATATCCAGATCATTTTCTAAACTGTATAGTTAATATATCTCAGACTTCTATTTAGTCTAACCTGCCTTTGCTTTCCATCCCCACTATTATCAAGCCTTCATTTTCTGTGCTGACCACAGGAAATAGGGTCTTAATTGGTCTTTGCATATTTCACCCTGTTCTTTCTGTCTGTTCTTTCACCCTGTTCTTCTCACTGTCCAAAGAATTATACCCAAATATCTTATTTCAGGTCAGGACAAAACAATAATAACAGATGCTGTTGGATATCCACTATGTGTCATACTAAGCTGAAGAAGATAGAGAAGCTTAAGTCTCCTGGGAGTGACAGAGACCCTCTTTAATCTAGCCCATTCTGCTCCTGCACATTCTCACCCACTACTCACCTACCTAAGACATCTACCCTGTCCCTGAAACATGTCCCTGTATTAGCATTTTTGCTTATGTTACTTATGTTACTGTTCCCCAAACTCTTCTGCCTAAAATGCCCTCTCTACTTTTTCCAGCTTCTCTAACTCTTTCCCTCTTTTCAAGAGTCCAATTTAAGTCCTGACTCCTCTGAGACCTTCCCCTACTGCCCCTGCCCAGGCCATCTCTCTCTTCTCTCTCTCGTCTCAATCCCTTAGAGCTCTCTTAGCTGTAGGCTACAGTATCTGCATGACTGATTATTTACCAGCCCAGAGACTGGGCTGTGGAGTGCCCAGCATCCAGCACAGTGCCAGACACATGTGCCTGCAGGTGCTACTGCTGCTGCTAAGTCACTTCAGTCGTGTCCAACTCTGTGTGACCCCATAGATGGCAGCCCACCAGGCTCCCCCATCCCTGGGATTCTCCAGGCAAGAATACTGGAGTGGGTTGCCATTTCCTTCTCCAATGCATGAAAGAGAAAAGTGAAAGTGAAGTCGCTCAGTCTGTCCGACTGTTAGCGACCCCATGGACTGCAGCCCACCAGGCTACTCCGTCCATTGAATTTTCCAGGCAAGAGTACTGGGGTGGGGTGCCATTGCTACTAATCCTGGATAAAGATGGGTTCAATTAAGCAACTCTCTCCCAAGATACTATGGCATGTTGGTTCTCCTTCCTTTTAAATAAAAGTCTTTTATCCTTAATTTGGGGTATTGGATTTGAGAAATACCTAACACTCCCTGCCATGCCTTACAAGGACTCAGGGGACAATACAGAACTCTTCCTGACATATCACTGTCTTTACTGAACACTCACCAAGTACCAGGTACCACCCTGGACTTTTTATTTGTATTATCTCACTTAAATCTTACAACTGCCCTATATAGTACAGATTACTGCCTTCATTTTAGAGTAATGGGAGCTCATCAGCATGACTAAGTGCTCCATCTAAAATCCAACAGCCAGCAAGCGACAGAGATAAGATGTGACTCCAGGTCTCTGAGCCCAACGCATGTGTTTCAGTCAGTGAGCCATCATGCCCGACTTACCCAGTTATTCTGCTCTCAGGATACATGAACAGCCTTTCATCATTGTTATGCTCTCCTATCACGAGTCCTTAACTCCAGCCTAGATGTCAGTTCCATGGACCATACCTAATCTAGTGCCTTCTATGCTGAGCGGAAAAATGTCCTCACCCAAAGATTTCCATGTCTTCATCCCCAGAACCAGTGAATATATTGTATTACAGGGTGTAGGGAGATTAAGATGGCAGATGGAATTATGTCTGCTACTCAGCTGACCTTGAGATGGAGATATTTTGCGGAATCATCCAGGTAGGGTCCTGAAAACATCCAGTGCTTTAAGTGCATCCAGGAGTTTTTAAGACGGAAAGATGGAGGCAGGAGGGGCAGAGAAGAAGATGTAACAGAAGCAGAGATCAGTATGATGCTATTGCTAGAAGGGGGCTCCAGGCCATAACATGCAGGCAGCCTCCGGACGCTAGAAAAGGCAAGGAAATAAATTCTCCCCTAGAACTCCAGGAGGAATCTGGAGAATCTCCAGTTTTAGTCCAGTGAGATTCATTTTGGACTTCTGACCTCCAGAGATGTAAGATAAGAGATTAGTGTTGTTTTGAACCGCCAGGTGTGTAGTATTTGGTATAACACAACAGGAAACTAATATACCTTCTCATAGAAACAAGTAGGACCAGTTTATGGTAGCCCAGTATTACTGCCTGGAGAATCCCATGGACAGAGAAGCCTGGCAGGCTACAGTCCACAGGGTTGCAAGAGAGTCGGACATGACTCACCAACTAAATAACAATACCCACTAACTTGCAAGGCTCTCACAGCACAGAAACTTCAGTTCGAATATTTATAGTGTTAGCCGTTCAGTCTTGGACTCTGCAATCCCATGGACTGTAGCCTACCAGGTTCCTCCATCCTTGGAACTTCTCAAGCAAGAATGCTGGAGTGGGTCACCATATCCTTTTTCAGAGGATCTTCCCAACCCAGGGATCGAACTCAGGTCTCCTGCATTGCAGGCAGATTCTTTACTGTCTGAGTTACCAGGGGAGCTGGTAGTTACAAGGAATGTCTATTATGGAGGCCTTATAAATTGTTCCCACAAATAAACTGAAGAAAGTCTTGAAGAGCCTCTTTAAATTTCTAAAGAAGAAAAGAAGACAGCCAACGCTTGTCTTCTCTCCCAGGCTTCTGACCTCTAGGAACATGTTCCATTAAAGTTCTGACTGGCTGAGATTTCCTGTGGAACTCATGTGTTCCTTCTAATTTCCAAATAATGTTTCAGTAAAATCAAGAATTGTCAATAAAGGTGCAAGCCAGCTGCTGGGCCCCCTTTTCCTCATACATACCACATACACAAATAGGAAGATGGTCTCCAAAGCTGTAATTTCCTGGCTAGCAAGTGTCTTGGGTTTCACTTGAGTGGTTAATGGTGATGTCACCCGAGTGCCTTAGTATGGGGCATTTCCAACCTTTAATTAAAGGACTATCATTTACTCTATATATTAACATCCAGAACAATAAACACAGTGGAACATAGTCATTAGAGTCAGCCATAATCCATGGCCTGCTGTGTATTGATGTCAACCTTGCTGTGTTTGACATCTGAAATAAGTCCAAAGAAAGCACAGCCTTTTCAAAGCTGGGACTACATTGAGGATATCCACCCCTGGCTGTGTTCCATCTTCCTATCTCCATCTACTAACCAGTCAACCTCTTGGGTTCAACTCCAGAGTTAAAAACCCCTTATTTTTTTTTTTTTACAAAAAGACATCTAAGCCAACCTGCTCCCTAAGGAGGACTAATGCCACTAGATTTCAGTTCACTGAACCTAGTGGACCTTCACTATAATAAACCAATCCAAGATGTTGTGATTCTTAAAGACTGTCACAATGTTGTAGACCTGAAGACATTTAAAAATAACACACACAACAACAATAACAATGAAAAAGTGATTTTATGGTGCACAAACAGGTATAGAAAACCAGGAAAGCAAAAAAAAAAAATCAAACTCAGCTGTATTATCTTGTCTCAAAATCCTCTTCAGTTGTTTCCTACATTTGTTTCCCATGTTCATTTAATGCATACTGATTGATCGCTGATTGGTACTAGCATCATAGTTGAGGTATGAATATTAATAGGATAGTAGAGTCCGATGGAGGAGACAAAGAATCAGTCAATATCAATACCTCTCATTTACCTGGCTCTTTCTTTGCTGGGCAAGAGCTATGCCAAGCGCTCTGCATACATGATCTGATTTTATCAATACTGCAGCCTCCTGAGGTAGGTACTAAAAGCCCTGTTTTGCAAATAAGGAAAGGGAGCCTTACAGCACTGAGGTCACTTTGGCCAAGGCTAGAACAAGAATTTGGAGAAGGCAATGGCAACCCACTCCAGTACTCTTGCCTGGAAAATCCCATGGATGGAGGAGCCTGGTAGGCTGCCATCTATGGGGTCGCACAGAGTCGGACATGACTGAAGCAACTTAGCAGCAGCAGCAGAACAAGAATTCAGCCTCACCCTGGCTCCATCTCTCATGGGAGCTGTATGACGTATGCAGCTAATGTCCCTATGCCACAGGGCCTGCACTGGTCTCATTCTGTCAACACTGATTTCTGAAGGTCCAGCCACCTAGATTTCTGAGCTCAAAACTATAGGAGATGCAAAATTAAAACAGGACCAAAAGCCTCCTCTGTCGGATAGTGGGGGCGGTGGGGTGGGGAAGTCTCCTGGTGTTTGTTATACACTTCGGGTTGCATGCGGAGATGTGCTTGGGTCATGGAGGCAAGGGAAGGATGCTGCAGAGGAAAGAGGGAACATGGGGACACAAAGAAGCCTTCTCAGCGGACTCAGCAGTCTGAGACGCGACCATTGAGTCCGTGGCTAGATAAAAAGTAGGCCTTACTTCTTCAGGGGGCCAGCAGCAACTCCTTACTGCCTTACTGAGTGAATCCAACACACGCGTATGCTTTCCCAGAGAGCATCTCACACAGTTGGTCATCACACTGAATCGGGACTGTCCCTGTGGGAAGCGCCATTAGACCTGATGAGCTCGCACGCAGGGGTTGCCCATGTCCACCTAGGACCTGCCTTTGGCTGAGTTCCCAATCCCAGGCCTGTGAGTTCCCTAGACACAGCACAGACAAGCTTGCTGCGTCTAGGGCAGCATTCCTTAGAAGGAAGCATGTAGATACCCTGTGTGCATGTATCTTTAAAATCAAATATAAGTGACTTACTGCCGACCTGAATTGCCCGTGCCACGGTTCCTCTCCACCAAGCGTTCTGGGTTTGATTCACTTCACTTTGTTTTTGGTACAGTGCTGTTCACTATGTTTGAGTTTGTAGAAGCAGATCAGCAAGAATTTGATTCTCTTAGCATAGGTTCTGGAAATGGCTGGGCCCTAGTGCCCTCTTCGGTGGGAAGATTTTCCAAGTTGCCACATGTACTTTTCCCAGTAGCCAGGAGCCTGATGGGGTGGGCATGGAGGAAGTGAGAGGCGCTCTGATGAAGGCTTCCTGGGCTCTCCTGTGGGGCATGCCTACTAGACTTGTGCATGCCCTGCAAGGATCACTGTATACTCCCAAACCTGGTAGACTTGTTTTGTGAAACCATTCTAACAGACCCACAGACAGAGAAAACAAACATGGTTACCAAAGGGGCACAAGGGGAATGGATAAATTAGGAGCTTGGGAATAACATATACACACTACAGTGTATATAATAGATAATCAACAAGGACCTACTATATAGCACAGGGAACTATGCTTGATATTTTGTAATAACATGTAAAGGGAAAGAATCTGAAAAATAATAGATACAGATAGGTGTGTGTATATAAAACCGAATCACTTTGCTGTATACCTGAAACTAACACAACATTGTAAATCAACTATACTTCAGCTTAAAAAAACAAAACCTGGTTGCCCACACCTCTGGGCTTTCTCTGCCCTTGGCCGCCACCTGCTGGAGCAGCCTGGAACTGACTGCTGAGCCACGTAAGGCTGACACCTAGCCAGGACAGGAGGCGTGAGGGAACAGATTGTCAAGATCATTCCACGGCATTCATTCCAGAGTGAGCCTCGAAACTGGCCTTGACACACAAGAATCTGTTTTTTAATAGTCTTTTGGAGACCTAAAGTCTACAAATCTCTTGATAACTCATCTGAGAGTTTAATCACCGTCTCTCAGAAATATTTTCCCTTTTTGTGATCTCGATGCTTCTGTTTAGGTTAATTTCCTGCTGATCTGTCTTGATCAGAGATGGAACACAGCTGCTGTCAATTCTCTGGGTAAAAGTTCCTTATGGGCCTGGAGAAAGATCAGTGAGTATGCCTCACTTCTCTGGAGAGGTCCCACATTTTATTCTCCTTTAAATTGACTTCCTTTAGCCTACTTTAAAACTTATTTATTATCTCTGTGGCTTTCCTATGGATCCTCTCAATTTCTGGGCATATCTCTTTACTTGGGGACACAGTGATACTCTTAGTAAGGATGTGGCTAAAGCCAAGTACAGTGCTTCCAATATCGTGTATACTCTCCAGATGATCACTCGTTTGTCAAAAATTTTCTCAGCACCTACTATGTGTAAGCACCCAAGTAATACCTATGTGGGACAGAAGATTAATTATTCATGGACTTTTCCAAAAGGAGGGAAGAGATAAAGCTACAATGCCTGCACATAGATCATTCTAACAGTGAATGAGACAGGTACAAGCACTGGTTGCTACCAGAGGGCTGCAAGGGGGAGAGGACACTACCAGCCTGGGCCCGCGGAACGTTCCCTGCCTTCCTTATAGACAGTGGGCCCTGAACTGGCCTCTGAACGTGTGATGTGGTACGTTATAATAAATATGTATTTGGTCTTTGACCCCTTTTCCAGCACAGAGCTCCTAAAATCCTGGAATTGGCTTTGAGGAGAGTGATCAGGTGTCTCTTGTTATGTTAATGAAGTGACTTGGTGGAGACTGGTTGCCAGGAAAACCAAGTATGCAATTGGAGGGTTGGTCTTTCAGTCCCACCCTCAACCTCTGAGGGGAGAGGGGGTTGGAGGTTGAGTCACTGCCAATGGCCAATGATACACTCAATCATAACCATGTAGTGAAGCATCTGAAGACCCAGAAAGTGCAGGGTTCGGAGAGCTTCTGGTTTGGTGAGTGCACCGAGGTTTGGGGAGAGTGGTCACTTAGCAAGGAAGCTCCCTGCGCTTTCCCCATGCCTTGCCCTCTGCATTTCTTCCATCTGGCTCTTCCTGTATGTGCCTGTGCTCAGTAACCTCCAAATCTTTTGTGACTCCACAGACTGTAGCTCACCAGACTCCTCTGTTCATGAGATTTCCCAGCAAGAAACTGTTTTGTATTTCCATGGGTTAGGAGAGAGCAAGGGAGACAGACTGGGCCAGATTGTGGGGCCTCCCCAACAATGGGGAGCCTTTACAGAATCCAGGTATTGTGTCTATTTTCTAGAATTCCTGTTTGACTTTATCAGCTTGAAAACAACTTGTTTTTCATCACCGACCCCAAATCATCCTCAATCATTTTCAGTGTCACTTTGTCCTCTAGGATTGGCTCTTGCTTTTGACTTATTTGCTCCAAGCCACGGTTTATTTTTTACTCTTTTGTTCCTCCTTTTCTGAGAAATTCATCTTGCCCTGGTATTATTTACTCTGATTCCCCCAGCCTAACCTTTGACAGTATCAGTTCCAGCTAGCCAATCCTGCCTCAGTCACTCCTCATTCCTTCCTGATGAAGTAGGGTTTTTACATTTCTCTCCCCCTTTAGGAGACTTAGGAAGGAAAGGCAGCTGGAAATGAGACCCCGAGCAAGTCACCTGTCCACTCTGGCCTCGGTGTCTACTTTAAAAAGAGGCTGTGGGTACCTGTATGACCTCTTGGTCTTTTCTCAAGCTCCTGTGCTATAGGGGTCAACTATCCCTGTTCATAAGCCACAACACCCCAACTATTTCCATGAGCTACTTTTAGCATTCCTGGAAGACTTTGCTATGAAATGGGCTAAAAAGGGAGTTTGAAACAAATTGGGTCTGCTAGGAAGTCAACCAGCTTTGAGTTATGTTTCCAACTGGAATGAGGATAAAGGGAAAGATGAGAAGTATGCCTGGCTTCCCTCTTGCCAAAGAACCTCCCCCCCAGGAATTATTTTCAAAAACAGACAATGATGGATGGCAAAGCACAAAAATGAGCTGCAGGTGGCACTCAGCACCCTGCTCCCTTCTTGAATAAATCAAACTCTCTCTTCTCCTCTTTATCATGACTGGTCCCATTTGATTCAGCCTGTCTGCAAAGCCAAGACTTTGCCTCTGGCATGGGTATAGTGAGCTGCCTGGCAGGTCCTAATTTTCCCAAGTCTACAGGTGACAAGTCTCCTGAGTAGCTGCTTTTAGCCCTTTGCTACTCTAATTCTCATTCACCTTATGTAGGGAAAGAGCAAATTAGCCAAGATGGCAGCGGTCAGGCTTTCACACCCCATGGCCTCTCTCACCCCACTTCGTAAATACTTGGTTATGTAACAGCTGAGATCATTTGTAGTACTGTGCGTGCACGATGACCTATATAAGCACCACCTGGGAAGCTCTTGTAGGCGAGGGGAGTTGTCTTGAGGCTATGTCTGCTCCGTCAAGCATGAGAGAATGCAGCATAGCTGCTGCTCCTGCTGCCGCCTTGCTAGTCAGGAGAGAATAAATGCATTTGCAGTTCCTATGGCTCCTTGCATCTTCCTCCAGCTTCCCCGCTCTTGCCTTGCCTACCCTGGGTTCAGTGAACAGCAAGATACAACAAGATACCTTAGCATCAGTTGCCTTAAGCATCTAACCAGATGAAAAGTGCTCCCAACCAGCAAATGAGTAAACTCTAGCCTCAGTGCCTGTCAGGTACTAGAGTGAACAGGAGCCCAGGTATCAGGGAAAACCTAGAAGGTCATTCAGATCACAGAGGGAGGGCAGAACTAGGGTCTAGGACAGAGAGTAGAAGTCAGAGGTAAGAACNGAGAGCAAGGGAGACAGACTGGGCCAGATTGTGGGGCCTCCCCAACAATGGGGAGCCTTTACAGAATCCAGGTATTGTGTCTATTTTCTAGAATTCCTGTTTGACTTTATCAGCTTGAAAACAACTTGTTTTTCATCACCGACCCCAAATCATCCTCAATCATTTTCAGTGTCACTTTGTCCTCTAGGATTGGCTCTTGCTTTTGACTTATTTGCTCCAAGCCACGGTTTATTTTTTACTCTTTTGTTCCTCCTTTTCTGAGAAATTCATCTTGCCCTGGTATTATTTACTCTGATTCCCCCAGCCTAACCTTTGACAGTATCAGTTCCAGCTAGCCAATCCTGCCTCAGTCACTCCTCATTCCTTCCTGATGAAGTAGGGTTTTTACATTTCTCTCCCCCTTTAGGAGACTTAGGAAGGAAAGGCAGCTGGAAATGAGACCCCGAGCAAGTCACCTGTCCACTCTGGCCTCGGTGTCTACTTTAAAAAGAGGCTGTGGGTACCTGTATGACCTCTTGGTCTTTTCTCAAGCTCCTGTGCTATAGGGGTCAACTATCCCTGTTCATAAGCCACAACACCCCAACTATTTCCATGAGCTACTTTTAGCATTCCTGGAAGACTTTGCTATGAAATGGGCTAAAAAGGGAGTTTGAAACAAATTGGGTCTGCTAGGAAGTCAACCAGCTTTGAGTTATGTTTCCAACTGGAATGAGGATAAAGGGAAAGATGAGAAGTATGCCTGGCTTCCCTCTTGCCAAAGAACCTCCCCCCCAGGAATTATTTTCAAAAACAGACAATGATGGATGGCAAAGCACAAAAATGAGCTGCAGGTGGCACTCAGCACCCTGCTCCCTTCTTGAATAAATCAAACTCCCTCTTCTCCTCTTTATCATGACTGGTCCCATTTGATTCAGCCTGTCTGCAAAGCCAAGACTTTGCCTCTGGCATGGGTATAGTGAGCTGCCTGGCAGGTCCTAATTTTCCCAAGTCTACAGGTGACAAGTCTCCTGAGTAGCTGCTTTTAGCCCTTTGCTACTCTAATTCTCATTCACCTTATGTAGGGAAAGAGCAAATTAGCCAAGATGGCAGCGGTCAGGCTTTCACACCCCATGGCCTCTCTCACCCCACTTCGTAAATACTTGGTTATGTAACAGCTGAGATCATTTGTAGTACTGTGCGTGCACGATGACCTATATAAGCACCACCTGGGAAGCTCTTGTAGGCGAGGGGAGTTGTCTTCAGGCTATGTCTGCTCCGTCAAGCATGAGAGAATGCAGCATAGCTGCTGCTGCTGCTGCCGCCTTGCTAGTCAGGAGAGAATAAATGCATTTGCAGTTCCTATGGCTCCTTGCATCTTCCTCCAGCTTCCCCGCTCTTGCCTTGCCTACCCTGGGTTCAGTGAACAGCAAGATACAACAAGATACCTTAGCATCAGTTGCCTTAAGCATCTAACCAGATGAAAAGTGCTCCCAACCAGCAAATGAGTAAACTCTAGCCTCAGTGCCTGTCAGGTACTAGAGTGAACAGGAGCCCAGGTATCAGGGAAAACCTAGAAGGTCATTCAGATCACAGAGGGAGGGCAGAACTAGGGTCTAGGACAGAGAGTAGAAGTCAGAGGTAAGAACTGTACCTTGTCTTACTACTCCCATATTGCTTTATTACTTCATAAAATTTTTCCTATCAGTTATTTTAGTCAATTCTTAGAATAGCTCTGTAATGTTAGGTGTTCTAAATCCTATTTTGAACGTGGAGAAACTAAAGTTTCCATCTTTTATGCCTTACCTAAGTGAATGAGCTTGACAACAATTTGATTCTTTCCTTGTATTGAAGGAAGAAAACCTCTGCTGTTGAGATCCCAGAGTCAAAGGTTAAATTAACTCAGGGGTTTCTAAGCAGAGCACTTTAAGAAATAACGGGGAAAACAATGTGTAGAATTGTTGCCCTGGACCCTGACGCCATGCAAGTCTGCAGCTACTTAACAGTAATTTCCATTCCCAGCCATGAGGCTTAGCCACAGAGTGCCTTAGAAAGATGAAAATGGGAAGGTCACTCACCACAGGGTGGTGAGAAGGGATGGCAGATGGATAATCAGGACCGGTCTGCTAGAGGGTAGAACGTTCATCTGAATTGGGTATTTTGCTCACTTCCAAAAAGGGGAGATGAAAGTCTTCAGGTGGTACCAACCTGACTAAAACACCAGGGAAATTTAAAAAAATGCTAACCCGGGAAGAAGAAAAACCTTGGATTATAACAGAGGACCCACAGGCATGTGAAATATGTGCCTCTAATTTTTTTTCTGTTTGCTTAAGTACTGCAGACTTTTTTTTATTGGTATCTGATGATTTAAGTGGCTTTTACAAGTAGTCAGAGCAGATTCCAGGATCTCCCCCAAGCCTTGACTTTCTCTTTGCGTGACCCATAGTAGACAAGTAAAGATTTGTTAACTGAGTTCCAGCATCAGAGCTTTAGCCCTGAGCGTTCTCCATGCCCAGAAAAGCCTTTTCCTTACTTTGATCGATATTATGTTTACCCTTCAGGCCCAGCTCGAATCCAGCCTCTTTCCTGGTCACTTCAATTCACAGTATTCGCTTGACACTGAATCCAATTACAAAGATTATGCAAGCGACACTTTGTTCTTAAATAATGCCAGCAGCACAAAATCCCTTCTCTAATGGAAGAAACTATTCCTTTTATTACAGTCAGTCATTTTGATTGTACTTTAGGTTTTTTTAAAACTGCATTGTCTTATCTAACCTATTCAGTGATGCTGAGAGACAGACAGAGGTAGTAGTCAGGACTCAGTTGGTTGCAAGTGACAGAAGCCCAGCTGGCTGGAGATTAAGTACAAATGGAAATTTAATTCAATCACAGACTCAAAGGAAGAATCCAGGACAAATTTGGTGAGCTCAGGGACTGGACTAAGGGACTTAATGTCTCTAGTTATTCTATAATATAAGGTCTCGCCTACTTCTGTGTGCGGCCTCCATTCTCAATTGCTTGGTTTGGTTTGCTCTGGGATGGGGTATGGATATTTTCTTCCTGTGTCAATATGTATAAATTTTACAACCTCAGCAGAAGTGCAAGATTGGACTAAGGAATGGATAATTCTCCAAAGGAAGGCAAGGGCTGCCCTGGAGGAAATGGGGGAACTCAAAAAGCATACAGAAAGCAGACATCATCTCCTCCAGCAGGTATGACTGCTGTTATCCTCTGAAAACTGCACTAATACCAAAATTCAAGCAAGCCATACTGCTACTCTTTAGGATGAAAAATCAAGTTTCCCAGAGCTCTCTCTCTCAATACATTATTTCATAGCTAACATGGGGTCTTGCTCATAATAAACACTCAACAAAAATTAGTCACTAATGCATGTTTCCTTTCCAAATTTCCATTTTCAAGGATTGTAAGAGAAAAATCACTATGAGAAAATGAAGTCACCACTAAATTATGGTGAAATATAATTTGAAAACTGAAAAAGAATGATTACAACATCAAAAACAATACCAGCCAATGATCAGATGTTTAATACAGGCCAGAGACCATTCTATGAGATTTACATGTGTGAATTCAGTTATTCAGGTACTATTATCCCAGTTCAGGTACTACTTGCATTTTATGGGAGAGAAAACTGAGGCTTAAATAAGGTATCAAGTTAAGTCATTCCTGAAATCATACAGATGGCTGGTGGCAGGACAGGAATTCAACCCTGGACTCTCTGACAGTGAGCAGACCTGGGATCTCAGACACTTGCAGCAGGACTCCCCCATAGGACTGGTTACGATCCTGTTCCACTCATTCCCAGAGCTTGACATGTCCTCATGACATTCAAACCTCAACCTTTTCTAACTGGAGTTTTTACTACATGTATGCCCATATCATGTGGAGGAAATTGCAAGGAAATCTGAGAAAGACCAGTATATCAGAGATGAACTGGGAATAGATGTTCCCCAAGCAGTTACCTCTGCAGACATACCTCATTTTATTGACCTTCTCTTTATTGCACTTAGAAAATATTGCATTTTGTGGCTTTTTTCTGGTGTTTGTTTTTTAACAAATTGAAGATTTGTAGCAACCCTGTATTGGGCAAGTCTCTTGACACCACTTTTCCAATAGCATTTGCTTACTTTGTGTCTCTTTCCCCATTTTGGTAATTCTCACAATATTTCAAACACTTTCCCTATTATATTTATTATGGTGATGTGATCAGTGATCTTTGTCGTTGTTATTTGGGTTTCGTTATTTTTCTTTTACTTTGGTATACACTGTTCCTTTAGACATAATGGTATTTTTGTAGCAACCCTGTATTGGGCAAGTCTCTTGACACCACTTTTCCAATAGCATTTGCTTACTTTGTGTCTCTTTCCCCATTTTGGTAATTCTCACAATATTTCAAACACTTTCCCTATTATATTTATTATGGTGATGTGATCAGTGATCTTTGTCGTTGTTATTTGGGTTTCGTTATTTTTCTTTTACTTTGGTATACACTGTTCCTTTAGACATAATGGTATTGCACACTTAATGGACTATAGCACAGTGTGAGCATAACTTTTATATGCACTGAGAATCCAGAACATTCACGTGACTGGCTTTATTGCAGTGATCTGGATCTGGACTCACAGTACCTCCAAGGTCTGCCTATACTTGCTTTTGTTCCTTTGCCCATTCCTCGCCCTCTGCCTGAATCTTGAACCCCTTCCTGAATTTCTCTGCCTGGCAAAAGCCACCTAGGTGAAGGGCCGCTCACACGTATCTTCCCTTCTGTACCTTGTTGTGACTCACTGAAGAAGTCAGTCATTGACTCCAGTTTACTGTAGCCCTGGCCGTGCACCTCTAGCACAAAGCTGCCCTCTTCCTCTCTATCCCGACAAGACTGGAGGGACTCTGGGCCCAGGGCTTATTCTCCTGGACCTTCCTGATGTTTGGGCCTTCGGTGCCCAACACAGAGCCTGGTACACAGAAGGTGCTCAGGGAATGCTGACTGAATGAGTGAGAAGTGAAGGGAAGTTAGAGAGCACTCTGAGGTTATTCACTTGCTTGATTGAAGGATCCACAAGTGGATTCCAAAGCAATTCCAAACTCAGTCTCTTGCTACTTAAAGGTCTATCAAGAGGGAAGTCCTCGAAAGGAAACCAGTGATCTTGGAGAGGAATCAAAACAATCCATGTCCTGGCAGTGTTATGTCTAGAATGCAAAGGAAAGAAGAATAAATATAACTTAAGCCATGTAACTAGCAGGATGCTATCATCAAATTATTTTGATCACTGCCTCTTAGTCCTAACGATGGGAGTCCACAAAGAAGGTAATCTGACCTGTGTCAAACACAGAAGAATTCTGGTGGGTATATTTCTCCTCGGCCTTGTGCACAGTTAATTCATTAGCTCCCTTGTAGGTGTGGACCATATAATTGTTTTTACTTTTTTTGACCTTTCCACCCAAGCATCTAAAGCCAGAACTTCCCATACCTGTATATGCATTTCTATGTGATCTCCATAGAGCGTGCTCAGTAATGAGCATACTCCTATTTGTAAAACTCACTTTCTCCAACACTTGCTGGAGACTAATGCACTTTCTGGAAGGCTGTAAACAAATAATAGAATCATGAAATCATAGATCTGGAAGGCTCTTGGAAATCTAGTGCCACCCTTTATTCATGGAAAAGTATTACCCAAGACATCAGGTGTCTTTGCAAAGTCACACAACTAATCAGGTGTACAGGTGACATACCCCTTCAGTTCAGTTCAGTCACTCAGTCGTGTCCGACTCTTTGCAACCCCATGAGCCACAGCACACCAGGCCTCCCTGTTCATCACCAACTCTCGGAGTCCACCCTAACCCATGTCCATCGAGTCAATGATGCCATCCAACCATCTCATCCTCTGTTGTCCCCTTCTCCTCCCACCATCAATCTTTCCCAGCATCAGAGTCTTTTCCAATGAGTCAACTCTTCGCATCAGGTGGCCAAAGTATTGGAGTTTCAGCTTCAACATCAGTTCTTCCAATGAACACCCAGGGCTGATCTCCTTTAGGATGGACTTGTTGGATCTCCTTGCTGTTCAAGGGACTCTCAAGAGTCTTCTCCAACACCACAGTTCAAAAGCATGAATTTTTTGGTGCTCAGCTTTCTTTATAGTCCAACTCTCACATCCATACATGACCACTGGAAAAACCACAGCCTTGACTAGACAGACCTTTGTTGACAAAGCGATGTCTCTGCTTTTTCATATGCTGTCTAGGTTGGTCATAACTTTCCTTCCAACGAGTCTTTTAATTTCATGGCTGCCCCTTAGAGAAGCTTATTCTTGTGCTTGACATAGGAGTACAGTTTTTGGTAAGTATGATCCAGCATTGTGATATCCATTCAAAATGAAATCTGTAAAATATATTCTAAGGTTACCAAACTTTCTAATATGGCCAAATTAGGAATTGTTCATCAAAAGTTAGGGTAAAGTTTTATAATTAATCTTCAAGATGCCATATTTTAACCTCTTGGGGAATCTGGAGAAGCAAAATGTGCTAGAAATTTAAAAATTCAAGAGTCTCAGGATGTAGGAAGTTGAAAGGGGAACAACCATCCAGGCTAGGGAAGTTTCTCAACAGAGAAGGGGTAGATGAGAGATAAGCCCAGCACTGAGAGAGCATATTGTCCAATATCTGCTCCGCAGCCAAGGGGAAAGAGTATGATTGCTTTATTAAGATTGTGTATTATTTGCTCCGTCATGTCCAACTCTTTATGACCCCATGAACTATAGCCCACCAGACAGACTCCTCTGTCCATGGAATTCTCCAGGCAAGAACACTGGAGTGGAAGAGGGAGGTGAGAGTGGGGTTCAGAAGGTAGGGGACATAGGAATACCTGTAGCTGATTCATGTTGATGTTTGGCAGAAATTAACACAATATTGTAAAGCAAGTATCCTTCAAATTAAAACATAATTTTTAAAAATACTGGAATGGGTAGCCATTCTCTTCTCCAGCGGATCTTTCTGACCCAGGGATGCAACTTGAGTCTCCTGCATTGTAGGCAGATTCTTTACCCGCTGAGCCACCATTATTAATCTTAGGATTGAGCAAATGACCTGCTCTAGCCAAAGATATTAATACACAAGTGGAAGTGCTATGTGTTATGTCCAGGCAGCAGTTTAATAGCAAGTATAGAATTCACCATGTTCTCGTTTGCCTGACTTTGGAATCATGGAATTCTATGTTTGATTTAGCTTATCTGTGCAAGAGATCAAGTGGCTACAGTGAACAGTTCTAGGCCAATCCCTAGTGGATATGTAATGTGAGCAAGAAATGCAGCTTGCTACTTTAGGCTTCTAGGATTTAAGGATCAAGATTTCACACAGTATAACTTATTTAGTCTAAAAGAGCCTACACAGTCAAAAGGGGATGTCTGTTCTGAGAAGCACAGCTTATGAGTCAAATTCCACCTTGACAGCACACCTATTACTTGCCTGCATGTAAACCTTCTTACCTTGAATTTTCTGGCACAATAATGGGTTTTATAAAGTCATTGCAGTGTCTCAAGCTGAATGATGACCCACAACAGAGAAAGGGGACCAGAAAGGACAGTGGAGTAAAGCTGGGCCCCCTGCTTTCCCAGGCAAAGCCCCTGGACTCCAAAAGCAAAGAAGACTAGTGTCCATACAAGAAGCCACACAGCCTCATTTATATTCTTCCCATCACATTTTCATTCCCACCTCACATCCCAGTTTCTTGTCCACCTCCCCTTCAATGGCATCTGCTGGGCCTGATCAGGCAAGTGTGCTCATCTGACTGAATATAATACATAAGGAGGGTATATGTGCACCTGTGCGTGTGCACACACTGTACTCATATTCCTAAAGGATGTGCTAGATACAGAGAATAATACTACGTGCTCTCCTCTATATACTCTAAACTACCCAGCCTCTTCCTGGAAGCATGAACATAGATCTAGCACTCAGTAGTGGATCACCATTAGACCTGGGACTGTGGTTACAGCTGCTGCTGCTGCTAAGTCACTTTAGTCGTGTCTGACTCTGTGAGACCCCATAGACGTCAGCCCACCAGGCTCCACCATCCCTAGGATTCTCCAGGCAAGAACACTGGATTGGGTTGCCATTTCCTTCTCCAAATGAAAGTGAAAGTGAAGTCGCTCAATTGTGTCCGACTCTTCACGACCCCATGGACTGTAGCCTACCAGGCTCCTGCGTCCATGGGATTCTCCAGGCAAGAGTACTGGGGTGGGGTGCCAGTGCCTTCTCTGGGTTACAGCTGCTACCAGAGCCCAAACCAGGCTATTATCTCAAAATAGGTGCCAGCATCATGGAGGAAGGAGGCGGAGGCTTTAACTTGCATTTCTTCAGTCTACACCCTCTCCCAAAAAGTAGGTACAATATGCTAGGTTAAGCAGCACTGGAAATTTCTAAACTGAATGTTTTTAAGTATGAATAAAAAAGAACTAACTGTTCAATAGCATCCAGAAGCCAAAGCTGAAATGCACCTCCCGGTGAATCCTTTCCTTATATTTTTATTGTCTTCACTTCCTCTGTGTAGATGAGAATCCCAAAGAGTTAGCATTAGAAGATGCACTGGTCTGTCTCCTTGTTTTATTGAGGAAGGTGAAGCCTGGAGAAGTTCAGTGCTATTCCAGCTCTGGCCGCCATATGGGGTTTGGGAGAAGTCGCAATACCAGAAGATCTGCAGGCCAGTTGGTATAGAAAAAAGTCAACCTTTGAAGCTGTATCTTGATTGGGATGAGCTTGCTCCTTTCTCTCTGGCCTTTTCATCAGCATAGCCACCATCAGCCTTTCATCATGTGCCTGTTTACATTGTGTTTCACTAAATGCCCTTTACAGGCCTTGAAGAAGCTATTTTAGTAGCTTCCTGGACATAGACAATGTTTTGTTTAGGCCCCACCGTGTATTCAGGGTGTCTGGGGCCTGTTGAAGTTGACTGAGAGAGAAAGAAACAAGTATTCAGACAGAGATAGTTACAGATCTGGCTTCAGATCTTTCCCCTCTGTCCCCCTCTGTCCCCTCTCTCTCTCTGTTCCTTCCTTATTCCTCAGTTAGAACTCTATACTAACCCTTGAAACTGTTCTGGAAACAAATGAAATCTTTGAAATAAAGTTCACACTCTGGAGAGTCGACACAATATCAGAGTTTCATCCACAATTACAGTCTTAAATCAGAGAGCCCTTAAGAAACATCTTTGTACCACAAATTACAATATAGCCATAAAATCTTTTCTGTAATAAGTAATTTTCCATGAAAAAAACACTTCTCAGTCTTCCAGGACATAGCTGAAATATGACTTAGATTGCAGTTGGTTTTTGTGAATTTTTTAAATGGAAAGAAGACTTCAAATTCCCTAAGCATGATGCATTTTTAATCTTACAGAGCTTGACTTCTCAGTAGAAACCCATGCTAGAGACGGGAGCTTATTTCCCAGAGGAGCTTTCCTGACCTTACCCTCCAGAATGCTAGGCACTGATTTATAAACTGTTTGCATGGGTAGGAAGGCTTTGGGCAGAATAAAGGAGCCAGCCACTTTCCCCTTTTCCTGGAGACAAGACAAGGTATATTTGGGTCCAAACTGGAGCTGAAAAATTAAGATCAAATGTTAGGAAAACTACTCTTATGACATGTATACACACACACCAAAAAAAATGGGGCTTCCCAGGTGGTGCTAGTGGTAAAGAATCTACCTGCCAATGTAGGAGACACAAGAGATGTGGGTTCAGTCCCTGGGTCAGGAATATCCCCTGGAGAAGGCAATGGCAACCCACTCCAGTATCCTTGCCTGGAAAATTCCATGGACAGAAGAATCTGGCAGGCAGAAGAGCCTGGTGGCTAAAGTCCATGGGGCCACAAAGAGTCAGACACGACTGAGTACATGCACACACACACAAATAGATTTCCTGTGTTGAAGGACATTAGAAAATGTTTTCTTATACTCTACAGTTTAGACATCTTAAATCTGAATTAGCTTAAATAGAGTCTTGCCTAGAGGCAAGGCTATGCATTAGACATGCTTGCATGCTATGGCCACCCCCAAAGTCCCTGCCACTCTGATCCCAGATCAAAATGATATAAATCAATCTCCCAAGGTTGAAAACCTCACTGAAGTAAGACCAAAAAGGCCAGTCCTCATCCAGCCAACAAGAAGCATGGATTCTTCTGGAGAAACTCCAAATACTCTTGAGTATGTAGGTCTTCATACTCAATATGGACACCAAGAGGCAGATGACAGAATTCAGGCCTTTTTATTTTGTTGTTGTTCAGTTGCTGAGTCTTGTCAGACTCTTTGTGACCCCATGAACTGCAACACACCAGGCTTCCCTGTCCTTTACCATCTCCTGGAGTTTGCTCAAACTCATGTCCATTGAGTCAGTGATGCCATCCAACCATCTCATCCTCTGTCACCCTCTTCTCCTCTTGCTCTCAATCTTTCCCAGCATCAGTGTCTTCTCCAATGAGTTGGTTCTTCGTATCATGTGGCCTAAGTATTGGAGCTTCGGTATCAGTCCTTCCAATGAATACTCGGTGTTGATTTCCTTTAGGATTGACTGGTTTGATCTCCTTTCTGTCCAAGGGACACTCAAGTGTCAGTCATTGACTTTTTAAGATTTTGGAGATTGGCAAGGTTCAACTGCCTCTTCAGAAAATAAAATTATGTATAGTATCGTGTCATCTGCAAATAGTGAGAGTTTTACTTCTTCTTTTCCAATCTGGATTCCTTTTATTTCTTTTTCTTCTCTAATTGCTGTAGCTAGGACTTCCAAAACTATGTTGAATAATAGTGGTGAGAGTGGACACCCTTGTCTTGGTTCTGGTCTTAGAATGCTTTTAGTTTTTCACCATTGAGAATAATGTTTGTTGTGGGTTTATCATATGTGGCCTTTACTACGTTGAGGTAGGTTCCTTCTATGGCCATTTTTTTAAGTGTTTTTATTATAAATGGGTGTTGGATCTTGTCTAAGGCTTCATGCAAAGAATTGACTCATTGGAAAAGACTCTGATTGAGGGATTGAGGGCAGGAGGAGAAGGGGACGACAGAGGATGAGATGGCTGGATGGCATCACGGACTCGATGGACGTGAGTCTGAGTGAACTCCAGGAGTTGGTGATGGACAGGAAGGCCTGCCATGCTGCTATTCATGGGGTTGCAAAGAGTCGGACATGACTGAGTGACTGAACTGAACTGGAGGCTTTTTCTGCATCTATTGAAATGATCATATGGCTTTTATTTTTCAATTTGTTAATAATGGTATATCACATTGATTTATTTGCATACATTGAAGAATCCTTGCATCCCTGGAACAAACCTGATTTGATCATGGTGTATGAGCTTTTTAATGTGCTGTTGAAGCCTCTTCGCTAGAATTTTGTTGAGGATTTTTGCATCTATGTTCATAAGTGATATTGGCTGGTAATTTAATTTTTTTCTGTTGTCTTTGCCCAGTTTTGGTATCAGCATGATTGTGGCCTCGTAGAATGAGTTTGGAAATGTTCCTTCCTCTGCAATATTTTGGAAGATTTTAAGAAAAACAGACATTAGCTCTTTTCTCAGTATTTGGTAGAATTCCCCTGTGAAGCCATCTGGCCATGGGCTTTTTTCTGGGGGGTGGGGGGGGGTGGGGATTTTTTATTATAATTTCTATTTCAGGGTTTGTAATTGGTTTGTTCCTTATTTCTGTTTCCTACTGCTTCAGTCTTTGGAGGTTGAACTTTCCTAAGAATCTGTCCATTTCCTCTAAGTTGTCCATTTTATTAGCATGTAATTGCTCATAATATTCTCTTATGATCCTTTGTATTTCTGTGTTGTCTGTTGTAACCTCTCCTTTTTCACTTCTAATTTTGTTGATTTAATTTTTCTTCCCTTTTTTTTTTTCTTGATGAGTCTGGTTAGTGGTTTGTCAATTTTGTTTATCCTCTCAAAGAACCAGCTTTTAGTTTTATTAATCTTTGCTATTGTTCCCTTTGCTTCTTTTTCATTTATTTCTGCTTTTATCTTTATTATTTCTCTCCTGCTGACTTTGGGGTTTACAGGTGAATGGATAAAGAAACTGTGGTACATATATATACAATGGAATACTACTCAGCCATAAGAAGGAGCACATCTGAGTTGGTTCTAATGAGGTGGATGAACCTAGAGCCTATTATATAGAGTGAAGTAAGTCAGAAAGAGAAATATAAACATTGTATTCTGATGCATGGAATCTAGATAGTACTGATGAATTTATTTTCCAGGGAGCAAAGGACAAACAGATATAGAAAACAGACCTAAGGACATGGGTGGAGTGGAGGAGGGAGAGGGTGAGTTGTATGGAGAGAGTAATGTGGAAATTTATAATGCCATATATAAAATAGATAGCCAATGGGAATTTGCTGTATGACTCAGGGAACTCAAACAGGGGCACTGTGGCAATATAGAAGGGTGAGATGGGGAGGGAAATAGCAGGGAGGTTTGAGAGAGAGGGGACATGGGTGTACCTAAGCCTGATTCCGGTTGATGTATGACAGAAAACCACAAAATTCTGTAAAGCATATATTTTTTTTAATTTAAAAAATAAAGTGGAAAAAAGTTAGGCAAAGTCTTTTCAGATTCAACAGTCATTTGTTGAGCACAGTAAGACACTGAAGACTGAATAACAGACATCTTTCCTGTCTTCATGGTACTTGAAGTTATGCACTGTAGAGATTTTCAATCTGTATGTGGCTGTGGTACAAAAAGGAGAAGTAGGCTGCACTGAAATACCTCATACAGTTTATGTCCTGATCTAAAGAGCCAGAAAGGGGCCTGCCTGGGGAAATACCTTTTAGAGTAAGCCCCTTAAATGAGACTTAAGGGAGGGGTAGAAGTTAGGTGGCAAACAAGTCACTAAGTGAGGAAGTGTTCCTAGCATTAGTGGCCTACAGAAGCAGGAATATAGAATGTCTTAGGAACATCTTATTTTGGGCTTCTATAACAAAATCCCTTAGACTGAGTGGCTTAAAAAATAAAAATAAAGAATTTCTCACAATTCTGGAGAGTGGGAAGTCCAAGATGAAAGTGCCTACAGATTCAGCGTCTGGTGAGAGCTCTCTTCCTGGTTTGCAGATGGCCACCTTCTTCCTATATCCTCACATGTTAGTTAATCCCATTTCAGGGGCTCTACACTCATGAACTAAGTACCTCCCAAAGGCCCCATCTCTAAAAATCATTACACTGGTGATTAAGGTTTCAGTATAATTTGAGGCACACACAAACATACATCTAACAAGGGTTGAAAGACTCGAGTGTAGAAAATGACGGTGAAGTTGGTGGAAGGTTAGAATGGAGAGAGAGCTAGATAAGAAGTACACTACAGGCTATGATAAGAAATTTAGCTACTTGTATATTTTTGAGATTAATTATTTGTCAGTTGTTTCATTTGCTACTATTTTCTCCCATTCTGAAGGCTGTCTTTTCACTTTGCTTATAGTTTCCTTTGTTGTGCAGAAGCTTTTAAGTTTAATTAGGTCCCATTTGTTTATTTTTGCTTTTATTTCCATTACTCTGGGAGGTGGGTCATAGAGGATCCTGCTGTGATTTATGTCGGAGAGTGTTTTGCCTATGTTTTCCTCTAGGAGTTTTATAGTTTCTGGTCTTACATTTAGATCTTTAATCCATTTTGAGTTTATTTTTGTGTTTAGTGTTAGAAAGTGTTCTAGTTTCATTCTTTTACAAGTGGTTGACCAGTTTTCCCAGCACCAATTGTTAAAGA
>SJYX01004006.1:196011-228775 GCA_006410675.1 Oreotragus oreotragus
AACCAGCTTTTGGCTTTGTTGATTTTTGCTATGGTCTCTTTTGTTTCTTTTGCATTTATTTCTGCCCTAATTTTTAAGATTTCTTTCCTTCTACTAACCCTGGGGTTCTCCATTTCTTCCTTTTCTAGTTGCTTTAGGTGTAGAGTTAGGTTATTTATTTGACTTTTTTCTTGTTTCTTGAGGTATGCCTGTATTGCTATGAACCTTCCCCTTAGCACTGCTTCTACACTGTCTCGCAGGTTTTGGGTTGTTGTGTTTTCATTTTCATTCATTTCCATGCATATCTGGATTTTTTCTATGATTTTTTGGTTATTCAGAAGGGTGTTGTTTAGCTTCCATATGTTGGAATTTGTAATAGTTTTTTTCTGTAATTTAGATCTAATCTTACTGCATTGTGGTCAGAACAGACAAGTTCTAATGAGGTGGATGAAACTGGAGCCTATTATAAAGAATGAAGTAAGCCAGAAGGAAAAGCACCAATACAGTATATTAATGCATATATATGGAATTTAGAAAGATGGTAACGATAACCCTATATGTGAGACAGCAAAAAAGAGATGTATAGAACAGTCTTTTGGACTCTGTGGGAGAAGGCGAGGGTGGGATTATCTGAGAGAATAGCATTGAAACGTGTATTATCATATGTGAAACAGATCACCAGTCCAGGTTCGATGCATGAGACCAGGTGCTCAGGGTTGGTGCTCTGGGATGACCCAGAGGGATGGGATGTGGAGGGAGGTGGGAGGGGGCGTTCAGAATGCAGAACACGTGTAATCTATGGCTGATTCATGTCAATGTATGGCAAAAACCACTACAATATTGTAAAGTAATTAGCCTCCAATTAAATAAATTTTAAAAAATAAAAAAGCATACAGTGGGGAAAAAAAGAAATTTAGTTTAAGAACAATAAGCCATTTGCAAATTTTAAGAAGGAAAGTGACATGACTAAATTAGCATTTTTTAAAACTTATCTTGGCCACAATGTAGAAAATAGCTTACAGGGGAGTAAAGGTGATGCTGGGAGATGAGTTATGAGACTGTTGAGTAGTCCAGGTGGGAGATGCTGGTATATGAACTGAGATGGTAGCAAGAGGCCTGAGGAAAAGTAAGTGGATGGATTTATTTGCTCTTTAGGGAGAGGAATGGAGGAAATGTGATGACAGGTTGGATGTGATAGATAGGAGGTGAGGAAGAAGGCTAGGGTGGTCCATAGGGCTTTTATTTGAGTAGTAAGTTATATAGCGCTAACATGTGCTGAGACAGGAAATAATTGCTGGAAGAAAAATCAGGTTCCAGGAGACATGGAGTCAAGGTAATGAGTTCAGTCACAAATAAATGGTAGTTGAAACCATGACAGAGAAAAGATATCCCAGAGATAGAACGAATATACATTCTAGGTTGCCCAAGACACTTCTGGCTTACATATGCTATTCCAGTATTCTGTTCAGTTTCACATTTGTTCCAGATGTTTTATTTTTTAACAAACTGTTTTAATTATTTCATTAAAATGGACAGCAATGAGCTAGATAGACTTCTGTATCATATGCTTAGTTTCTGCTGTGGTTTGATTAGATTCTTTTAAATTTTTATTTTCCATTGGAGTATAGTTGATCAATAACATTGTGTTAGTTTCAGGTGTATAGCAAAGTAATTCAGTTGTACATGCATCTGTTCTTTTTCAAATTCTTTTCACATCTAGTTTATTAAAGAGTATTGAGCAGAGTTTCCTATGCTATACAGTAGGCCCTTAGTGATTATCTATTTTATATTTATAGTAGTGTGTATCTATCAACCTCAAACTCCTATTTTATTACCCCACCCCCGCCTTTCCCCTTTGGTAACCATAAGTCTGTTTTCTAAGTCTGTGAGTCTGTTTTCTGGTTTGTATAAGTTTATTTGTATCATTTTAGATTTCACATGTAAGTGATATACAATATTTGCCTTTCTCTATCCAACTTGCTTCACTTAGTATAATGGTCTCTAGTTCCATCCTTGTTGTTATAAGTGGCATTACTTCATTCTTTGGTCTGATTAGTTATTGAGAAGACATTTTGCATAGAATCCTGTGTTGGTTCCTTTTTGTATCCCCTCTTACGTGTTAGATTTCCTCAGGGCTCAGCCACTGGACTTCTTTATTTTTTTTATACTGACTCCCTTGGAGATTTCATCCAGACTCGTGTCCATAAATGCCTTAGACTGATAACTTGTTTCTATCTTCAGCCCCGATATGAATTCTGGTTTCATGTATCCAGCCATCTACTTGACATCTCTTCTTGGATGAATAATAGGTTTCCCAAACTAAGATATCCAAGACTGAGTTTCTGACCTTCCCCCCCAAATTTGTTTCTGTCATCCAAATTTTAGTGAATGTCAATTCCATTTTTTCTAGTTGCTCAGCCCCTAAATCTTGTAATCATCCTTGACTTCCCTCTTCCTTTCTCATGCCACATCTAGTTAATCAGTAAAGAAACTCATAACTTCTCACCCCCTCTACATTTATTAATCTGGCATAAACCGCCTTTACCTTTGTCTATAGTATTTCAATAGCCTTCTACTAGGTCTCCTTTCTTCCAACTTGTCTTCCTACAGTCTGTATTAGCACATCATCCTCTTAAAATACTTATCAGATCATGACATTTCTCTGCTCAAAACTAGCCATGGCCTCCGTATACTAAGATGGCGACATATCTAATAGAATGGTTAAAGTAATTTCTTAACTTGACTACTTACTAAATGCTGATGAGAAAGAGGAGCAACTAGAAGTCTTATATTTTGTCACTGAGAACACAGACTAGTTCAGACATTCTAGAAATCAGTTTGGTAGTTCCTGGGAAGCTAAGTGCACACTTTTCATATTACCCAGCAATCTTACTTCTAGGGATTCCTGCTAGAGAAATGAGAACTTATGTTCATACACACACACACACACAAATATACACAAATATTTATCATTGAATTATTCATAATTGCCAAATATTAACAAATCAAATATCCTTCATTGAGTAAAAGTGTATTCCATAAAATGGAATGCACTCAGCATTAAAAAAGAAAATGGCATATTAATGTACACAACATGCACCATATAAAGTGAAAGAAATCTGTCTCCAATGGTCACCTATTGTAGAGTTCCACATATGTGACATTCTGGAAAAGGCAAAGCTATCAGGGAGAGAAAAAGTGAGTCAAAGAGGTAGGGGAAAGTATGCCTACAGAGGACAGCACAAGGGAGTTTGGGGGGATGACAAAACTGGCTTTTTCTAGTGGTGTTTGCACAAGTCTATGCCTGTGTTAAAACTTGTAGAGTTGTACAACAAAGTATTTCACTATATATAATTTTTGAATACTTATTCATTTCTTTGGCTGCATGTGTCTTAGTTGCTACATGTGGGATCTTTAGTTGTGGCATGTGGGATCCGGTTCCCTGACCAGGGATTGTACCCAGGCCCCCTGCATTGGGAGCTCAGAGTCTTAGCCACTGGACCACCAGGGACGTCCCTGTATTTTTAAATAAAATAATGATGATAACTGAAAGGATAATCTGAAGGAAATAGCATTTATAAAATATTATTGTCTTTACTATTTACTTGGTCAGCAGGTCTTTCAACTCGTTTCTATATTTTATCACATTTGAAATCCATCCTGAGTAAAAATGTTTAAGTTAAAAATTAATGTTAGCATATTCTCAGTCACCTGAGAACTGTGTACTGTGTATAATGTGTATTCATGACCTGTGGCTGAGCTGTAGTATTTATGACCATGTTGGAGCCAAGTGATCACCTCAGTTGCAGTGTTTAACCTTCAGTGTACAAATAAGCATATCTGATGACTGTTAAATTGATGTCCTGAGGTCAAAATGACATTAACTACCCCACAAATACCATTCTTCCTCATGCTAAATTATATCATGTATTAGAAAGTCAAAACTTATATTGGGCATTCATAATTAAAAGATGTTTTTATTGAATAAGATTTTAGTGTCTTGAGTGATTTAATAAATTGTGATTTGATCTGACATTATCAGTACATTAATTATCACTAATGAATGAGAAAAGAGAAGTGGATATAACTCAAATGATGCATTAAAACCAACCAAAGACCTCATGACTTCATAGTACACTGTACAAAATATATTGGGAGTTAAAATAGAGGAAAGTAGTGGGAAAATTGTCATCACATAGCGCATTATAACAAAGCACTGCTGCTGCTGCTAAGTCGCTTCAGTCATGTCCAACTCTGTGCAACCCCATAGACGGCAGCCCACCAGGCTCCCTCGTCCCTGGGATTTTCCAGGCAAGAACACTGGAGTGGGTTGCTATTTCTTCTCCAATGCATGAAAGTGAGAAGTGAAAGTGAAGTCGCTCAGTCGTGTCTAACTCTTAGCGACCTCACGGACTGTAGCCCACCAGGCTCCTCCACCCATGGGATTTTCCAGGCAAGAGTACTGGAGTGGGGTGCCATTGCCTTCTCCAATAACAAAGCACATGCATGCCAAATTTAATGAATTTGAATTTAATTTGAAATTGAATTTGGTTGCATAAGGATGTAAGATTTTTAAACATAGTTTGTTCCAAGCTTTATATTTGTACATAGATATTTAAGTAACATTATCCTAAAAACAATTTGTTATAGCAAGGATTCAGGAGAATTCTTTTCTTCCTAATATGTCAGAGTAAAAATGCTTCATGCTTTGGAAATATAAGTTCTTTTTTCTCCAGTGTTATGAACCCAGGCATGTTTTTGGCCAGGTACAAGTAGACAGCCAGATCTGGACTGCCTACAGATGGAAGGACAATACACAGGGAACCCTTCTTGGGCCACAGCTTCTGTAGAGCAAGGAGCAGCCTGGCTTTGTTTCCTCATCCCCAGGCATCCACAGACCCTGCTGGGCCAGCACACCACTTTGCTGCCTGAGGTCTACTTTCCCTGAAACTCTACCCAGAACACTGACTGATTAATTTCCCTACTGGCACCGTTAACACGAGCCAACATCAAGACCAGAAATTTGACTCTGCATTATCTTTGTTAGCATCTTCTGAAAAAAATTAAGCTGCTTCCTCAAAACTCACAGGATGAGATCTTCAGATTCTTTGATGTAGCTCTTCTCCACGCCCAACTCTTAGTTTTCCTCACATTCATTCATTCAATACATATTTATTGAGCACTAGTACTGTGTTCTAGACACAGTGCTAATGGGATTTCTGAAACTTACAGTTTCTCTCTTCTTCTAACTGGTTTGCAAATTCTCCTTAGTGACTGTTAGTATCTCCTGGTTGTTTCTCTGTTTCCGCATCTTATGGCTTTTATTGTTGTCTGCCACCATGATTCACCATGTTTGTCTCCTGGTCCCGTTGCTCTTTTTTCTTTTTCTTTTTTTTTTTTTTTTGACTGCACTGTATATTAGTTGTGGCATATGGGACATTTAGTTGCAGTATGTGAACTCTTAGTTGTGGCATGTGGGGTCTAGTTCCCTGATGAGGGATCAAATCTACGCCCCTGCATTGGGAGCACAGAGTCTTAGCCACTGACCATCACGGAATTTCTTGGTCCCATTGCTCTTGATGAAGCAAGAAGGGCCTGCTCACTAACAAGATTATACCTACTAACTCCCAACAAGAAGAGTCTTAGCATCAGTTCTCTTAAGTGACTTGTGTTTCAACTATTCCATTATTGTCTAAAACATGTTCCTTTTCCGTTAAAAAAAAAAAAACTTATGATAATCTTCCCGAGTACTTACCAGAGTATCATTTTAAATGGTACCTAATAATTTCACTGGAGAAGGCAATGGCATCCCACTCCAGTACTCTTGCTTGGAAAATCCCATGGATGGAGGAGCCTGGTAGGCTGCAGTCCATGGGGTCACTAAGAGTTGGGCACGACTGAGCGACTTCACTTTCACTTTTCACTTTCATGCATTGGAGAGGAAATGGCAACCTACTCCATTGTTCTTGCCTGGAAAGAATCTTCACTCCAGATCCATATCTGAATCCTTGAACATAATCTAAACAGGGCCACTTTATGACTATATTGTAACTTTAATTACCTGCCCTATTTGGTTATTGCCCCAGAGGGTCAAGAATGATTAATTCAAGAATCTTTGTCCCTGGGCCAACCAGAAGCCCCAAATGGTTATTACCTTATCAGAGTCTTCTTAAACACTTGCCACTTAATATACTTTGTATAACAGGAGATAACTTATAGAAGCATAAAGAGAACATCTGAGTTACAATCAAGCTATTCAATTTGCCCAACTTTCTGCCCAACTTTCACCTGGGTGTTCTTTGAAAGAAATGATGCTAAAGCTGAAACTCCAATACTTTGGCCACCTCATGCAAAGAGTTGACTCATTGGAAAAGACTCTGATGCTGGGAGGGATTGGGGGCAGGAGGAGAAGGGGACAACAGAGGATGAGATGACTGGATGGCATCACTGACTCAATGGACATGAGTCTGAGTGAACTCCGGGAGTTGGTGATGGACAGGGAGGCCTTGCATGCTGCAATTCATGCAGTCGCAAAGAGTTGGACATGACTGAGCCACTGAACTGAACTTTCACATGGCAATTGTTTCTTAACCTCCTTTACTCTTCCCAACCTCAAAAAATGCTTCACATTTAAACAAAATATCCAACACAAATTCTTTACAGAAAATACAAATCAACCAATCAATTGAAGTAGCCAGTAAAAGGTAGCCAGTAGGCAATGGTAGGAACTTTTTACATACCTTTCTACTTTCCCTTTGGAAGTTCACAGCAATTTTTTCTCTCATTTCTATTTTATAGAAGTTGGAAATCAACTGTTTTAATCTACTGAAAATAATGATGCCATTTCTAGTTTTTTTTTCCTAGTAATGTGTGCATTCTCTAAAAATAAGGGAGAAAAACAGGGAATATGTGTCTTAGACGTAAGATACATGTATACAGACAATTGGAACATCCTATGAAATGCCACAGTGGCTTTCCAGGTGGCGCTAGTGGTAAAGAACCTGCCTGCCAATGCAGAAGACATAAGAGATGCAGGTTCGATCCCTGGGTCAGGAAGATCCCCTGGAGGAGGGCATGGCATTCTACTCCAGTATTCTTGCCTGGAGAACCCCATGGACAGAAGAGCCTGGCGGACTACAGTCCATAGGGTTGCAGAGAGTTGAACACAGCTGAAACAACTTTGCACACATACATGCATTAAATGCAACATGATAAGTATTACCTAAAATTTCTGTATCTTTTCTAAGTTATTAAATGCTACTTTTTCAACTAGAGAAGAAAGTCTGTTTCTCCATCAGTACCTTCTCCTTTCATATCCCACCCCAAAGAGGAAAAAATAGCATCTGTGTAGAGGCTCAGGACCAGAAATCTATTACCCCAGTGACTGAGTTCACAGGTCTCTCTAGCTGACTTTTCAAACCCTCTGTCATCAGTCTGACTGCAGTTTTGGTGTATTTTGGCCCATTCCACTGGCTTCACCTCAGCTCATGCTGACACATACTGAGAGGGCTGAATTCAGTGTTAGGGTAGACAGTTTACGAGCACTTATAATCATACACCACCCACACGCAATTAAACCTGAAAAGAAACGATGGACATCCTCTACTGCAATGTGAAAATCCCCGCCCTCCCTGCACCTCACTTTTTCCAGATTACCTTTTCCAAGGCCTGAGTGCTCACAGTCTTGAGTCAGGAAATGGGAGGCTGGTTTTCACAGCCTCAAGCATTCCTTTGATTTCAGTTCTCCTATGTGAGCAAGATTTTTTTCCCCTATGGTCATTCTCCTCCTACCCCATATCACAGGGAGTACNGATTACCTTTTCCAAGGCCTGAGTGCTCACAGTCTTGAGTCAGGAAATGGGAGGCTGGTTTTCACAGCCTCAAGCATTCCTTTGATTTCAGTTCTCCTATGTGAGCAAGATTTTTTTCCCCTATGGTCATTCTCCTCCTACCCCATATCACAGGGAGTACACCAAAAAGAAAAAAATTACAAAGGGCTGAAAAATCCTGACCACACACCAGCCACCCTGACCCTGAAATATATATATATATTATATATATATTGAGTTAGCAGGCACATTTTTTAATTTGCCCTTGCACTGGAAAACAACAACAATATAAGGAGAAAACGCTATTGCAGAGACCTATTGGGAACAAGGTATATCTGGAATAAATGACTTTGCTTTCCATCTCCTACTTTATTGTTTTAGGTTTCTTCCAATTTGCATTTTATAAAATGGGTCTGTTGACATGCCATCCATCACCAGGACTCCCAATAGGCTGACTGTAGCATCATGATGAGCCAGAGTTGATTGACAGACATCAGGACAATAGCCTTAAGAAGTGGAGGAAGGGAGCTGAGGTCAAAAAGAAAGATACATGAGCCAGAAGAAAGGATGAAGTGACTCCACAGTGAAGCCTCAAAGAGAGTCCTGTTGAACGGAGGCTGAAGTGGGTTGAGAAGCAGCTGAGGCTGGAAAGCTAAGGAGTCCGGGCATCTCGACAGAACTTGTCCCAACAGAAATATCTAGAGTAGCAGGGCAAGGGATGTGGGCTTTTCCAGAAAAGACCATGGGAAGATTCTATAGCAGCAACAGTTAGACTAGCATTGTGACGCTTTCAGATATTTGACAAGGAAACGAGAGGAATCTAGCAAAACCTCACTGAGTTTTCACAGATTTCTAAGTGCACAGTGATTCAGGGAAGATACTTGCCAGTGTCGCAAATATCACACTCATTAATCAAACTGCACTGAGCTAACTATAGGGAAATGCTGTGTAACTATGATTTACTTATGTTTTTTTGGTTTCCTAATCCTCCTCTTTATTCATTTAATAATTACAGATTGAGACTTTACCAATACTACAGAGAAGATTTGTTGTTGTTTAGTCGACAAGTCATGTCTGAATCTTTGTGACCACGTGGACTGTAGCTCACCTGGCTCCTCTTTCCTTGGGATTTCTCAGGCAAGAATACTGGAGTGGGTTCCCATCTCCTTCTCCAGGGGATCTTCCCAAACCAGGAATCAAACCCATGTCTCCTGCATTGCAGGTGGATTCTTTACCACTGAGCCACTGGAGAAGCCCTCACAAGAGAAGAGAGCAAGGGCTGATTCCATAAAATGGTAAACTCCATGGCGGAAAGAATTGCCTAGTTCTATATTTTCAGAGCTGAGAACAAAGTAAGTGTTCACTAAATGTTTGTTGAGTAAATGAATGAATGAAGCAAACAAGTAGCCTAGTAATGTACTATTGTCCTTATGGCCACTAGAATATTATGGTAAACTTAGTTTGTTACCGTATGCTAACAGAATGAACAGGGCACACTTTTTTCCATGTTCAGGAGACTTGGCATGTGGATGAGACAGAGGGCAAAATTTCCTAACCTAGAAGAGAGAGAAATTCCTCTTCCCTCTGGCAATGGTTGTTATATAAATGACCATAGCCCAAGGAAGAGAAGCTGTCTTTGGGTCTTCCTGCTCCCAATGTGCAGAGAACCATGGATAAGCTGGTCTTGACATATTAGGCTGTGAGCTGAGTGAAGGTGGAGAAGGAAGGATTCCCTAGCCTAAATAGAAGAGCATGGCCTTGGGTATTGTGCTAGCCACACCCTGATAGTGATGGCTCATTCAAGTGGGTGGCCAGCGAGTTTCATGAAAGGGCTATTTTCTTTACACTTCTATTTATTAATTTCTTTTTGGCTGCACTGGGTCTTCATTGCTACACATGGGCTTTTCTCTAATTGTGGCAAGTGGGGGCCACTCTTCTTTGTGATGCACAGACCTCTTATTCCAGAGGCTTCTCTCTTGCAGAGCACAGGCTCTAGGCATGCAGGTTCACAGTTCTGGTACACAGGCATGTGGGAACCTCCCAGACCAGGGATCAAATCCACATCCCCTGCATTGGCAGGCAGATTCTTAACCCCTGGATCACCAGGGAAATCCAGAAGGACTATCTTTAAAGAGAGGGCAAAGTTGAGGGAAACCAACAAGAGATGATGTTGGGAGCCTTTAACTTAGAGACTGAAGACACAAGGAGTGGAGGGCTTGCTGAGACCTGACAGTACTTAGTGCTATGGGGAAGGACTACTCAAGAGGCTCCCTGGCCTGAGAAAGAAGAAAGTGGCCACTGCTAAACCATAGCCTAGGCAGGAGGGGTTCAGGAAAGGCAAGCTTGGTCTTTCAGTCCCCCGTCTCTCTCCTCTGCCATCACCACTGCAACTAAAAGTCACAGGGCTGGGGAGCCTCGCTAAAAGAGTTCACGGATAGAACTCTGGGTAGTTAAGGGTGGAAGACAGATCTAGAGGGACAGAGAATATCTCACACAGTTATGTTTCTCAGTATCTACTTTTTCCTTTTGTCTGGTTAAAAAACATGTGTCCCCAACATAGGAAGCACGTAGTTCCTATCAGCGGATATAGCATAGAGAGCTGCTGTGAATTCACTCACACTTCCATGGGAAACATAAGATGTAGGACAACATCAGTCCTCTCCATATAACATAACCATAACACAGGATAAAAAACATGGAGGGAGGGAGAATGGCACGAATCATGGCTTATAGTGTCCCCGCTTTGTTCTTGATCTCAGGCCAAATTAGAAAACCACAGCTTCCTCTTACTACTCCTTTCCCACCCCTCTTACCCTCTCTAAGTTCCCTAGCAGGAAGAAGCCTTTACCTGGAGGTGAGGATCAAACCTTATTTATCCAAAATCTGATTCTATGATTGTCTTATGTTTATTGGGATGCTGCAATTTCCCATAAGTTAGGGTAATAGAAAAATACCAAAAGGGGCTCCAGTAAATTCTCTGGGCTTCAGGTATGGCCCTCATCCCTCCCATCAGTATCAGCAACCCACATTTTCCTTTATGAGCAGGTTTAAACACCCAGGCCAGTAGAGTTGTCCCATCTTTGCCTGGTGGTTTAGCAGCATGTGGAGACAGTCAGTCCTAATTTCCAACTGAATGGAATCATGATGGTCCCCTCTCATAGACAGTCTTCCCTTGGGCACTAGAATCTCCAAAATCACCAATCCCAAGACTGTGGAGACATGAATCAAAAATTCTTTAAGTGCATTATTAGGTGGAAGAGTGAGAAGAACCTCTTCTACTTTGGCACCTTGATTCCCAGGTCCCTGAATTCTGTCAGGAGAGATGTCAGAGAGATGGCACTATTATTTTGACCTATTATTTTGGTTTTAGGATACATACCCTAACCATAGCTACAAGGGGCTTCCCCTGTAGCTCAGTCAGTAAAGAATCTGCCTGCAGTGCAGGAGACCCGGTTTGATCCCTGAGTCGGGAAGATCCCCTGGAGAAGGAAATGGCAACCCACTCCAGCATTCTTGCCCAGAAAATCCCACCGACAGAGGCGCCTGGTGGGCTGCAGTCCATGGGGTCGCAGAGTCGGACACGACTGAGCGACTAACACTTACCTAACCACGCCATTCACAGTCTCCTGTAATTGCAAGGGAGTCTGTAGTAGTTCATTCCACAAGCATATGAATGATGGGGTAGTGAATGTAGTGAATAAAAACCTATTTTCATACTTCATTTGCATTCAATGAGTTATATAATGGATAAAATAAGGCATTCCTGTAAGTCTAGGAATGGTGGTGCTGTCAGAAGAATGGGGCCAAGAAAGGAAATACCTTTTTAGAATATATATAGGTATTCTTTGGAGGGAAAATAGCTACTGCTTTCATGATGGAAGGGCTCCTACAATATGGTAATAAGTTGGCCCCTCTAAGAAATGGTGCTATCTCAGAAGCTCAGCATTGATCTCTGCCATTAGAGATATTGAGATATAGACATGAGGTGCTGAACCGTGGCAGTAACTAGGTTAGTCTTGATGATGGAGATCACACTCATGAGCCTTAATTTCTACTGTCATAGCAGATTTGCTTAAGGGGCCCATGGAAGAAGCACCTGGAGTTGTATTCTGACTGATAACCACAGGGTGGGTTCATCTTGTCCACCTGATTACCAAAGGCCTCTCCACAATGTAATGCTTACTGGTGAGCATTTACATGGTGAAAGAATGTTCTGTACCATTTTGAAAAATCTGTCCTTGTATAGTTCCCCTTGTCACCAGTATTCATATCATGTTCTTCTAATGTGTCTGACCAGCTGGTTAAGTTTTTAGTCATTTCCCAGGTAGATATAGATACAAACCTTGAGCCATCTTATGATGGCCTAAGTAAACGAATATATTGCTTAATGTTCTCCCAACTGAAATAATTTCCCTTCACCATGGTCTTGCAGAGCCACCCTAACTGGGACTAATGCAGTGTCCATGAACTTCTGGCTTGTGCCCACACATCACAAAGTCAGGCCCAGGTCACATGGTTATAAGGAACTTCACTTACAGCATAGATATGAATTGAGACAGAAGAGGCAGTGCACCGGAAGTGGGTATTGAAAGAGGGAGCAGCTTGATCATGTTGAAGCCTAACTCTTATATGTCATTTCAAGTTGCTGGGTTGCTGTTGCGCATTACCAGTTTTGCAGATGGTGGGTCAGATTACATCCAGTTCATTAGGAGCAGCTCAGGCCACATGGTCACTTGATTTCCCCTAGTCAGTATAATGATTTGAATGGTGACCCTTCAAAAATAAGTGTCTCCTAGTACCTGTGAATGTGAACTTATTTCACATTTTTTGAAATGTGTCTGGAAAATACACCTTTTGCAGATGGAATTTAGCTAAGGATTTTGAGATAGGATCAACCCGCGTTACTGATGCGTGCATGCTAAGTCACTTCAGCTCTGTCCAACTCTTTTGTGACTCCATGCTCTGTATCCTACCAGGCTCCTCTGTCCATGGGATTTCCCAGGCAAGAATACTGGAGTGGGTTGCTGTTTCCTTCTCCAAGGGATCTTCCTGATCCAGAAATCAAACCCACATCTTTTGTGTCTCCTGCGTTGGCAGGCTGGTCCTTGACCATTAGTGCCACCTGGCGTGTGCCCTAAATCCAACAAAAAATGCTGTTCTCCGAGACAGGAGACGAGGAAGCATAGACGAGAAGGCCATGCAAAGACAGAGGGAGAGATTCGAGTGACGCAATCACAAGCCAAGGAGCTTCTGGAACAGCAGAAGCTGGGCTGGGAAAGGAAGGGTTCTCCTCCAGAGCCTTTAGAGCAGGGATCCCCAGCCTCCGGGATTGACTGCCTGGTGATCTGAGGTGGAGCTGATGTAATAATAACAAAGTGCATAATAAGTATATTATTTATGTGCTTGAATCATCCCAAAACTGCTCCTCTGCCCCCAGACTGTGGAAAAATTGTCTTCCACAAAACTGGGCCTTGGAGCCAAAATGACTGGGGACCACTGAAGGAACCATGGCCCTGCTGACACCTTACTTCAGACGTCTAGCCTCCAGAATGGTGAGAGAGCAAATCTATGTTGTTTTAAGGCACTAAGCTTGTGACCATTTGTTACTACAGCCGCAGAAGCCTGGCGTGGTTTAGTTTCTACAAGTGCCTGTAGCAAGGCAGAAGCTATTTAAAGGGTTAGGTTATCTGCAGAAGGGGTCATGGTTACACTCCAGAACACTAGTGGTCTGCACTGATTCTGCTCATGGGCCTTGATATGACTAGAGGAGAGGGCTGGTTGCCTCAGATGAAGCGGGGATGGGCAACGTGATGAAAGATCGGGGGAACTGGAACATTCCATTCTCAATCTTCTCTGTATCTGCTTCAGATATTCCTCATCTTATATCTCAGGAATCCCTCTTTTTCCACTTATGCCTTATAGAAAAACAAGCAGTGTTGCATGTTTACTGATGAAGCAACTTGTCTTTCAGTGAATAAGCAATCTGCCCAATGCCGTATAGGTGCTTCCTGCCAAAGCTGAGAGTTATGCCCAGGAAGACTTGAATCCTCAGCATGTGTACCTTCTCTTCCACCAGGTTGCAAGTTCCTAGAAATCTATGTGATGGAGGAAAGGTGGATGGAGATAGTATACATGTTTAGCCACAGATGACTTTCAATCGTATTTGCCCTGCAGCTATAGTCAATAAAAGATTCTTTAAAAGCTGTCCTGAGTTAGATCTATTTGCGCTACAGCTACAAAGAGCAAAAGAGTCTCTAAACACTTCCCAAGAGGTTATTAAATCTTTCACCTATGTTCTGAGTTGGGCTTTCAAGGCTAAAGATAATTCGATCTTTTCTCGCTCTATGCCATCTATCTCGATTTTTAAGTAGCCAACCCATGGCACACTCTGTATAATCTAAATCACCTGACAAGACACCTCATGCCACAGTGACACATCTCTGCCATCCACCTGCACACCACCTCATGTGACCACTGTTGATAATTTGCGTAACTATTATTCTACCACATACGAAGATATCCATTTCACCTTGGCAAAGGGATTCCTTGTGCCCTTATCAAATATGTGAGCAACCTAATCACAGAATCCCATTTTGAGATTCTGTTTTCAGGAAGAAATCCTTGTTTCATTTACCGAATCAGCCAGGTTCCCAACAGCAAACAGATGGTAGAGTCAAAAATCAAAGGCAACAAAAGCAAAAAAAAAAAAAAATACAAGTGGGACTACATCAAAAAAAAAAAAGAGAGAGAGAGAGAGAATTAAATGAAGGGGCATTTCCAAAAGAGGGGACAAATTTATGTTAAATCAACAAGAAATGGTAAAGTACCTGGCTAGTAAGAGTAGAATGCTATTGACCACTCTTAGGTTCACAGGTACCAGGGGAGGAACTATTTGCTGGAATGTGCAGAAAATGGAATATGTAGAAAAGGCTGTCCAGCAAGAGCTGTGGCTTCATTATAGGAATGCAGCCACTGCAAAGCCCCTGGGACAGGAAAGCAGCCAGGTAGCTAAGTCCCTGACACTTTCTTTCCTCATACCTTGAAGTCTCCTGCCGATTCCTCCCACTGGACAAACCCAATCAGAAGCCAGAAGTGTGACTTCTGAATCAATAGTGTGTTAGTTACTGCCTGACTTAGGGAGCCAAAAAAATTTCTACAGCAAATTTCTTCATCCCCTGGTCTGACTTATTTATCAATTGTGATGAGTAAGGTATGGTGGAACCAGAGCATCTGGCCCTCCAACTCCTGGTTATTCCCTCTGTGATCACTGAACAGAGGAAAGGAAACCTCATGCCCCATCAAGAGTCTAAGTATATGTGCACCTTTCCCCTGTTAAACTGACTTCCTGGAGCTGAAATGTGCATGGGCTTAAGAGTCAAATACAAGCTGACTGTCAGCTCTGACATTTACAACCTTCATGACAATGGGCAAGTTAGTTACCTTGAACATCAGTTGCTCTCTATATATAATTTGAAATAATATCCACCCTAAGTGTTACAAAGAGTAAATGAAATAATGGAAAGTTGTTAATAGGGCTTTCACACGTGGGAAATAGTCTTTAAGTGTTCTTTTCCATATTGACCTTTCTCTTGTGCAGCTGCAACCACTGTGTAAAAGATATTTGTAGCTCATTTTATGAGAGGACACATTCCAATCAGCTTATAAAACAAAAACCTTTAGAACACAACTTATTTTTAAGTTGAGGGCCTAAATTTAGCTAAAATTGGAAGGAATGATTGATAATCCTATTTTCAGAAATGATAGAATCACTCTAACTGGGATAAAGCAAGTTTACTTTACAAGAAACAGACAATTATATGAGGGAAGCTACTTAACAAAGAGAAATAACCTCAAATCTATACATTTACCTTAAGGAAAATGCTCTGGAAGGTTATCTACAAACTAGTAACACTGGTTAATTCCAGAGACCAGAGTGGGATTGAAGGACTGTGAGAAATGGAAACAGTCTCTCACTTCTTTCTCTGTATGGTTCAATATTGCTTAAATATTTCACACTGAACATGCATACTCATTCTGCCTAGCTTTTTTAAACATTTAAGCATACACTGAACCTCCAATTATTTATTATATCAAGTAAGGATATAAAAAAAAATCATCCACTGTTACTTTTACTTCATAAACCAAAGGACAGTTTAAGACACCAAAAATGTAGGAGAGACATAATTCAAGATAAAGAACAGTTCTTCCTAAGAACAGACAGTGAGCAGTACACACACACACACACACACACACTCTTTCTTACAAATGTATGCAAACTTATAAAAATTCACAGCAGAGTTTTGAGCCAAAGTGCTCAATGAACTTTGAATTTTCTTCATCTCTAAGATTGTGAATACTTTTTAATTTTTCTAAATTTTACTTAATATTTCTATTTTCCAATTAGAAAACATGCTCTTATTTTTTAAAAACTGATGTGTATAAAGTAGAAAATGAAACCCACCTCAAGCCCCTCCACCAAGTGAACCATAATTAAAGTGTGGTATATCATCTTCTGCACTATTTTCAATGAAGATATAAACATATTGGAATAGCTTATTTTAAAGGAAAAGAGCTTATTCACGCTTTCTATCAATTTGCAGAGTAGAGAGCTGCTGATATGTATGTTGTAATGAGCAGTTGAAATGGATGTTGATAATCTTTAGGGAAAATATTTTGGGGGCTCAATTAAGGAGACTGGCCATTTACAAAATGTTCTTCATAGCTGGACAGGAGGCTTGACTTGAAAACCTTTTTGATTTCAGCAGACAGTTCATTCCTATGTGTTACATGTAAGATCTCAGGATCTTTTCTTAGGATAAAGATCTGTCAAAGCAGAAGTTAAAAGCTAAGGAGAGTCCAGAGGCAGAAGATCAGGAGAATATTAGGAACAGAACTAGAGAGGTCAGTGAAGTTATCCCCCAAGGCTCGCCCGAGTCAAGGGGAAGAAACCAGAGTCTTGGAGTGGGTACTGGCCCCCATCAGAGAGCCATCTTTGTGGCTGTGTTTGGGGCATAAACATAGTAAAAGGAAGTACTTTCCTCCCTGGAGTCTCCCACCATGTTCTAATTCGCTACAGTACTTGTCAGGACTAGAAAGCACCTGGAGGGCAGGACTAAGAGGCCTCAGGGAAGCTGGAGCAGCGGCTCCCAAATTCCAGCGACTGCTAGCCTTTTCCCAAACTTCAGATTGTGACAGCAGCAAAATCCGAATGTTTTCACACCACCAAGTTAGTGTCCCATATTTGGTCACAAACACTGGCCGTGTTTGCGTAAACAAATAAAGGCAAAGTGGAAGCAATTGGCCTGAATTGGGTTATGAATGATCCCTATTAGCTCTCATCATTTATTCATATTTGGCAAATGAACGTGTACATTGACTGGGCTGAGATAACCTCAAAGTATATAGTCCATAGACTTTTACCCTTTAAATATCAAAAGTGCTGTTCACGCTCAATAAGTGAGAAGGGAGGCAGAAGAAAGAAGTCTTTTAATATGAGTTTGGGCAAGTATATTTTCCTCTCTACAAATGATTTTTTCATAAGGAATGGCAAACACTCACATGACACTGTACCACCACCTTAGATAGCACAGTCATCATTAGGAGTCAGGATGTAACTCCAACGTCCTTCTCTACTCAGCGCTCCAGGCAACCTCTGTTAGTCAGAGCTGGCCCCATATGTTACACAGGTTTGCCATATTTGAACCAAGCAATCTCTGAGATCTCTCCTAGATCCACCCTACTTTTATTCAATATACTGTTATTCAAGAAAAGCCTGTCAAAGAGGAAAAACTATATCCTTAAAGCAGTGTCCATATCAATATATTTAATCAAAGGTCATGATTAATAGAGAAATGGGAGCTAATGGCCCCATATGTTACACAGGTTTGCCATATTTGAACCAAGCAATCTCTGAGATCTCTCCTAGATCCACCCTACTTTTATTCAATATACTGTTATTCAAGAAAAGCCTGTCAAAGAGGAAAAACTATATCCTTAAAGCAGTGTCCATATCAATATATTTAATCAAAGGTCATGATTAATGGAGAAATGGGAGCTAATTTTGCCTTTCCTGTGGTCTTACTGTCTCTGGTTCCCTACCTTCTCAGCTGTCTTAGCCCCTGAAAGTTAAGCTACTTTTGCCTTTCCTGTGGTCTTACTGTCTCTGGTTCCCTACCTTCTCAGCTGTCTTAGCCCCTGAAAGTTCTCTCTTCTCTGCCAACTTGTATCATTAAGTGAATTCTGCAGAGAATACAACCTCTCCCTCCATTCTTTTTCACAGGTGGTCTATGACCTCCCCAGATCTGCTTAACCAACTACAGAGGTTCCTAAGCTTTGAGTTTTGAGGCTGGGAAGTGATAGACCCACAGAAGGGGTGATAGACCCACAGAAGACTGGGTTGGGTGGAAGTCACCATATTGAAACCATCACTGATCATAGGAATACCCAAGGCTTCCTGTAAGCTGCGGGGCAGCAAGCTGCATTTCTCTATGTGTGTTCCCTGAACTTTGGATATTAATTGGTTGCTCAAACAAGTACGATCGCTTCCATGCAAAACTGCATTAAATAACATTAAGAAGATTTCTTTACAAGTCCTGTACAACACTTTTCATACTAATATGTATTTTGAATCATGAAGAGGAGGGTTAGATTGTGCCCCACTTCTCAAATGTATTGGACTCTGGTGCTTTTTTATTAAGGCCTAACTTTTGAGACTAGTGTTCCACAGGACACACATTGGGAAGCAAAGTCCTAGCACTCTGCTGCTGCTGCTAAGTCACTTCAGTCGTATCCGACTCTGTGTGACCCCATAAAGGGCAGCCCACCAGGCTCCACCGTCCCTGGGATTCTCCAGGCAAGAATACTGGAGTGGGTTGCCATTTCCTTCTCCAATCCTAGCACTCTAAAGGAAGCCTATTCATTTTATACCAATAAGAAAGTTTTTAATTAGTCTTCCCCAGAAGATTTATAGGCAGAGCTGGGACAAGCATCTATGTAGTTGAAAGGTAGGCTTTGATCTCTTAATGCAATAAGCCCTGAAGACAGTTCCTAAAAATTAGGCAAGAGGTTAGTTCCAGCACATATGTGAAAAAGAGGTTCCTTTTCTTCTGCAGGTCTTGCTCTATGATGTTTAGCAGTGAATACGAATGTTACCAAAGGACACTAGAGCTGAAAATCACCTGAAGGACACCTGCCCTTATGCCTTCATTTCACAGGTAAGGAAACCATGGCTCAAAGAGAAAATATAACACTTACCCAATATCACATAATAGAGTTCAGGTTAGAAATAAGTCTGCTGATGCTTAGTTTCCAGTATAGAACCCAACATACTGCTACCACTAACGCTGAACTATCCAAGACAGAAAAGATGGTTTACTGAAGTCAAGGTAAGCCCTGTGCCAGTGAAACTTTACACAAATTATATGTAAGTTTCATCTCTGTGTGTGTGTGTGTGTGTGTGTGTGTATCACTATTTTAAGTCCTGAAGGGGCAATCTGAGGATAGGAGTTAGGGAAATAATGGAGAGTTATGAACAACTAGCATGTACCCTAAAACATCTTCTATAGAAGTGAAAGGAAAAATCTCAGTCAAGATGTTCAGAAGAAAATCTGACTTGTCACTCTCAATAGTCAGTGGTTCTCCATCCTGGCTGCATGTACTGAATCCCATAGAGATTTTTTTCAAAACACCCATGCTTGGGGTGTGGCCCAGACATTGGCAGCTTTTGACAACCTCACAGGTGATTTCACTGGGGAGCTAGAGGTGAGAAATACTCACTAAACACAGGGAATCCAAGGCAAATTCTCTTCACTCCTACATCATTCAGCCTCGGAGTCTACTGGTGGAATGTCCAGCAGAGAGGTTTTCCAGACGTTCTTTCACAGCTGAGGCTTGCTCACAGCCTCACCCTGAGCCTGGAGCTGCAGCCAGTAACTCTCAGCTTCCTCCTGGGATTCTAGCTCCCCCAGGCTGCCTTATTGGCTTCCGTATCCCTCTTACCATTTGTTGTCAATCCAAAAACCTGGGGAAGCTAAAGTGAAATCCTTCTATGTGTTTATGTGGCAACAAGCTCGGAGTCTATGCTGAAAAAATGTCCTTGGCCTTTGACAAATCCGCCATGGAGGTGCCTCCGTCTGTTTTAAAATAGGCCATAAACGAGCTGGGAAACCAGTGCCCGCCACCAGGAGCCAATCTGCTGAATCAGCCCATAGAAGCAGAGGGAGACTAGGGTGACTCAAATGCAAGGGTGTTTCTGACATTTTTTGGTATCATTTAGCTTCAGAGGAATGCTGGCCATTTAAGGGAGGTGTTTGGTTTTGACTGTAGAGAATAGGTCAAATGGAGATTGATTTGTAAGACATGCTTTCATTTTTTTGGAATACTTGAACTACAGTGATGAAGCCTGGTGTATGGAAAGGAATCAAGGGTTTATGATGTTCATTTAAAGAAAATTTCTCATTATTAAGAGACTAACATGTTAACCACCTTAAAAAGTCCTGGAGGAGAGCTTAGGGCTAGATATTTGAGACTTCAGGGAGGCATCTAAAAAGCAAAGAAAAATATAGCCTCCTTTTTACATGTAAAGAGAAGAGAAAAATAATCTTTCTAAAAGTAATACAAATGCATATTTAGAAGGCTCATCTATGCTATGATCAAAAGAAGCAAAGTGATGAACTGTAGTGAAAATTCAGTAATAATTAAGAGTAGTAAGGATGTGACAAGACAGCCCTCCTATGAGAAGAGATGAAAAATGTAAAATTATCTCTTACCATGGATTCTGCCCACAAGTGGAAGGCTTGCTATGTTTCAGTTCAGTTCAGTCACTCAGTCATGTCCAACTCTTTGCAACCCCATGAATTGCAGCATGCCAGGCCTCCTAATCAGAAGCCAGAAGTGTGACTTCTGAATCAATAGTGTGTTAGTTACTGCCTGACTTAGGGAGCCAAAAAAATTTCTACAGCAAATTTCTTCATCCCCTGGTCTGACTTATTTATCAATTGTGATGAGTAAGGTATGGTGGAACCAGAGCATCTGGCCCTCCAACTCCTGGTTATTCCCTCTGTGATCACTGAACAGAGGAAAGGAAACGTCATGCCCCATCAAGAGTCTAAGTATATGTGCACCTTTCCCCTGTTAAACTGACTTCCTGGAGCTGAAATGTGCATGGGCTTAAGAGTCAAATACAAGCTGACTGTCAGCTCTGACATTTACAACCTTCATGACAATGGGCAAGTTAGTTACCTTGAACATCAGTTGCTCTCTATATATAATTTGAAATAATATCCACCCTAAGTGTTACAAAGAGTAAATGAAATAATGGAAAGTTGTTAATAGGGCTTTCACACGTGGGAAATAGTCTTTAAGTGTTCTTTTCCATATTGACCTTTCTCTTGTGCAGCTGCAACCACTGTGTAAAAGATATTTGTAGCTCATTTTATGAGAGGACACATTCCAATCAGCTTATAAAACAAAAACCTTTAGAACACAACTTATTTTTAAGTTGAGGGCCTAAATTTAGCTAAAATTGGAAGGAATGATTGATAATCCTATTTTCAGAAATGATAGAATCACTCTAACTGGGATAAAGCAAGTTTACTTTACAAGAAACAGACAATTATATGAGGGAAGCTACTTAACAAAGAGAAATAACCTCAAATCTATACATTTACCTTAAGGAAAATGCTCTGGAAGGTTATCTACAAACTAGTAACACTGGTTAATTCCAGAGACCAGAGTGGGATTGAAGGACTGTGAGAAATGGAAACAGTCTCTCACTTCTTTCTCTGTATGGTTCAATATTGCTTAAATATTTCACACTGAACATGCATACTCATTCTGCCTAGCTTTTTTAAACATTTAAGCATACACTGAACCTCCAATTATTTATTATATCAAGTAAGGATATAAAAAAAAATCATCCACTGTTACTTTTACTTCATAAACCAAAGGACAGTTTAAGACACCAAAAATGTAGGAGAGACATAATTCAAGATAAAGAACAGTTCTTCCTAAGAACAGACAGTGAGCAGTACACACACACACACACACACACACTCTTTCTTACAAATGTATGCAAACTTATAAAAATTCACAGCAGAGTTTTGAGCCAAAGTGCTCAATGAACTTTGAATTTTCTTCATCTCTAAGATTGTGAATACTTTTTAATTTTTCTAAATTTTACTTAATATTTCTATTTTCCAATTAGAAAACATGCTCTTATTTTTTAAAAACTGATGTGTATAAAGTAGAAAATGAAACCCACCTCAAGCCCCTCCACCAAGTGAACCATAATTAAAGTGTGGTATATCATCTTCTGCACTATTTTCGATGAAGATATAAACATATTGGAATAGCTTATTTTAAAGGAAAAGAGCTTATTCACGCTTTCTATCAATTTGCAGAGCAGAGAGCTGCTGATATGTATGTTGTAATGAGCAGTTGAAATGGATGTTGATAATCTTTAGGGAAAATATTTTGGGGGCTCAATTAAGGAGACTGGCCATTTACAAAATGTTCTTCATAGCTGGACAGGAGGCTTGACTTGAAAACCTTTTTGATTTCAGCAGACAGTTCATTCCTATGTGTTACATGTAAGATCTCAGGATCTTTTCTTAGGATAAAGATCTGTCAAAGCAGAAGTTAAAAGCTAAGGAGAGTCCAGAGGCAGAAGATCAGGAGAATATTAGGAACAGAACTAGAGAGGTCAGTGAAGTTATCCCCCAAGGCTCGCCCGAGTCAAGGGGAAGAAACCAGGGTCTTGGAGTGGGTACTGGCCCCCATCAGAGAGCCATCTTTGTGGCTGTGTTTGGGGCATAAACATAGTAAAAGGAAGTACTTTCCTCCCTGGAGTCTCCCACCATGTTCTAATTCGCTACCGTACTTGTCAGGACTAGAAAGCACCTGGAGGGCAGGACTAAGAGGCCTCAGGGAAGCTGGAGCAGCGGCTCCCAAATTCCAGCGACTGCTAGCCTTTTCCCAAACTTCAGATTGTGACAGCAGCAAAATCCGAATGTTTTCACACCACCAAGTTAGTGTCCCATATTTGGTCACAAACACTGGCCATGTTTGCGTAAACAAATAAAGGCAAAGTGGAAGCAATTGGCCTGAATTGGGTTATGAATGATCCCTATTAGCTCTCATCATTTATTCATATTTGGCAAATGAACGTGTACATTGACTGGGCTGAGATAACCTCAAAGTATATAGTCCATAGACTTTTACCCTTTAAATATCAAAAGTGCTGTTCACGCTCAATAAGTGAGAAGGGAGGCAGAAGAAAGAAGTCTTTTAATATGAGTTTGGGCAAGTATATTTTCCTCTCTACAAATGATTTTTTCATAAGGAATGGCAAACACTCACATGACACTGTACCACCACCTTAGATAGCACAGTCATCATTAGGAGTCAGGATGTAACTCCAACGTCCTTCTCTACTCAGCGCTCCAGGCAACCTCTGTTAGTCAGAGCTGGCCCCATATGTTACACAGGTTTGCCATATTTGAACCAAGCAATCTCTGAGATCTCTCCTAGATCCACCCTACTTTTATTCAATATACTGTTATTCAAGAAAAGCCTGTCAAAGAGGAAAAACTATATCCTTAAAGCAGTGTCCATATCAATATATTTAATCAAAGGTCATGATTAATAGAGAAATGGGAGCTAATTTTGCCTTTCCTGTGGTCTTACTGTCTCTGGTTCCCTACCTTCTCAGCTGTCTTAGCCCCTGAAAGTTCTCTCTTCTCTGCCAACTTGTATCATTAAGTGAATTCTGCAGAGAATACAACCTCTCCCTCCATTCTTTTTCACAGGTGGTCTATGACCTCCCCAGATCTGCTTAACCAACTACAGAGGTTCCTAAGCTTTGAGTTTTGAGGCTGGGAAGTGATAGACCCACAGAAGGGGTGATAGACCCACAGAAGACTGGGTTGGGTGGAAGTCACCATATTGAAACCATCACTGATCATAGGAATACCCAAGGCTTCCTGTAAGCTGCGGGGCAGCAAGCTGCATTTCTCTATGTGTGTTCCCTGAACTTTGGATATTAATTGGTTGCTCAAACAAGTACGATCGCTTCCATGCAAAACTGCATTAAATAACATTAAGAAGATTTCTTTACAAGTCCTGTACAACACTTTTCATACTAATATGTATTTTGAATCATGAAGAGGAGGGTTAGATTGTGCCCCACTTCTCAAATGTATTGGACTCTGGTGCTTTTTTATTAAGGCCTAACTTTTGAGACTAGTGTTCCACAGGACACACATTGGGAAGCAAAGTCCTAGCACTCTGCTGCTGCTGCTAAGTCACTTCAGTCGTATCCGACTCTGTGTGACCCCATAAAGGGCAGCCCACCAGGCTCCACCGTCCCTGGGATTCTCCAGGCAAGAATACTGGAGTGGGTTGCCATTTCCTTCTCCAATCCTAGCACTCTAAAGGAAGCCTATTCATTTTATACCAATAAGAAAGTTTTTAATTAGTCTTCCCCAGAAGATTTATAGGCAGAGCTGGGACAAGCATCTATGTAGTTGAAAGGTAGGCTTTGATCTCTTAATGCAATAAGCCCTGAAGACAGTTCCTAAAAATTAGGCAAGAGGTTAGTTCCAGCACATATGTGAAAAAGAGGTTCCTTTTCTTCTGCAGGTCTTGCTCTATGATGTTTAGCAGTGAATACGAATGTTACCAAAGGACACTAGAGCTGAAAATCACCTGAAGGACACCTGCCCTTATGCCTTCATTTCACAGGTAAGGAAACCATGGCTCAAAGAGAAAATATAACACTTACCCAATATCACATAATAGAGTTCAGGTTAGAAATAAGTCTGCTGATGCTTAGTTTCCAGTATAGAACCCAACATACTGCTACCACTAACGCTGAACTATCCAAGACAGAAAAGATGGTTTACTGAAGTCAAGGTAAGCCCTGTGCCAGTGAAACTTTACACAAATTATATGTAAGTTTCATCTCTGTGTGTGTGTGTGTGTGTGTGTGTGTATCACTATTTTAAGTCCTGAAGGGGCAATCTGAGGATAGGAGTTAGGGAAATAATGGAGAGTTATGAACAACTAGCATGTACCCTAAAACATCTTCTATAGAAGTGAAAGGAAAAATCTCAGTCAAGATGTTCAGAAGAAAATCTGACTTGTCACTCTCAATAGTCAGTGGTTCTCCATCCTGGCTGCATGTACTGAATCCCATAGAGATTTTTTTCAAAACACCCATGCTTGGGGTGTGGCCCAGACATTGGCAGCTTTTGACAACCTCACAGGTGATTTCACTGGGGAGCTAGAGGTGAGAAATACTCACTAAACACAGGGAATCCAAGGCAAATTCTCTTCACTCCTACATCATTCAGCCTCGGAGTCTACTGGTGGAATGTCCAGCAGAGAGGTTTTCCAGACGTTCTTTCACAGCTGAGGCTTGCTCACAGCCTCACCCTGAGCCTGGAGCTGCAGCCAGTAACTCTCAGCTTCCTCCTGGGATTCTAGCTCCCCCAGGCTGCCTTATTGGCTTCCCTATCCCTCTTACCATTTGTTGTCAATCCAAAAACCTGGGGAAGCTAAAGTGAAATCCTTCTATGTGTTTATGTGGCAACAAGCTCGGAGTCTATGCTGAAAAAATGTCCTTGGCCTTTGACAAATCCGCCATGGAGGTGCCTCCGTCTGTTTTAAAATAGGCCATAAACGAGCTGGGAAACCAGTGCCCGCCACCAGGAGCCAATCTGCTGAATCAGCCCATAGAAGCAGAGGGAGACTAGGGTGACTCAAATGCAAGGGTGTTTCTGACATTTTTTGGTATCATTTAGCTTCAGAGGAATGCTGGCCATTTAAGGGAGGTGTTTGGTTTTGACTGTAGAGAATAGGTCAAATGGAGATTGATTTGTAAGACATGCTTTCATTTTTTTGGAATACTTGAACTACAGTGATGAAGCCTGGTGTATGGAAAGGAATCAAGGGTTTATGATGTTCATTTAAAGAAAATTTCTCATTATTAAGAGACTAACATGTTAACCACCTTAAAAAGTCCTGGAGGAGAGCTTAGGGCTAGATATTTGAGACTTCAGGGAGGCATCTAAAAAGCAAAGAAAAATATAGCCTCCTTTTTACATGTAAAGAGAAGAGAAAAATAATCTTTCTAAAAGTAATACAAATGCATATTTAGAAGGCTCATCTATGCTATGATCAAAAGAAGCAAAGTGATGAACTGTAGTGAAAATTCAGTAATAATTAAGAGTAGTAAGGATGTGACAAGACAGCCCTCCTATGAGAAGAGATGAAAAATGTAAAATTATCTCTTACCATGGATTCTGCCCACAAGTGGAAGGCTTGCTATGTTTCAGTTCAGTTCAGTCACTCAGTCATGTCCAACTCTTTGCAACCCCATGAATTGCAGCATGCCAGGCCTCCCTGTCCATCACCAACTCCTGGAGTTCACTCCATCGAGTCAGTGATGCCATCCGGCCATCTCATCCTCTGTTGTTCCCTTCTCCTGCCCCCAGTCCCTCCCAGCATCAGGGTCTTTTCTAATGAGTCAACTCTTCATATCAGGTGGCCAAAGTATTGGAGTTTCAGCTTCAGCATCAGTCCTTCCAATGAACATCCAGGACTGATCTCCTTTAGGATGGACTGGTTGGATCTCCTTGCAGTCCAAGGGACTCTCAAGAGTCTTCTCCAACACCACAGTTTAAAAGCATCAATTCTTCGGTGCTCAGCTTTCTTCACAGTCCAACTCTTACATCCATACATGACTCCTGGAAAAACCATAGCCTTGAATAGATGGACCTTTGTTGGCAAAGTAATGTCTCTGCTTTTTAATATGTTGTTTAGGTTGGTCATAACTTTCCTTCCAAGGAGTAAGCGTCTTTTAATTTCATGGCTGCAGTCACCATCTGCAGTGATTTTGGAGCCCAAAAGATAAAGTCTGACACTGTTTCCACTATTCCCCATCTATTTCCCATGAAGTGATGGGACCAGATGCCATGATCTTCGTTTTCTGAATGTTGAGCTTTAAGCCAACTTTTTNTCACCATCTGCAGTGATTTTGGAGCCCCCCAAAATAAAGTCTGACACTGTTTCCACTGTTTCCCCATCTATTTCCCATGAAGTGATGGGACCAGATGCCATGATCTTCGTTTTCTGAATGTTGAGCTTTAAGCCAACTTTTTCACTCTCCTCTTTCACTTTCATTAAGAGGCTTTTTAGTTCTTCTTCGCTTTCTGCCATAAGGGTGGTGTCATCTGCATATCTGAGGTTATTGATATTTCTCCCGGCAATCTTGTTTCCAGTTTGTGCTTCATCAAGTCCAGCATTTCTCATGATGTACTCTGCATAGAAGTTAAATAAGCAGGGTGACAATATACAGCCTTGATGTACTCCTTTTCCTATTTGCATTAGAATACGATTATTTTATTTCTCTTTCTGACCCACTTCACTCTGTATAATAGGTTCTAGGTTCATCCAGCTCATCAGAACTGACTCAGATGAATTCCTTTTTTTTTGCCTGAGTAATAATCCATTGTGTATATGTGCCACAACTTCTTTATCCATTCATCTGTTGATGAACATCTAGGCTGCTTCCACATTCTAGCTATTGCAAATTGTGCTGCAATGAACCATAGGATACATGAGTCTTTTTCAATTTTAGTATGCTCAGGGTATATGCCTAGGAGTGGGATTGCTGGGTCATATGGTGGCTTTATTCCTAGTTTTTTAAGGAATCTCCATACCATCTTCCATAGTGGCTGTATCAATTTACATTCCCACCAACTGTGCAAGAGCATTCCCTTTTTTCCACTTCCTCTCCAGCATTTATTGTTTGTAGATTTTTTGATGATGGCCATTCTGACTGGTGTGAGTGATATTTCATTGTGGTTTTGATTTGCATTTCCCCAATAATGAGTGATATTGAGCATCTTTTCTTGTGTTTGTTAGCCATCTGTATGTCTTCTTTGAAGAAATGTCTGTTTAAGTCTTTTTCCCACTTTTTGATTGGATGGTTTGTTTTTCTGGCATTGAGTTGTATGAGCTGCTTGTATGTTTTGGAAATTAATCCTTTGTGAGTTGTTTCATTTGCTATTTTCTCCCATTCTGAAGGTTGTCTTTTCACCTTTCTTATAGTTTCCTTTGCTGTGCAAAAACTTTTAAGTTTAGTCAGGTCCCACTTGTTTACTTTTGTTTTTATTTCCTTTTCTAGGAGATGGGTCATAGAGGATTTTGCTTTGATTTATGTCATCGAGTGTTTTACCTGTGTTTTCCTCTAAGAGTTTTATAGTTTCTGGTCTTATATTTAGGTCTGTAACTCATTTTGAGTTTATCTTTGTATATGGTGTTAGGAAGTGTTCTAATTTCATTCTTTTACATATACTGCTGCTACTGCTACTGTTGCTAAGTCACTTCAGTTGTGTCCAACTCTGTGCAACCCCAGAGATGGCAGCCTACCAGGCTCCTCTGTTTCTGGGATTCTCCAGGCAAGAACACTGGAGTGGGTTGCCCTTTCCTTCGCCAATGCATGAGAGTGAAAAGTAAAAGTGAAGTCGCTCAGTCATGTCCAACTCTTCGAGACCCCATGGACTGCAGACCACCAGGATCCTCCATCCATGGAATTTTCCAGGCAAGAGTACTGGAGTAGGGTGCCATTGCCTTCTCCTATAGCTGTCCAGTTTTCCCAGCACCATTTATTGAAGAGGCTGTCTTTGCCCTTTTGTATATTCTTGCCTCCTTTGTCAAAAATATGGCACCCATAGGTGCATGGGTTTACTTCTGGGCTTTCTATCTTGTTCCATTGGCCTATATTTCTGTTTTTGTGCCAGTACCGTAGTGTCTTGATGACTGTAGCTTTGTAGTATAATTTAAAATCAGGAAGGTTGATTCCTCCAGCTCCATTCTTCTTTCTCAAGACTGCTTTGGCTATTTGGGGTCTTTNGGCCCCTGATATGCCTGAAGGAACCACGTGTCCCTCATGCTTTCCCCATGTGATCGAGTGAAATTGATGCCCCCTCTGCTAACTGCACGTCTGGGCATAGATGTCAGGCCTGAACCATCAAAGGGATGGAATAACATGGCTGTGATGAACGGTGAAGAGAGATGTTACTCAGATGCTGTATTTGTGGCACGTGACTCTTGCAAGGCTTTAGAACTGATTGATTCAGGGCTGAATCCCTGCAAAGACACTCAATCAATGTGAACTTTTGGATTTCAGGAATTCCCCTTAGAGTTGTTCGTTCCATGCTTGCTTCTTTGAACTGCTCCATCCATTCTCCAAGCACCCTTCTGGCTCTGAGGATGTACATGGCAATTCTTTCTATCCCTATGGGAGCCAGTATTGTTTTCAGTTGCCTGCAAGCAAAGACTCTTTAACTTCATGGTGTCTCCTCGTTGACCACATCTGTCATTCACTTACTCAACATCCATCAGACAAATACCTGCTGTGTGCTCGGATCCAGAAATAAGACAGAGTTTTTGCACTGGTGTACATTTATTCATTCATCTTTTTTTTTCCTTTAGCCACTCCATGGAGCATGTGGGATCTTAGTTCCCTGACCAGGAATTGAACCCATGCTCTCTGCAGTGGAAGTGTGGAGTCACAAGCAGTGGACCTTCAGGGAAGTCCCACGTTGCACTGATAAATCTCAAGATGCAGGATCAGGGCAGACAGGACATCCTTAAATCTGATTTGGTCCTAGTTCTTCCCAAATGATTGACCTCGCCTGTGCACACCTGAGTCCCCTCCTGTAACCTAAAGAGCTGGCCAAAGTGGGCCAGAAAATTTCCCCTATCTTAAAACTTCTGTTAGACTTCCCTGGTGATAGAGTGGTTAAGAATCCACTTGCCAGTGCAGGAGACATGGGCTCCGTCCCTGGTCTGGGAAGAATCCACATACCCCAGGGCAAGTAAACCCATGCGTCACAACTACTGAGCTGGTGTGCCTAGAGCCTGTGCTCCGCAACGAGAGAGGGTACCGCAGTGAGGAGCCTGAACACCGCAGCTGGAGAGTAGCCTCCGCTCGCTGCCACAACTAGAGAAATGAAGACCTAGTGTAGCCAAAAATAAATGCATTATTTAATNCTGCAAACAGTGAGAGCTTTACTTCTTTTACAATCTGTATTCCTTTTATTTCTTTTCCTTCTCTGATCGCTGTAGCTAGGGCTTTCAGAACTATGTTGAATAATAGTGGTGAAAGTGGACACCCTTGTCTTGTTCCTGATCTTAGGGGGAATGCTTTCAGTTTTTCATCCTTGAGAATGCTTGCTGTAGGCTTATTATATATGGCCTTTACTATGTTGAAATAAGTACCTTCTATGCCCATTTTTTGAAGAGTTTTAATCATAAATGAGTGCTGAATTTTGTCAAAGGCTTTTTCTATTGAGATGATCTTATGGCTTTTATCTTTCAATGTGTTAATGTAGTGTATCACATGGATTGATTTGTGTATATTGAAGAATTCTTGCATTCCTGGAATAAATATAACTTGATCATGGTGTATGAGCTTTATGACATGTTGCTGAATTCTGTTTGCTAAAATTTTGTTGAAGTTTTTTGCATCTATGTTCTTCAGTGATATTGGCCTGTAGTTTTCTTTTTTTGTGTTGTCTTTGCCTGGTTTTGATATAAGGGCTATGGTAACTTCTTAGAATGAGTTTGGAAGTGTTCTTTCCTCTGCAGTTTTTTGAAAGAGTTTTAGAAGGATAGGCATTAACTATTCTCTAAACGTTTGATAGAATTCTCCTGTGAAGCCATCTGGTTCTGAGCTTTTGTTTTGGGGGAGATTTTTTTTTAATCACACCTTCAATTTCAGTGCTTGTAATTGGGTTGTTTATAATTTCTAATTCTTCCTGGTTCAGTCTTGGAAGATTGAACTTTTCTAAGAATCTGTCCATTTCCTCCAGGTCATCCATTTTATTGCCATATAGTTGTTCATAACAGTCTCTTATAATCCTTTGTATTTCTACATTGTCTGTTGTAACCTCTCCTTTTTCATTTCTTATTTTATTGATTTGATTCTTCTCTCTCTTTTTCTTGATGAGTCTGGCTAAAGGCTTGTCAATTTTGTTTATCTTCTCAAAGAACCAGCTTTTAGTTTTATTAATCTTTACTATTGTTTCTTTCATTTCTTTTTCATTTATTTCTGCTCAGATCTTTATGATTTCTTTCCTTCTACTAATTTTGGAGGTTTTTGTTCTTCTTTTTCCAGTTATTTTAGGTGTAAAGTTACATTGTCTATTCAATGTTTTTCTTGTTGTTTTTTTTTTTAGAGGTAGGGTTATATTGCTATAAACTTCCCTCTTAGAACTGCTTTTGTTGCATTCCATAGATTGAGTTGTCTTTTCATTGTCATTTGTTTCTAGAAATTTTTTTATTTCCTTTTTGATTTCTTCAGTAACCTGTTGGTTATTTAGAAACATGTTATCTAGTCTCCATGTGTTTGTGTTTCTTATAGTTTTTTTTTCTTGTAAAACTGATATCTAGTCTCATAGCATTGTGGTCAGAGAAGATACTTGACATGATTTTGATTTTCTTAAATTTACTGAGGTTTGATTTGTGACCCAAGATGTGGTCTATCCTGGAGAATGTTCATGTGCACTTGAGAAGAAGGTGTATTCTTCTGCCTTTGGATGCAATGTCCTGAAGATATCAGTGAGATCTGTCTCCTCTAATGTATCATTTAAGACTTGTGTTTCCTTATTCATTTTCTGTTTTGATGATCTTTCCATTGGTATGAGTGGGGTGTTAAAGTCTCCTACTATTATTGTGTTACTGTTAATCTATCCTCTTATGTCTGTGTTTGTCTTATGTTTTGAAGTGCTCCTATGTTGGGTGCATCAGTTCATTTCAGTCGCTCAGNGTTTCCTTATTCATTTTCTGTTTTGATGATCTTTCCATTGGTATGAGTGGGGTGTTAAAGTCTCCTACTATTATTGTGTTACTGTTAATCTATCCTCTTATGTCTGTGTTTGTCTTATGTTTTGAAGTGCTCCTATGTTGGGTGCATCAGTTCATTTCAGTCGCTCAGTCGTGTCTGACTCTTTGTGACCCCATGAATTGCAGCATGCCAGGCCTCCCTGTCCATTACCAACTCCGGAGTTCACTCAGACTCATGTCCATCTAGTCAGTGATGCCATCCAGCCATCTCATCCTCTGTTGTCCCCTTCTCCTCCTGCCCTCAGTCCCTCCCAGCATCAGAGTCTTTTCCAATGAATCAACTCTTTGCATGAGGTGGCCAAAGTACTGGAGTTTCAGCTTTAGCATCATTCCTTCCAAAGAAATCCCAGGGCTGATCTCCTTCAGAATGGATTTGTTGGATCTCCTTGCACATATTTACAATTGCTATGTCTTCCTCTCAGATTGATCCCTTGATCATTATGTCCTTCCTTACCTCTTGTAATCTTCTTTATTTTAAGGTCTATTTTGTCTGATATGAGGATTTCTACTAGAGCTTTCTTTCACTTCCCATTTGCATGGAGTGTATTTTTCCATCCTCTCACTTTCAGTCTATATGTGTCTTGAGGTCTGAAGTGGGTTTCTTGTAGACAGTATATATATGGGCCTTGTTTTTGTATACATTCAGCCAGTCTGTATCTTTTGGTTGGAGCATTTAATCCGTTTACATTTAAAGTGATTATTTATATAAATGTTCCTATTGCCATTTTCTTAATTGTTTGCAGTTGATTTTGTAGATCTTTTTTCTTCTCTTGTATTTCTTGACTATATAAATCCCTTTAACGTTTGTTGTAAAGCTGGTTTGGTGGTACTGGATTCTCTTAACTCTTGCTTGTCTGAAAAACTTTTTATTTCTCCATCAATTTTGAATGAGATCTTTGCCAGTTACTATAATCTTGGTTGTAGATTTTTCCCTTTCAATACTTTAAATATATCCTGCCATTCCCTTCTGGCCTGCAGAGTTTCTGCTGAAAGATCAGCTGTTAAGTGTATGTTCCTTTGTATGTTACTTGTTGCCTCTCCCT
>SJYX01004006.1:229387-243891 GCA_006410675.1 Oreotragus oreotragus
TGGTTATAAGGACACCTCTGATAAACTTTTTTATAATTAGCTGACACATATTCATATAATAATTAATTTTATTAGCCTAAAAAACTAAGTGAAATATAACCCCAAATAATCACCATCCACTTAGAAAAACAATTAAAATACCATCTGCTGTGTAGTCAACTATTTATGGAGCATGTCCTATTTTCCAGCACCAAAACACATTTATTACCCTACAGAAAAAAAAAAAAAAATCCTTCATCTCTTTCCTAGTTGTCTCCTTAAGGTCATTACCATGTGTGCATGCTCAGTCGCATCCAGCTCTTTGCAACTCCATGGGCTGTATCCTGTCAGGCTACTCTGTCCAAGGAATTTTTTAGGCAAGTATACTGGAGTGGGTTTCCATTTCCTACTTCAGGGGATCTTTCCAACCCAGGGATCAACCTGCATCTCCTGCATTGGTAGGCAGATTCTTCATCATTGCACCACCTGGAAAGCCATGGTCATCACCACCTATCTATAATTTCTTTTAATAAAATACATGTAAGTGGGAAGGTATAATAATAAGTATTATTATTTTGGAATTTTAAAATGACACATGCACACGTTTAAAAGTTATACATTTTAAATAGATACAAACTGTTAATCCCTAAAAAATATTTTTTTAAATTAACCTCATTGAAATTTTTGGTTTATAAAAATAACTTTAATTGCAGGGTATCAAGAAGTTTAAATAACTATTATGATGGTCAGCTACATTTAAGATACATATTCTTTCAAGTTTAAAGTACCTCTCCTAAGAATTAGGCTAATAGTTGATTCCTTATGTTAGTTCAACTGGAATAAAACCTAACAGGAGTATTTTCCAGTAAAATACAAAAAATATTAGTCACTCAGGCATGTCCAACTCTTTGTGACCCCATGGACTGTAGATCTCCAGGCACCTCTGTTCGTGGGATTCTCCAGGCAAGAATACTGGAGTGGGTTGCCATTCCCTTCTCCAGGGATCTTCTTCTGGGGCCCCTATAATACGAATGTTGTTGCATTTGATATTGTCCCAGAGGTCTCTGAGACTATCCTCAGTTCTTTTCATTCTTTTTACTTTATTCTGCTCTTCAGAATTTATTGCCACCATTTTCTCTTCCAGCTTACTGATTCATTCTTCTGCTTCAGATAGTCAATATTCAGATATTGATTCCTTCTAGAGTATTTTTAATTTCAGTCACTGTGTTGTTTGTCTCTGTATGTTTATTCTTTAATTCTTCTAGGTCTTTGTTAATTTATTCTTGCATTTTCTCCATTTTGCTTTCAAGGTGTTTGATCATCTTTACTATCATTATTCTCAATTATTTTTCAGGCAGTTTTCCTATTTCCTCTTCATTTATTTGGATTTCTGTATTTCTAGTTTGTTCCTTCTTTTGTGTAGTGTTTATCTGCCTTTTCATCATCTTTTTTTTTACCCAGACTTCAAGGTTGAATTCTTTCTTCCTTTTGGTTTCTGCCCTCCTAAGGTTGGCCCATTGGTCTGTTTAAGCTTTATATAAGGCGAGATTTGTGAAGAGTTTTTGTGTGTTTGTTTTTCCTCTGATGGGCAAGACTCAGTGAAGTGGTAATCCTGTCTGCTGATAATTGGGTTTGTATTTTTGTTTTGTTTGCTGTTTAGATGAGGTGTCCTGCACAGGCTACTGGTGTTTGGGTGATACATTCTTGTATTCAAGTGGTTTCCTTTGTGTGAATTCGCACTATTTGATATTCCCTAGGGTTAGCTCTCGGGTAGTCTAGGTTATTGGAGTCAGTGCTCCCACTCCAAAGGCTCAGGGCTTGATCTCTGGTCAGGAATGAAGATTCCACAAGTGGTTTGTTATGGCATTAAGTGAAATTAAAACAAATATCCAAAAACGAGAAACCAAAGATGAACCCATCCAAAAATGAGAAACCAAAGATGAACCCCAGACAAATGGCAGTTACAAAATCAGGCAAATAATTATTAAAATAATGGAATATACACATATACATTTACACCCATGAGCAAAATGAAAACAGCCCAACAAAAATACAGTAGAATGACCTGGGGAACAAAGGAAATAAAAAATTATATTTACTAGCTAACAAAACTAACTAAAACACAAATTAGAAAACAAAACTAAAGCAAGGTGTCAAGTGGGGAATAAAGCAATGAAAACAAAACTAGCAAATACGTTGAGCAGAAAGAAAAGAAAGAAAGAATAGATATGTAAAGTTAAATAGAGGGTGCTTTTGCTGCTGCTAAGTCGCTTCAGTCATATCCGACTCTGTGTGACCCCATATATGGCAGCCCATGAGGCGCCCCCATCCCTGGGATTCTCCAGGCAAGAACACTGGAGTGGGTTACCATTTCCTTCTCCAATGCATGGAAGTGAAAAGTGAAAGGGAAGTTGCTCAGTTGTGCCCGACTCCCAGCGACCCCATGGACTGCAGCCCACCAGGCTCCTCCATCCATGGGATTTTCCGGGCAAGAGTACTGGAGTGGGGTGCCATTGCCTTCTCCGAAATAGAGGGTAGATGAAGAAAATTTATATACATTAAAGATTAACTGCAAAGGGAAAAGAACAGCAGGAAAGGCAAACAAAGGAATAAATGTAGAAAAAACATGATAAGCTTTTTAAAAAGTAAAATTATAATAAAGAGAAAAAAAAAACAGAAGAAGAAAGAAAGGATAAAAAAAAGGAAAACTCCACAGAACTGCAGAAGCCCAACGTAGAGGCAGAGGTTTATAATAACAATAAAAAGTGTGACTGAATATATACATATACACCCATAAGGAAAATCAAAACTGTCCAACAAAAATAAGTACAATAGTTTGACCCAGTGAATAAAGGAAANTCTCCAGGCAAGAATACTGGAGTGGGTTGCCATTCCCTTCTCCAGGGATCTTCTTCTGGGGCCCCTATAATACGAATGTTGTTGCATTTGATATTGTCCCAGAGGTCTCTGAGACTATCCTCAGTTCTTTTCATTCTTTTTACTTTATTCTGCTCTTCAGAATTTATTGCCACCATTTTCTCTTCCAGCTTACTGATTCATTCTTCTGCTTCAGATATTCAATATTCAGATATTGATTCCTTCTAGAGTATTTTTAATTTCAGTCACTGTGTTGTTTGTCTCTGTATGTTTATTCTTTAATTCTTCTAGGTCTTTGTTAATTTATTCTTGCATTTTCTCCATTTTGCTTTCAAGGTGTTTGATCATCTTTACTATCATTATTCTCAATTATTTTTCAGGCAGTTTTCCTATTTCCTCTTCATTTATTTGGATTTCTGTATTTCTAGTTTGTTCCTTCTTTTGTGTAGTGTTTATCTGCCTTTTCATCATCTTTTTTTTTACCCAGACTTCAAGGTTGAATTCTTTCTTCCTTTTGGTTTCTGCCCTCCTAAGGTTGGCCCATTGGTCTGTTTAAGCTTTATATAAGGCGAGATTTGTGAAGAGTTTTTGTGTGTTTGTTTTTCCTCTGATGGGCAAGACTCAGTGAAGTGGTAATCCTGTCTGCTGATAATTGGGTTTGTATTTTTGTTTTGTTTGCTGTTTAGATGAGGCGTCCTGCACAGGCTACTGGTGTTGGGGTGATACATTCTTGTATTCAAGTGGTTTCCTTTGTGTGAATTCGCACTATTTGATATTCCCTAGGGTTAGCTCTCTGGTAGTCTAGGTTATTGGAGTCAGTGCTCCCACTCCAAAGGCTCAGGGCTTGATCTCTGGTCAGGAATGAAGATTCCACAAGTGGTTTGTTATGGCATTAAGTGAAATTAAAACAAATATCCAAAAACGAGAAACCAAAGATGAACCCATCCAAAAATGAGAAACCAAAGATGAACCCCAGACAAATGGCAGTTACAAAATCAGGCAAATAATTATTAAAATAATGGAATATACACATATACATTTACACCCATGAGCAAAATGAAAACAGCCCAACAAAAATACAGTAGAATGACCTGGGGAACAAAGGAAATAAAAAATTATATTTACTAGCTAACAAAACTAACTAAAACACAAACTAGAAAACAAAACTAAAGCAAGGTGTCAAGTGGGGAATAAAGCAATGAAAACAAAACTAGCAAATACGTTGAGCAGAAAGAAAAGAAAGAAAGAATAGATATGTAAAGTTAAATAGAGGGTGCTTTTGCTGCTGCTAAGTCGCTTCAGTCATGTCCGACTCTGTGTGACCCCATATATGGCAGCCCATGAGGCGCCCCCATCCCTGGGATTCTCCAGGCAAGAACACTGGAGTGGGTTACCATTTCCTTCTCCAATGCATGAAAGTGAAAAGTGAAAGGGAAGTTGCTCAGTTGTGCCCGACTCCCAGCGACCCCATGGACTGCAGCCCACCAGGCTCCTCCATCCATGGGATTTTCCGGGCAAGAATACTGGAGTGGGGTGCCATTGCCTTCTCCGAAATAGAGGGTAGATGAAGAAAATTTATATACATTAAAGATTAACTGCAAAGGGAAAAGAACAGCAGGAAAGGCAAACAAAGGAATAAATGTAGAAAAAACATGATAAGCTTTTTAAAAAGTAAAATTATAATAAAGAGAAAAAAAAAACAGAAGAAGAAAGAAAGGATAAAAAAAAGGAAAACTCCACAGAACTGCAGAAGCCCAACGTAGAGGCAGAGGTTTATAATAACAATAAAAAGTGTGACTGAATATATACATATACACCCATAAGGAAAATCAAAACTGTCCAACAAAAATAAGTACAATAGTTTGACCCAGTGAATAAAGGAAACCAAAAATCATATCTACCAGAAGAAAAAAAAAAAAAAAAAACAAAAGCAAAAACAGAAAGCAAAACTAAATCAAGGTGCCAATTGGGGAATAAAGGAATGAAAATAAAACTAACAAATATGTTGAGAGGAAAGGAAAGAAAGTATAGATATGCAAAAGTAGATAGAGGTAGATAAAGAAGATTTACATACATTAAAGATTAACTGCAAGGGGAAAGAACAGTAGGAAAAGCAAAGAAAGGGATAAATTTAGAAAAAATAACAATAGGTTTAAAAAAGTAAAATGTTAAAAAAAGAAAAAGGAAAACTCCAACGTGAAAGTCCAACGTAGAAGCAGAGGTTTATAACAGTAATTTTTTAAAAAAAAAATGTGACTGAGAAAAAAACAAAGCTCAAAAGCTTAATTAGATTTCATAGTGCCAATAAAATTGACAACTACACCAGAGGCGGAGGAAAAGAATCTCCAGAACAAGTCAAAACATGAGAATAACAAATGTTTTTCTTGAGTCACTGCTATTATAGTCCTTTCCCTTGCTGGGAGTCACAGTCCACCTCACCTCCCTATAATGTCCTCCAACACTGCTGGTCTCTGGACCTGCTGTGGGGGCAGCTCAGAGTCTAATCTGGTCCTACTCCTATCTGTTCTTGCCTCCAATGTCTGCAGCTATCAGAACTAGTGCATTTTCTTTTGTGGGTGCTCTCAGTGAACTTTTATGTATTTCACAGAGACAGTCTGCCTAGTTGATCATGTGGATTTAATCTGCAGCTTGTACAGCTGGTGGGAAGGCTTTGGGTCTTCTTCCTTAGCCACACTGCCCCTGGGTTTCAGTTGTGGTTTTATCTCCACCTCTGCACATGACTCGTCCACTGGGGTTTGCCCCTGAGGCTGCCCTGGAGGACTGGGGTTTACCCCTGAGACTGCCCTGGAGGACCGGGGTTTGCCCCTGTGAGGGCCAGGTGTGGGGGTGGTGCAGCTGCTCGTGTTGCAGGGGTTCTGGCAGCACCAGGTACGCAGGGGTGTTGGCGGCTAGGGCAGCAGGAAATGCAGTGCTCTGGAAGATATGGCAACCAGTATTGGCCAATACACTCCAGGATTCTTACCTGGAGAACCTCGTTCCCTGAACAGAGAAGCCTGGCAGGCCACAGTCTACAGGGTCGAAAAGAGTCAGACAATACCGGAGTGACCCTGCATTAATAGACACAAGACATTTTTTGCCTGTGGTAGCTCTGTCCCAGGGAGAGTTGAACGTGAAGGTGGCACAGCTGCTTGGCTTGCAGGGACCCTGGCAGCACGAATTGTTCAGGGACACAAACTGCCTCTGCCACAGGAGTTACGGCCCTATCCGTTTGTTTGTTTGTTGTTGTTGTTTTGTTTTCTTTTGTTTTTTGAGCCTCTTGTAGCTGGCAATCAGGACTCTTTGGCCAGTCTCTCTCTGCAGCTCCCCCATTCAGGCACTTAGAGGGCTACCTTGCCTGAGGTCCTTCTCTGTTGTTCTGCACGGGCACATAGAGGGGCCCCCCTGGATGGGGTCCTACTCTGTAGTTCAGTGCATCAGGCATTCCATGGGCCAGCCTCTCTATTGTTCAGTTGCTGATGCTGACTTGTGGGGGGAGAAAGCCTATGGTGATGACTCCACCCCCTCATGTGACTCAGCAGTATCACCTTGGTTCCATGGCAGACTGGCTTTCCTCCACAGGCATTTCCCAACACAATCTCCTCCCTTGCCTCTCCTTCGATCCATCTCTCTGCAGGCAACAGCAGCCCTCGCCCTGGGATCGTTCCACACTCCCCAAACTCCAGCTCCTAGCTGCTGCACCTTCCAAGGAACCCTCGCCCCTGTCCAGGCTATGTATGCCTGAGGCAAGGACTGGCTGATTCTCATTCCATTTAGGCTGCCACAGAGCAATTATTTCACTCTCAGCCATAAATGTTTCTCCTGTGACTCAGACAATTGCCCCAATGTGGGGATTGGACCCGCACTTCAATTCCCCCACCCACTGAGGCCAGGTCCAGTCCTACTAACACTCCTGTTTTTCCCCCAGTCCTTCCTCCTACCGAGTTTTGCATGGTTCTATGTGTATTTTCCACTGGGCATGTACTTCTGTCCACTTTCAGCTGGTGTTCTGCATGCACTTCTGTCTGAAGGTGTATTCCTGATGTATCCGTGGAGAGAGAGGTACTCCACATCCACCTAATCCTCCACCATTTTGTTCTCCTCTCCTTAAATCCATTTTAAGTTTATTTTTGTGTATGGCATTAGGAAAGTGGAGAAAATTTAACTTTATTGAGCACTCATACATGAGCATGCCCTATGCTAGGTGCTTTAAACATATAACTATTTAGTTCTCAAAGTAAAGATACCCAAATCCACAACGCCATATGGCTAGTGTCACTGCTACCCATTTCTGGAAGAAGTAACAGCGATCTAGAGGGTCTAAGAAATTTGCTGAAGATAGTAGAGCAAAGAAGTAGAAGGGCTAGGAAGTGATGGAGATATTGAGAGTAACCAAAGGCAAAAATGAAGAGACCTGAATTGACGTTAGAGATTTGTATTTTCATTCCAGGATCCTCCACCTATGGACACCTCCTTTTCCCATCTCACAATTGAATCACATCATAGAATTTGAGTTAAAAGTATCCCTAGAAAAGTATCCAATACTCTCTTTTATGAGGAAACAGAAGCTAAAAGAGGTGAGCTTGTGTGAGTGCCAGGAATCATACCCTGCGAGGAGCAGAGCTCAGAAGCCAGCCTACCATGTTACTGATGCATGTGCCAGCCTGACAAGGGCCTGGGTAAACAGAAGCAGGAATATGCATTGTCTCTAGGCAGTTGTAGGAAGAGTTCAGTTTCCTATAAGTTGTCTGACCCACCCCTTGTTAGAAATGCAGTTCAGTTCAGTCGCTCAGTCGTGTCCGACTCTTTGCGACCCCATGAATCGCAGCACACCAGGCCTCCCTATCCATCACCATCTCCTGGAGTTCACTCAGACTCATGTCCATCGAGTCCATGATGCCATCCAGCCATCTCATCCTCGGTCGTCCCCTTCTCCTCCTGCCCCCAATCCCTCCCAGCATCAGAGTCTTTTCCAATGAGTCACCTCTTCGCATGAGGTGGCCAATGTCTGCTAATTCCAAATCCTCATAGACTCCTTCCCCCTCTTTCTCTCTAGCTGTTGAGGAAGTTTGGACAGGGGGCAGAGTGTGCCNTCCCCTTCTCCTCCTGCCCCCAATCCCTCCCAGCATCAGAGTCTTTTCCAATGAGTCAACTCTTCGCATGAGGTGGCCAATGTCTGCTAATTCCAAATCCTCATAGACTCCTTCCCCCTCTTTCTCTCTAGCTGTTGAGGAAGTTTGGACAGGGGGCAGAGTGTACCACTTCCTGTTTGACTCCTCTTTCCCCTGAGCGAGATGGAGAAAGGACTCATCAAAAGCAGAGTGGGCCACAGAAACCCACAGCTCTTCACCTCCATACCTGCCTTAGACCAGGGGGAGAGAGGCAGAGGAGAGACATCTCTAGCAGTTGTGGCTGTCTTCTCAGGATGAGAAATCAAATGTTGTCAAGAAACAAGACTCAGTAGGTGTGTACCATCTATTTTTACTTAAAGGCAGATTGACAATGGACCGTTGGTGTCTGTGTTCTTGGGTTTCCAACATCTAAGTTTAGACTGAAAGAAATGAAAAGAAATGGACCAGAGGCCTGATGGAGAGTCAGAGCAGACCTCCTGACTTTATCTCTCACTAGTATCTCTGGTTGTCAAATGAGGAATAGACAAATCACTCTTCACCATGGGAGAGAGGGGCCCCAGTCTCTACTGCTTTTGAGGGTAAGCTGCTAATGACCCTTGAGGCCAGTGAGACTAGCAAATAGTACATAGGTTAATTTTCTTCAGCCCAAATGTCAGTTACTACCAAATCTCACTCCCTGGAACTTGACCAACAATGCTGCCATTGACAAAAACTACTCTAAATGGCCACTGGTCCCCTTCCAAATATATACACAGAGAAAGAGAGAGAAACACACACACACACACCCTCCATGAGGTAAGACTGAGCATGCTACGTTAAAATAATTAAAGCTTTCTCAATCCTGTCATCTAAAACTACTATTAATAAAACTCCTGAAATTCCTGTTAAATAAGAAAGGCCATGTAGACAGTTTCATTTGCAGCCAAGTCTGAAACATTAAAACGGACTCCCATCCAGTTTTTGCTTTCCGCCTAGAGGGCTTATTCTTCTCGGCAGTATTACAAGTCTCCTACCAGCTAAATGAAGATGTTTAATCAACCTGCCAGCCAACTCCACTAGCAGTAAGTACAGAAACAGGATATACTGCATTAAAGCCAAGAGTTCTTTCCTTTTTCTAAATTTAGAAATGAGAAACAGATCAGCCAAAAAAATAAACATCTACCAGTCAAATTCCAATTTCCAGCTCTGCCCTAATTCAGAATGGACTTGCGTCACATAGTTATTATTCAATAAGTTCAACCATATAGAAAAAGTCTAGATCAGAGCTCCCAACTATTATACTGAAGTTAGCTGATGAATGGAAAAACCTCTACATAGTCTCTAACTACTATTACACACTATTCACAAAATATGTGGGTACTTTCAATGGGGAAAGGATATGTACTTTAATGGCCCTGAGCCACCCACACCCTGTCCCACTGTGTGCCATCACTGGGGCCTAGATGAGAGTGACCTAAGGAGAATAAAAAACATCTTCCTATAATATGGAGAGAGACTCACTGACCTTTGCCATCAGATAAAAACCAGTTATCAACCACCTCCAGAGTTAATTTTCAATAAATAAGTTTTAAGTCTGACCCAGGATGACCTCTGTTTCTCACGTCTTACTGTATCAGTAGGTAAATTTTTTCTAGAGTTTTCTACAGATCTCAGTCTCTTTGGATCTCAGTTTCAATGTCATTCAGTGGGAAATCTCTTACCAAACCACATGTTGGAGACCATCTTATAAAATACTATGTTTTTCTCAAGACCATGTTTCTCAAGGTATGTAGTGTGTAATTGTTTTTACTCAAAATCACCAATAAACAGTATCCAAGATCATCAACTCACTCAAATATTTGGAGGAACATTTATTTTTGTAAGAAAATAATTACAAATATGTACTTTGATGTGGAAACAGAGTGTTCATGACTGTCAAGACAAAAATGAATATTTCAGAGGAATTTATAATGGGTCACTTTGAGGCTGTGCAGCAAACACCCTGAGGAGAATGTCCACTCTTGTATGATGAAGGGAGATGATGGTGGGGCTTTGGGGAAAGGCTGGAGAGTATGTTTACTCTCTTCTGCCATGTAAAGTACTGCAGTGGAGATATACCTGAAATCCTGATGACACACTTAATAGTAAGGATACTTTAGAGGAAAGAAATGGTGGCTTCGTGAAAGCCCTGCAGCAATGTTTCCAGACAGTGCTCCATTTACCCCTAGTCATATAGCTAAGCACTCACATTTCAGTGCATTTGGATGTTTATCCTCTATTTATGGCAGGTTATGTACATATTCTGAATTTTCTTAAATTTTTTTCTTTCAAACTAAAAGAAATTAAGCTAAAGGAAAAAAGATTAAATATTAGTACATGTGGTAATAGATACAGTAAAATCATGAAGGTGGTAAGTAAATGACTGAATCTATACAACCTAAGCTGGAATCAAGATTGCTGGGAGAAATATCAATAACCTCAGATATGCAGATGACACCACCCTTATGGCAGAAAGTGAAGACGAACTAAAAAGCCTCTTGATGAAAGTGAAAGAGGAGAGCGAAAAAGTTGGCTTACAGCTCAACATTCAGAAAACGAAAATCATGGCATCCCGTCCCATCACTTCATGAGAAATAGATGGGGAAACAGTGGAAACAGTGTCAGACTTTATTTTGGGGGGCTCCAAAATCACTGCAGATGGTGACTGCAGCCATGAAATTAAAAGAACCTTACTCCTTCGAAGAAAAGTTATGACCAACCTAGATAGCATATTCAAAAGCAGAAACATTACTTTGCCGACTAAGGTCCGTCTAGTCAAGGCTATGGTTTTTCCTGTGGTCATGTATGGATGTGAGAGTTGGACTGTGAAGAAAGCTGACCGCGGAAGAATTGATGCTTTTGAACTGTGGTGTTGGAGAATACTCTTGAGAGTCCCTTGGACTGCAAGGAGATCCAACCAGTCCATTCTGAAGGAGATCAGCACCGGGATTTCTTTGGAAGGAATGATGCTGAAGCTGAAACTCCAGTACTTTGGCCACCTCATGTGAAGAGTTGATTCATTGGAAAAGACTCTGATGCTGGGAGGGATTGGGGGCAGGAGGAGAAGGGGACGACCGAGGATGAGATGGCTGGATGGCATCACTGACTCGATGGACATGAGTTCGAGTGAACTCTGGGAGTTGGTGATGGACAGGGAGGCCTGGCGTGCTGCGATTCATGGGGTCACAAAGAGTCGGACACGACAGAGAGACTGAACTGAACTGAAAGGAGATACAAGCCAAGTGAGAAGATATACTCATCCCAAACCACTGCAATGCAAGGTCATCATTGTCATGATAAATGAATCCAAAAGGTTCAAGGAGAGAGCACATGCAGCAACCAATAACAGTGCTGGATTTGGGTGGGAAAAGGCTTTACAGAAGAGGTGATAATTGAGTTGAAGCTTAAAGGGGAATAGAAATTTGCAAAGAGCATTGAATGAGAAAGTATGGCTACTTTCCATAAAAACAATCTTAAATTTGTTTAATGGATAAAACAAAGATATGCAGATTACTTTAAAAGTTCCTGCTTTTGGTCCCGGAATAGATTTGCTTGCACATCTGGTCAATACTTTAGGGGTCTAGAGGGTCCTCTTGGTAGCTCTACAAATAAACCTATTGGCAAGGAGCTCTAGGGGAGACACCACCTTAACAGGAGGTTTTCCCCTTAAACATGATCTGCGGTAACCCCCCGCCCACATGAAAGAGCATCTGCAAAGTACATCCTTATTTCTCACTAAGGATTTGCTCAGTACCAAAAAGGTTAAGAGATTAAGCCTTCCTTAATGACTTCCTCCTCAGAAACAATTACACATAGAATGAGTTCTGTTTCCAAAGACCGTTGGAAAAAGTTTCTTGGTGAACCCCAAGAGTTGAAGAAATCAAATGAGTTTGAATACTGTCCTTATCACTTTGGGGAGGGTTGGGGGGATCAAAGCTGCCTCCTTCTTTCCCGTATCTCTTACTGAAGGTCAGACACCAGCATTTTATGTTTCTACATTTCTTTCATTTTTGCAGTGGCTGCCTTAAAAACATGATAACAGTGGGACCTCTGATGACTTAAGCCCACCTCATTATAATTCTCCAAAGAGAGACCTCCTTTCCAGGAATGATCCCTAAAGAAATTCCTGTTATATGGACATATAAATCTGGGTTATTGACCTGGCACCGAACTCTACCTGCCACTGACTCTAACCTGATGCTAAGCAGCTCACAAATTGAAAACTCATTTAGACTTTCTCTAGACATCTTTATTCTCTGTGCATGAAAGATATCATAGAATAATCTAAATTATCAGTACTGATAGCCAGTCACAAGCTCACCCACTATAACCATGCCCAATGAACATCTGCAAAATTATGAGCCAGGAAGCAGCTAGAAATACCTCTTTGGACACAGCCATCTGTATCCACCTACTGTCTCCCTTACTAGATGTCCAGCTCTTCATCATCCTTAGCCTCTACACCAGAATCATGTGCCTGACACATAGTAGAGGTTCAAGAAATATAAGTGACTGAGGGATGATTCCATTCTACTAACTCTCTTTCTGCTCTATTTCCCCAAATTCAGTTTAGTTTAACTTCTGCATTTCCAACATATGCGTGCATGTGTGTGTATACTGAAATCTACTTCATCCAGTGAAATTTAGTTAAATCTACTTGATCTAGACCAAACCAGAGACAGGATAGTATTGAAGATGGTGCTAAGTCATAATCAACAGCAAAATTATAGACAGAAGTATTGTGTGAACCCATCTAATGAAAGCCATAGCTCAATACCATATGTGTGTGTACAAATAAGTTAATAGTAAGAATTCTTATTTCAGATTCTTAAAACAAGCTAAAATAGCTTGGCAGTAGAACGAGTTTGATTTCTCTGGCTTAATATGACCCTTGACAATTTCTTTCTGTATCCATTTCAAAGATTACACAAAATACACATTCTTCAGGCCCCTGAAATTCTCTACCTTTCTTTACTTCAAGATTAACTATAATCTTGTATCACTTCTCCCAGAGATATTACCAAGAAAATGGTTTATTTCTGGGCCTGGTCTGGCTACCTCTCTCAAGGTTGGTCGTTTCAACCCCAGATACACATGAAAATGACCTGAAGGATTTTTTTTAATACTCCCTAGGCACCACTCCAAGAGATTCTGATTCATTTGGTCCTGGGCATTGGCATTTTTTAAATTCTCCCCCGGATTATTTCCATGTGTAGCCAGGATTGAGAATCACAGGCCCATGCCCATTGCTCACCCATGCCAATGACACATGTACTCCCACCACGTAATAACCCAAGTCTCTGGAAAATACCAGAGATTAATGAAGGACCAAATATCAATTACCCTTCACCTCAAACATTTCCCTTTTTCTGTCTTTCACTTGGCACATTTCTCTTTTTTACTAAAACGTTTCCCTCAAAAACAACAAACATTATTAAAGGCAAGTAGCTCAGAGAGGCAAGAAATACCTTACTTACCTACCTCTGGATAAGTCCCCACTCTTGCCTATTTTATAATATTATGTTTAGCTGACAGAATGATTAAAGTCCCAAAAATCTTTGAAGAAAATTATACAAGTTATTGAGAAACTTGTTTGATTATTCCTTGTACTTAATTCCCTGGAATGGTGATGCTGTAGTTACAAGCTTCCGTTTGGGGAGAAATGGGATCAACAAGGTTAGGTTTCATCCATTTCAGAGGATTGACAGTATATCATGATGCCAGACTAATAGACATATCCAAAAGGAGAGAAAGACAACATAATTATCAAAAATGAAGTCATCCCACCATCTATATGTACTGTGTGACACCTGTAGAATCTGCATAAGATAGAGCCACCATATCCAGAAAATTCAGGATCTGGGTAGAAATGCAGTTTTTAAACATGAGATGAGAAATGATAACATATGATAAAGCTCTAATTAATGAAGGAAGGACTACATATACACATGTTTTGGATCGAGCACTTCAGGCTTTCTCATTGGATCATTGCAATTGCCCAACTGTTTATAGTTAAAATATGATGTAACTAAGACTCAGAAAAGTTAACCTGGAGTGAATATAGCACAATAGGTAGAAAATTCAGATTCATTTCTGACAGTATTGTGACCTATGAGCCATGGGATCTCAGGCAAGTTCTTTTCCCTGAACTTCTATTTCCTCACCCATAACATGTCAAGATAATAAGAGGTCCTATCAATTGCAGTTCTTCAGGCACTCTATCAGATCTCATCCCTTGAATCTCTTTCTCATTTCCACTGTATAATTGTAAGGGGTTTGATTTAGGTCATACCTGAATGGTCTAGTGGTTTTCCCTACTTTCTTTAATTTAAGTCTGAATTTGGCAGTTCCCTCTTAAAGAGGTGGGAATACCAGACCACCTGACCTCCCTACTGAGAAGTCTGTATGCAGGTCAGGAAGCAACAGTTAGAACTGGACATGGAACAATGGACTGGTTCCAAATAGGGAAAGGAGTACGTCAAGGCCATATATTGTCACCCC
>SJYX01004006.1:258584-306472 GCA_006410675.1 Oreotragus oreotragus
ATTCAGAAAACTAAGATCATGACATCTGGTACCATCACTTCATGGCAAATAGATGGGGAAAAACTGAAAAAAGTGATAGCTTTCATTTTCTTGGGCTCCAAAATCACTGTGGGTGGTGACTGTATCCACAAAATTAAAAGACGTTTGCTCCTTGGAAGAATAGAGCAAACTTAGCAAATTAAAAAGCAGAGAAGTCACTTTACTGACAAAGATCTGTATAGTTAAAACTATAGTTTTTCCAGTAGTCACGTACAGATGTGAGAGTTGGACCTTCTTTAAGAAGGATAGGTGCCAAAAATTTGATGCTTTTGAACTGTGGTGCTGGAGAAGACTCTTGAGAGTCCCTTGGACTGCAAGGAGATCAAACCAGTAAATTCTAAAGGAAATCAACCCTGAATAATCATTGGAAGAACTGATGCTGAAGCCGAAGCTTCAATACTTTGGCCTCCGGATGTGAAGAGCTGATTCATTGGAAAAGACCCTGATGCTGGGAAAGACTGAGGGCAAGAGAAGGGAGTGACAGAGGATGAGATGGCTGGATGTCTTCACCAACTCAGTGGACATGAATTTGAGCAAACTTAGGGAGACAGTGAAGGGCAGGCAAGCTTGGTGTGCCTTCTTGGTTCATGGGGTTGCAAAGAGTCAGACACGATTTAGCCACTGAACAACAACAGTACTTCTCAAAACTGTCATCAAAAACAAGGTGAGTGTGAAAAAAATCTCATAGCCAAGAGGAGCCGAAAGAGACATAATGAGTAAATATAGTATGGTTTCCTGGAAGGGATCTTGGAACAGATAAAAGCATTTGAAGATAATCTGAATGAAAACTGGGCTATAGCAAATAATAATGTATCAAAATTGGTTCATTAGAATTGTGACAGCGTAGCATGTAAAAATGCAGAATGTTACGAATACCAGAGGTTAGGTCTACGGTATATGGAAACTTTCTGTACCATCAATGCAACTTGTCTGTAAATCTAAAACTATTCTAAAATTGAAAGTTTATTTATTTATAAAAAAAGATATTGTAATCATGAGTGCTAAAGAACTAAAATCAGTTAACCTTAGCATGCATCAAAATTTTTCAAAAAACCAGCAACTGCCCAGAAGAATTTTTATTAAGAAACAAAAGACAAAATTCAGTGATCAGTATTTACCTATGTTCTTTTTAAAAAAAATAAGAAGAAACCATCTTGAGCAATTTGATTAATAGCCAAAGCCAACTCTAGTGTTACAGTGTGTTACCAGTGGGTATTTGATGGCCAATAACACTGAGAATGATTAAGAAGTATTTTCCTTTAACATGATTAAACCCTCTACTCAAGAGGTTAGGGTCTATACTAGCTAAAAGTCTACCTCCAATTGGAGAGAGCTATTGAGTACATCTTTCACCCTATTTTTCAAGAAATAAAGAAACAAGTTTCAAAAACATTTTATCACAAGGGTCAAAAACAGCCCATTCACCTCCAATCCCTCCTTGTTTTTGTCCTTAGAATGGGGCTGTCAAAACACGATGATTTTAACCACATTATTAACATCTGCATCATCTCTTTTCCCATAACTGCCTCCAGCTGGCACCTTGGCTGGCTCCCTGGGAAAGACAACTGAACATCTCATGGAAAAATCAAGGAAATAACCTCAGAAATAATTCTGCATGAAGTTGCTGAACCAGGACTCAATCCCTTTTTGCTCTGGATCATCCTTGTCATTGTCAAATAAGAGATTCATGGAGGGGTTTATATATTTCCAAATGGGATTGTAAATTCTTAAATTTCACAGAATGTTGGGTCTGGGAGGAGTCTGAGAGATTCTCAATTCAACTTTATTAATACATCCCACAAGAAGGAAACAGAAATCCAGAAAGTCATGCAGTTAGACGTAATCAAGATGGAAACTGGAATCCTGTTTCCCAAATATCAGAGAAACAAGGTTGGCTCCAAGGATGGACTGATTCCCTTGAACTCTTGAGCTAATAACCAGGGGAGCCTCTTCACTATGTAAAAGTCACTGAGTGATGATTTACTACTACAGATACATTCCTGCAGCCCCTACAACATTCAAGACAGAGGTGGTACAAGAGGGAGATAAACTACGAGAGATGGGCAAATCTGGGTTGAGGACAACCATGCCAGCTGAGATGTGGACTGGGCAATCTGTATGTAAAATGAAATTCCAGGTCCTACCTTCCAAGTGCCCCAGTGGCTCTGACTGAATGGCATTCTAGCCACATTGTCATCACTACTTGATCCTAAGTTAAACACAGCAGTTCTTACCACCAAATCTTCCAGTGTTGGGAGAAAGTAAGGGCTGAGGCAGGGGAGTGCCGATGGTAGATAAAAGAGTGGGTCATTTGGCCTGTTTATAAGCCATAGTAAGGTCTCAAGTCTCAGCACTAACCTGTCTGCCAACGTTACAGGTCGCATGTGACATGAATTTATCTACTCTTCTGAGTCACCAGTTTCCCTAAATCCTGGCACACCTGCCCAGACCAACTTGACTCCTATTGATCCATCAGTTGCTATCATCACCAGGAGTCAAAGTAAGCAGGTGTTTTCAAGGTGTCTTTTTTTTTTTTAATCTTTGCTAATACCAAGAACTCTTCCAATATTCACATCTTAGGCAGCAAGCATGTTGTTTTCCTAGTTTTATTTTTAGTGGTTTGTAAATGCAATAATAATCTGCCCAACTTTGATTTTCTGTCAAATTTTCTGTTTCTATAAATACACAACCATGTGTCCTGATTAAGTTCCTATGTGGATCATGTTAAGTCTGTGAGTTTGGGTGACTGTTAAAGTGCTCTGTGGTTTTGTCCTTTTATTTCAGGAAATATTTTCCCTAGTTCTCCTCTCTGTGGTTTATATTCATGTGCACAGGAAGCTCATTCTGTGACAGGCTGCTCTTGCTTGTTTTCCTCTTGACCGGAGGAAGATGGCTTGAGTATTCAGTTATGAGATATGAAAGCGGGAGGCATCTGTTCCCTGCCAAAAGGACGAACAATACCAGCATAATGTCAGTTATCAGTTTCCCAGTAGATTGTCACTGATAGTTATTCCTGATAGTAGGGGGGGGGCTGTCAACCATCTCATCTGGAGACACATAAATATCACAGCTTTCAGTTACAGGCTTCGTTGGTTTGCTTTAGTTGCTAAGTTGCGACCACATGTACTGTAGTCCGCCAGACTCCTGTGTCCATGTAATTTCCCAGGCAAGAATACTGGAGTGGGTTGCGATTTCCTTCTCCAGGGGATCTTCCTGACCCAGGGATCAAACCCAGGTCTCCTACATTGCAGGTGGATTCTTTACCACTGAACCACCAGGAAAGCCAGTTATAGGCTATGCAGTCTCAAAAGACTGGTCAATCTTCAGGGCTTCAGGCCTCATTTTTTAAAACTTCTAGATTTCAGTATATTCTGCTTAATCCTCATATATACAGACTCTCAACTTAGAGTTGTTAACTCTAAGACTGGCAACAGATACAAAGTTATGTTCACTCTCCCCTGGTATGCTTTGCCCAGTCCCCCGCAAAGCACACATGCACAAAGCGGGTGGGGATGATGATGAATTAATGAACTATTGAGCATTTATTACTAAACAAACCCAGACTTTTCCAAACTCATTTCTTCTTTTCTGCTTCTGCATGGCATTGGCACCTCTTGATGCTTTTCTAAAACCTCATTGATTAACAGAGATCATTTTTATCAAGTCTAAGCCTCTTAAGTCTCTGCCTATTCATGTCTTTGATCAGCAATTGATAGAGGCTATAGCTTTCACCGATTTTGGCTGCACTGCGAGGGCTGATGTCAGCCTTGCTTCTTTTATATCCTTATGTTTGGTGGCCAAGGGTACACAGAGCCTTGAATGGGCTGATGAACGTGCTGAGCCTTCAGGCCATTAAAGTAATAATACAGATAATAGTGTAGTGAGAGAGCAAGAGGCTAGAAGGGGGAATAAGTCATTATTATGGGGATAATAGAATTAAAGGAATTTCCCTACTCAGGGCCCCTAAGCGCCCAGTGAATGATGAGGGTGTTTCATAAAGAATCCTAAGCATGCCTCCCATGAAGCCACTAATGGGCAGGGAGATTTCTATTCAAACTGAAGCTTGGGAAGTGGAGAATCAAAATATAGTTCATAATTCAAATCTTCCATTATCTCCCAAACCCTTCAAATAAATTTATGTTTGGTAACAGAAGCAAGAGCACTCTACGCTCTAATTTTCACTAGTAGGGTGACCAACCTTCCTGATTTGCCCAGAACTGTCCTTTTTTTTTTTCATCACTGAAAGTCCTGCTTTCCAGAAACCCACACAAACCAGGTACATCACCCTAAGAGACAGAGAGGGTGCATACCTTTTAACATCACGGTCCTCACTGGCAAGAAAATGGAGCAGCCTTACAGCTGGTCCCAGTCCACCCTAGTATCTGTAGGTAGGTCAGCACCTTGGTCCAGCAGGTCACAGAGGGTNTCACCCTAAGAGACAGAGAGGGTGCATACCTTTTAACATCACGGTCCTCACTGGCAAGAAAATGGAGCAGCCTTACAGCTGGTCCCAGTCCACCCTAGTATCTGTAGGTAGGTCAGCACCTTGGTCCAGCAGGTCACAGAGAGTCATGAGCTTGTGGGGTTAGGGGGAGGGGCACAGTACCTGTCTTTTCTAGAACTCCAGGTATTTGGTATTTGCTCTCATTTAGACTCATGTGGGAGAAGGCGGCAGGGATAACCGTCCCTTTCGTTCGTTTTACTAATAGGGAAATGGCAAGAGGGAAGCAGAGCAGCCTGCTTGAGGTCTCACAGGTGGTAGCAGGGCCCACGTGTGAAACACAGTTCTGATTCCTAAATAGCAACATGGCATAGACTTTTAGCACCTACAGAAATCCTACCTGGCCTGATTTAAGGAGTGAAATGAGGCTGAATATTCCACCTCTATCTCCTCAATCACAAGTTGGGATAAGAAGCATTTGCCTAGAGGAGGAGGTAGCCTACGAAGCTCCCACTCCAATTTTCCTGAAACAGGCTCTGACTCAAGTTTTAAGTCATATTTGCTCACTATATGAGCCAGCCATTGTCCTGCCCAGAGGCTGAAGCCTTAAAGCTGCAGATGGTTTTGCAAGAGCAGAGTCCTCTGGGAACTGACAACTTGGGGAGATAATGCCCTGGACAAGTCACCCTCTTCCATATACCCACTGAGCGCAAGACGCACCAGAACCACAGAGTCAGGGGTCAGTGCAGGTAAACAGACTGCCAGATATTTCTCCAGTAAAGATGAGTTTATTCGGTATCAGCGGAAAACTGCAATTCAGGGTCTGCAACGACAGTGGGCCACATGTAAGTCCCCAGACCACAAGGGAAGAACATTTTTATAGAGAGGAGAAGGAAGCTGGTAGGCTACAGTAAACAGAGCAAAGCTTTTCATTGGCCAAGCCCTTGCCAGGAAAGAAGAGTCTTTTCCTTCCCTTCCTGGTCTCCTAACTCTATTTCGTTGAGGTTTGTATTTATTTTCACACATGTCTCCAAACCTGAGATGGCTTCCCTGCTGGGCACATTAGGGAAGAACATTTTTATAGAGAGGAGAAGGAAGCTGGTAGGCTACAGTAAACAGAGCAAAGCTTTTCATTGGCCAAGCCCTTGCCAGGAAAGAAGAGTCTTTTCCTTCCCTTCCTGGTCTCCTAACTCTATTTCGTTGAGGTTTGTATTTATTTTCACACATGTCTCCAAACCTGAGATGGCTTCCCTGCTGGGCACATCCTGGCATCCAGCCAGCTGAGCTGTGTCGGGGCACGAGTGAGCCACTCACACAGTCTCTGGCATAACCACCGCACTGGCCCATGGACTGTTTTGCCTCAATTTTCCATTGGCATATTCTCCTCGCTTTATCTGTGTTTTCGCAAAACTGACACTGAAAGGGACATGATGTTCTTCCATAGAGGTTAAGCAGAGGTTTTTCACTTTTGGAATTCACTTGCAGAAGAAGCTGGTGGCTTCCTACACTCACGGTCCAGCAAAAACCACTGTACACCGCATCTAAGGTGGCAGCCCTAATGGTCCTTGAAAGGCTCGAAGGGGAGGGGCCAAACAGAGTGTATGTGACTCTAGCAATGGGAGAGGGGCTCCATAGGAAAGCAGGCTATGCTCAAAGAGGAAATTAAACATTTTCAAAGAGCTCCCTGTGTGTGGAGCCACAAAAAAACTTATACTGAGCCGAACTGAAAGAATTAGGCATTGCATTCTCTTGAGGAGTTTTGAGTCAGATATTGGAAAAAACAGGGAGAGAATAAACATAGAAAGGATTTGAGCATAATGAAAGTAATGCAGATTGACCTTGAGGATTGTGATGTCAAACAACACAGGACAAAACTAACAGTTGAATTTACCTCAAATGTAGGTTCCTTGGTGTCTTGGGCTCCCAGGGAACTCAATCCAAACTGGAAAGTGCCGAGAGTTCCTTTGAATATTCAAGGCTCTGCCCTACTCTTTCTATTTCAAGCTACTTTTCCCAAGAGATATCTGAAGCTAAGAGGAGACTGGGTTCTCAGGCATCCCGCCCCTGCCACAGAAGAGAACTCTGAGAGGAGAACCTGTTTGTCACTGCTTCCCCACACAGGCACATTGAAATACCATCATTTTACTTCACACACAGCTCTTCAACATGTACTTACCTCATTTGCTCAGCAATCATTGTGTGTTCATTTCCTGTGACAGGTTCTGTGTTATCCAAGAGACACAGAGATGAAAGGACCAAATTCCTGCTCTTCATGAAGTTTACCTTCAGCTCCTCTGCCCAGGGCCCAGGGTTTCCCTGGTTCAGGATCTTAAGAATGTGAATGACAAATGTGCCTGCAGCATCAGTAAACATACAGTGTTGCAGCCATCAGGCCTCTACAGTGAGCCCTGAGGGGATTCAGGATGGGCGAGGTACTGGCCCCAGATAGCTGAGGTGCATATCAAAGGAATGATTTCAGTTCAGTTCAGTCGCTCAGTCGTGTCCAACTCTTTGCGACCCCATGAATCACAGCACGCCAGGCCTCCCTATCCATCACGATCTCCCGGAGTTCACTCAGACTCACGTCCATCGAGTCCGTGATGCCATCCAGCCATCTCATCCTCGGTCGTCCCCCTCTCCTCCTGCCCCCAATCCCTCCCGGCATCAGAGTCTTCTCCAATAAGTCAACTCTTCGCATGAGGTGGCCAAAGTACTGGAGTTTCAGCTTTAGCATCATTCCTTCCAAAGAAATCCCAGGGTTGATCTCCTTCAGAATGGACTGGTTGGATCTCCTTGCAGTCCAAGGGACTCTCAAGAGTCTTCTCCAACACCACAGTTCAAAAGCATCGATTCTTCGGTGCTCAGCTTTCTTCACAGTCCAACTTTCACATCCATACATGACCACAGGAAAAACCATAGCCTTGACTAGGCGGACCTTAGTCGGCAAAGTAATGTCTCTGCTTTTGAATATACTATCCAGGTTGGTCATAACTTTTCTTCCAAGGAGTAAGCGTCTTTTAATTTCATGGCTGCAGTCACCATCTGCAGTGATTTTGGAGCCCCAAAAAATAAAGTCTGACACTGTTTCCACTGTTTCCCCATCTATTTCCCATGAAGTGATGGGACCGGATGCCATGATCTTCGTTTTCTGAATGTTGAGCTTTAAGCCAACTTTTTCGCTCTCCTCCTTCACTTTCATCAAGAGGCTTTTTAGCTCCTCCTCACTTTCTGCCATAAGGGTGGTGTCATCAGCATATCTGAGGTTATTGATATTTCTCCCGGCAATCTTGATTCCAGCTTGTGTTTCTTCCAGTCCAGCGTTTCTCATGATGTACTCTGCATATAAGTTAAATAAGCAGGGAGACAATATACAGCCTTGACGTACTCCTTTTCCTATTTGGAACCAGTCTGTTGTTCCATGTGCAGTTCTAACTGTTGCTTCCTGACCTGCATACAGATTTCTCAAGAGGCAGGTTAGGTGGTCTGGTATTCCCATCTCTTTCAGAATTTTCCACAGTTTATTGTGATCCACACAGTCAAAGGCTTTGGCATAGTCAATAAAGCAGAAATAGATGTTTTTCTGGAACTCTCTTGCTTTTTCCACGATCCAGCGGATGTTGGCAATTTGATCTCTGGTTCCTCTGCCTTTTCTAAAACCAGCTTGAACATCAGGGAGTTCACGGTTCACATATTGCTGAAGCCTGGCTTGGAGAATTTTGAGCATGACTTTACTAGCGTGTGAGATGAGTGCAATTGTGCAGTAGTTTGAGCATTCTTTGGCATTGCCTTTCTTTGGAATTGGAATGAAGACTGACCTTTTCCAGTCCTGTGGCCACTGCTGAGTTTTCCAAAGTTGCTGGCATATTGAGTGCAGCACTTTCACAGCATCATCTTCCAGGATTTGAAACAGCTCAATGGGAATTCCATCACCTCCACTAGCTTTGTTTGTAGTGATGCTTTCTAAGGCCCACTTGACTTCACATTCCAAGATGTCCGGCTCTAGATTAGTGATCACATCCTCATGATTATCTGGGTCATGAAGATCTTTTCTGTACAGTTCTTCTGTGAGCTCTGACTCTTGCATCTTCTCAAACGCAGAAATGTGCTAAACTCATTAACTTAAGATATCTAGTTTTCTTTGTGTGTGTGTGTGTATGTTAGTTGCTCAGTCACATGTTACTCTTTGCAACGCGTGGACTATAGCTTGCCAGGCTCCTCTGTCCATGGAATTCTCCAGACAAGAATACTGCAATGGGTAATCATTCCCTTCTCCAGGGGATCTTCCAGACCCAGGAATCGAACCTGGATCTTCCACATTGCAGGCAGATTCTTTACCTTCTGAGCCATAGTTTTGTTTTGTTTTGTTTTAATTAGCAGTAATCTTTTGATGTTCTGGCTGTCTGGTCGTCATCGCAAAAACCCACAAAGATCCTGACTCCTCCCTTACCTCTTGGAAACAGTCTCTCAGAAATAGCTGAAAGGCTGTCTTTTGGCTTGAAGTCTTCAGAAAGCCCACCAAATAACACTATTCTCAACTTTTAGGTAGTGAATTTTTATTCAAGTGACAAGACCTTAAAACTTACTAAGATGGAGGGTAAGAGAGAAAGAAGGGTGAAGGACAGGAAAGGACATCCATGGGGGCAAACTCCTGGGAGTTCTAGACCTGATCTTGCCTTCCATCCCACTAAGAGTTTTCAAGCTATTGAAGAGTTCAGCCTTGTTACTAATATGAATATGTGGTCATCCCTTAGGCTCAATTGTAATATAAGGGGCATGTGATATTGTGATGTATAATAAGACATATTTATTTGGTCTTTGTCCCTGGGTCTCATATGGAGCTTCTAAAACCCTTGTAATTTCCTGAGTGAAGAGAATAAGATAAGCATCTTTTTATGTTTCATAATGAGCCTCTTTCACACATATTTGAGTTTATGCTAATGAGGTGACTTTTGAAGCATTCATAAATAGTATCCAGATGCAGGGGTGTTTGCCAAAGAAAACAACAGTGAGATTAGATGGTTGGAATTTCAGCCCCACTCTCCCAGCCCTTAACCTCCATGGAGATGAGAAGAACTGGATATAGAATTAATCACCAAAGACCAATGATTTGATTAATATATATAAATTGGAACCTCCATAAAAGTCCTAAATGAAAGGGCTCAAGGAGTTTCCAGGTTGGTGAGTGCATCTCGCATCAGGAGGGTGAAAGTGAAAAGTGAAAGTCGCTCAGTCACATCCAACTCTTTGCGACCTCATTGACAATACAGTCCATGGAATTCTCTAGGCCAGAATATTGGAGTGGGTAGGCTTTCCCTTTTACAGGGGATCTTCTCAACCCAGGGCTTGAATCAAGATCTCCCAAATTGCAGGCATATTCTTTGCCAGCTGAGCCACAAGGGAAGCCCAAGAATACTGGAGTGGGTAGCCTATCCCTTCTCCAGGGGATCTTCCTGACCCAGAAATTGAACCAGGGTCTCCTGCATTGCAGGCAGATTCTTTACCAACTGAGCTCTCAGGGAAGCCCTGATAGGAGGGCGGCACACCCCAAATTCCATGGCGACAAAAAGCTTCTGTCGTTGGTACCCTTCCAGACCTGGCCTGTGTACGTCTATTCATTTATATCTTTATAATATTCTTTATAGTAAACTGGCAATAATGTTGAGTGAAAAATAAAGCACAGCCTAAAAGTTGAGAATTATGTTTTATTTGGTGGATTTACTGAGAAGTTAAGCCCAGAATTCAGCCTCTGTGATAGCTCTGAGAGATTCTGAAGAAGTTAAGGGAGGGGCCCGGATATACAGGAGTTTTTGGAGAGAAAAAAAAAAAAAGTAATAGAATATCAAAAGATTACTGCTAGGTTTTTAAAAAACAGATATTTCAAGTTAATTTAGCACTTTTCTGTATATGGGAAGATGCACAAGTCTAGGCTTATTGCAATTATTCCACTGATCTACACCTTAACTGTCTAGGGCCAGTATCTTGTTTTTCCTCCATTTTGAATCCTCTCTGGATGCAGCCCACAGTGGCTGATGGCTTGATGAGTGCAATATCCTTTGTTTACTGAAATGGCAGGTGATATTCTTTGTCCAAGTACGTCAGGTGTTTCCCTGGGTCCTGTGAGCCATAATAGAAAAATATCAAACCTGAGGCGGAGGGAGCCATGGGAACCCCCAGTCTATAGTCAGAAGTGTGGTAACCTGGGAACCTGTCAGTTACAATTGGCACCTGAATTGGTGGGGGGCAGTCTTGAGGGGCTGAGCTCTTATCCTGTGGGATCTGCATTGACTCCATGTCATTAGTGACAGAATTGAAGTAAATTGTAGCACACCCAGCTGGTGTCTGAAGAGAATTAATTGATGTGAAGACTCATACATTTGGTGTTAGAAGTGTTATAAGTAGGGCCAGATTTCCATCCATGACTGTATCATTTGCTCTCCTAAGAAAGATTCTTCCATAAATGCTCCAACCCAGTTTAATAAATAAAAGTTGAGTTCTGATACCACCTTCTGGTACAGGTAAGCACTTTGTACTTGGTAACATAATAGTGATGGCAGTTGTCACCTTCATAATGTCAACTGAGAAACAAGATGAGAGCTGTATGGCAACAAAAGCATTTATTTGGAGTCTTAGGAACTGCAGTTTGGGAGACACAGATACAAACAGAAACCCAGCTGTGTTCTGAGAAGGTTGAAAAACAAAGGGTTTTTAAAGGGAAAAGGAGGAAGCTTACATAGGCTGTTTGGTAAGACTTATGTCTGGTGCTGGCAGACTGAAACCATTCTTGTCTATATGTGATTGGTTGCTAGGGATGTTACCATGCAAGAATTTACTATGTAAATGTTCTTTCAGGATGTGGTGGCCCAGGTCAAATTCATGTTCCATTGGATGGAGAGGTGCATAGGCCCCACTTTGCCCATGGCCCCCTCGTTCCATTGTAGTGCTCTGTTGGCATGACAGTGTGCATTTCATTCATTCCTTCATAATAACATGGCTTAAATACAAAACCTGTACACTGAACATACCTGATCTGATTAACCAGGACTGTAAGCTCTGGCAAATCTGTCACCACCCACTCCTGAAAACCACAGGAAAGGAATCCCCACTGCACACCTCAGACTCTAGGCCTCCCTGTCAAGCTGCAGGTGAGCTCAGTGATGCCTGCTTGCCCGTGACCCACCAGGGGACTGAATTCCAGCATCATGTTCCATGTTCTCTTGTAATGGCTTGTTTCCATCAGAGCATTTTTCCTAGTTTTTAATAAAGCTTTGTCAGAGCAGGGCTAGATCTATTTTATTCTCTCTTGTATTCTAAGCCCAGTTCCTTAGGAAGAGTATACTCACACAGAGGCTTAATACATGTATGTTGAATGAACAAGCAAGAATGAATGAATGATCAAATGAGTTGCCCCAGAGGCATTTTAGTAAGAGATGGAGGAATAATCCAGGAAAACTCTCATCAGCCAAGAGTTAGTAGGGTCTGTTTATCACAGAATGTATGGCTTGGCAAATGTGGATCTGAAAAAGAAAATATCCAAACGTGCTGGTGAGAAGTAGCAATGAGCTTGTTTTCCTTTTAATAAAATTATTTTATTCTCTCTTGTATTCTAAGCCCAGTTCCTTAGGAAGAGTATACTCACACAGAGGCTTAATACATGTATGTTGAATGAACAAGCAAGAATGAATGAATGATCAAATGAGTTGCCCCAGAGGCATTTTAGTAAGAGATGGAGGAATAATCCAGGAAAACTCTCATCAGCCAAGAGTTAGTAGGGTCTGTTTATCACAGAATGTATGGCTTGGCAAATGTGGATCTGAAAAAGAAAATATCCAAACGTGCTGGTGAGAAGTAGCAATGAGCTTGTTTTCCTTTTAATAAAATCTGCCTAACCAAGGAGCCCCCAGATGGTGAGATGAAGCCAGAAAATAACTGCAAGAATAGCCAATGGAGTGGTTTTAGTCCCACCGAAGCTCCAGTCCAACACACCAGCCTAATTACAGCGTACACTGTGCCCAGCGCTCTTCACTGTTTGTCACCCAAGGCATTGGCTGGATCAATTTAGGGACATGAAAAACAGAACCGTGTTTTTGCCCAAGCCCTTGAATTTCCCAGCCTGTGGTTTCCATTCAGACTATCCATAAAGGACTGGAGGCTTCCATTGCTTTTGTTGTTTCAATCTGTGGTGAGTCCAACAAAAAGAGAAACCTCAAGCTCTCGCCAACTGAGACTGGGGAAGGAACGCCTCGGCCTGGGCCTGGGCCCGTGGGCAGGAGGGATGGGGCCTCAGCTGGAAGTCGTGTGCTTCCATTTCAGCCTGGGTGGCCCCAGCCAGGGCCTCTGCAGCTCTTTCCTCTGCTATTGGCCTGGAAAACTGAAAGCAAGGTTCGCCATGGAGATCCTCTCGAAGGCAAACTGCGTGATTTAATGAACCTTTGGAAAAAGTTTTACTTCTCACACATGCAAATGGCCCTTCAGTGTTTGTCTCATGCTGCAGGACTCCCCATAATTCCTCTAATACCAAGTCAACTCCACTAGAACCTCCCTCCCACAAATCTTAAGGTCTGAGGGTCTTGTCTGTTGGGGTCCTTTATCCTTGGATTTTCTATCCTGCTTATCCGATAGGATGAAGTATGGGGTCTCTTTGCTGGACTGTTACCTCCCAATATATGACAATAAAAGGTTTCTTCAAACGTGGACTCAGTTTATGTCAATCATGGATAACTTTTGCCAATGCCATCCCATAAGAGAGGAAAGAACAAACGTTAGTTTCTAGGCCATTCCTTCCCAACTAATGCTCTGGTCACTATCCATGTCCTTGAGGCTTAGATTCTCTCTTTCCCTTTGACCATGGTAGATATATGCTAACCACACTACCAAAGGGTCTCTAATTCTACAGATGTGTTCTGGAGTCTCAGAAATGGATTTCATAGCTGTTAATCAAACCAGGCTATGGTTTTCCCAGTGGTCATGTATGGGTGCGAGAATTGGACTCTGAAGAAAGCTGAGCTCCAAAAAATTAATGTTTTTGAACTGTGGTGTTGGAGAAGACTCTTGAGAGTCCCTTGGACTGCAAGGAGATCCAACCAGTCCATTCTAAAGGAGATCAGTCCTGGATGTTCTTTGGAAGGAATGATGCTAAAGCTGAAACTCTATTACTTTGGCCACCTCGTGCGAAGAGTTGACTCATTGGAAAAGACTCTGATGCTGGGAGGGATTGGGGGCAGGAGGAAAAAGGGACGACCGAGGATGAGATGGCTGGATGGCATCACCAACTCGATGAACGTGAGTTTGAGTGAACTCTAGGAGTTGGTGATGGACAGGGAGACCTGGCATGCTGTGATTCATGGGGTCACAAAGAGTCGGACACGACTGAGCGACTGAACTGAACTGAACTGAACTGAAGTGAACTGAATCAAACCTTAGACAGTGGGGAATGTTTGAGTAAATGATAAGGAATTTATGTGACTTTGTTTTGGAATAGCTTTTAATGACACAGGTAAATATTTATGTGCTAACTAAAAAAGTCTCAATAAAAATTGCATAGATGTTATGATCTCAACTGTATCCTTTGAAGAAGAAAAAGCTTCAACAGATTATGATAAGATCACAATTGATTTTCTTTCTCTTTTCTGCTCTTTTTCATATTTTTGAATTTTCCACAGTAAACATGAATAATTTTTATTAGAAAACTTTGATTACAGAAAAAATGAAAGCATTTTTATAATGTATTTGTGAAAGCACCTCATGCGAAGAGTTGACTCATTGGAAAAGACTCTGATGCTGAGAGGGATTGGGGGCAGGAGGAGAAGGGGACGACAGAGGATGAGATAGCTGGATGGCATCACAGACTCGATGGACGTGAGTCTGAGTGAACTCCGGGAGTTGGTGATGGACAGGGAGGCCTGGCGTGCTGCAATTCATGGAGTCGCAAAGAGTCAGACACGACTGAGCGACTGAACTGAACTGAACTGAAAGCAGTATGTCAGCAGTGAGTTTCAAAGACAGTAGATTTGTATTCAGTATACTTTGAGAATTTAAGCAGTCTCCAAAAATGCAAAAACATATGAGTTAATATTTACACTATATGTTTAAATATTAATACATAAATTTTAATATATTTTATATATTAAATATTTATTTTAACACATTATCTCACCACCTGAAGCTCTTTTCTCAAAAGTAACCACTATTAACAGTTTGAACTAAAAGCTTTTCCATAAACTTACATATATGTATATTTTGTATTTACACATATATAGGTTTGGGATTTTTGCATTAATTGGATCCTATTACATGTATTACTCCATAACTTCTTTTTCTTACTTAGCAATGTATCTTAGAAGTTGAACTTGTATCTCTATATAAGGAGATCTATCTCATTTATTTTTAACTGACATTTCATTACATAGCATAGATGTTTCATAACATCCATTCCCTTGCTGGTATACATTTGGCACTATTTCCAACTTACTGAACTTACAAACAACTGTATGATCAAGGATGCTTCCTAAGGTATTGTAATGGACATCTTTTTTTAAAGAACTTCTTTTCGGTGGTTAGCTTTATGCACATATGAAGGTATCTCTGAAGGTTAGATTTCTGGAAATAGAAATATTTAAATGTCATATACATACTATCATGTAAGAAATGAATTGTCAGTCTATGTTCAATGCAGGATGCAGGATGCTTGGGGCTGGTGTATGGGGATGATCTGGAGGGAAGATGTGGGGTGGGAGGTGGGAGGGGGGTTCATGTTTGGGAGTTCGTGTAAAAAAATAAATAAATACAAAAAAAAAATTTTTTTAATTGGCCTTGCCAAATTATCTTGCCAAAAAGATTGTATTAACTGACTCTACAATCAATAGCATAAACATGTTGTCATAAGAAAAATTTCCTTTTCAGATTTAGAATGAGGACTTTCTCCCAGATTCCTGCTGATTAGTGTGATTTGGAAATCACCAAGATAATAATTGAAACAAAGGCAACTCAGAAACCATTATCAGGTTCCTTGAAACAAGATGAAATTACAGTAAACTCAAGTGTTAAGAATGAAGCTCTCTTCTGGCAATAACTAAGAACTGTTAACTTTTCAAGAATTATAACACAATAATCAACACTTGTTCTACCAATCATGATTTAATGCTTCTTAAATGATTCAGTAGATATTTTTATTTTATTTTATACTGTCTCAAAGGAATATGTAGCTATTTGCATTTCCTCATTGTGTGTGTTTTGGATAAATGGGTAGAATCTATCACCCTGATGATTAAAAGCAGCTGAGTAATTTTGCAGCAAGGTCATCACTGCCGCTAGAATAAAGCAGTCACAAGAAGTCTGGGACGACCCTGGTAAGGGGCCTGTCCATCAGCTTCCTATTCTAGCACCTCTCCATTTAGAAAGCACAGCATTTCTCTGCTCTTGGTCATGGCCGGACTGCCTCAGAGTGCTCACAATCTACTTTATGTGCCTTTCTTCACCTCCTATTCACTTTTTTTTTCAACTGTATTATTGGAGAAGACTCCTGAGAGTCCCTTGGACTGCAAGGAGATCCAACCAGTCAATCCTAAAGGAAATCAGTCCTGAATATTCATTGGAAGGACTGATGCTAAACCCAAAGCTCCAATACCGTGGCCAGCTGATGCAAAGAACTGGCTCATTGGAAAAGACCCTGATGCTGGGAAAGACTGAAGGCAGGAGGAAAAGGGGATGACAGAAGACGAGATGGTTGGATAGCATTGCTGACTCAATGGATATGAATTTGAACAAACTCCAGAAAATGGTTAAGGACAGGGAACCCTGGCTTGCTGCTGTCCATGGGGTCCCAAAGAGTGGGACACTACCAAACAGCAACAACAATTCACTTTTTACATTTTTTAAAATGCAAATATGCAATGAATTAAACACATAACACTAACAAAACAAACACTTTGCTGCCTATTCTTCAGATTTAGAAAAAAGTATCATTTTGCTTAATTTGCTTCAGAAAGAAATTTATAGTTGAGTCCAATTCTCATTCTGTTCCTCCCTCTCCCTCTCAAGAAGTAACCTCCATCCTGAAGTTGGTATGGTATCTTTGCCACCCATGTTTAATACTTTCACAGCCTATGTCCACTTGCAATAGATGTCATTATTTTGTACATTTTTTTAAATTTACAAAAATAGAATCAAACTACAGATATTCTGAAAGCTGGTATTTTCACTCAAAAAAATTTTCAGATAACTTTTTCAGCCTTGATATACTTCAATTCTTTCTCATTAACTGTAGAATTATATTTAAAAATATGATTATTCAGTTCAATTAAGTTGCTCAGTCATGTCTGACTCTGCGACCCCATGAACTGCAGCACGCCAGGCCTCCCTGTCCATCACCAGCTCCCGGAGTTCACCCAAACTTATGTCCATTGAGTCAGTGATGCCATCCAACAATCTCCTCTGTCGTCCCCTTCTCCTCCTGCCCTCAAACTTTCCCAGCATCAGGGTCTCTTAAAATTCATCTGTTCTTCGCATGAGGTGGCCAAAGTATTGGAGTTTCAGCTTCAACATCAGTCCTTCCAATGAATACCCAGGATTGATCTCCTTTAGGATAGATTGGTTGGATCTCCCTGCAGTTCAAGGAACTCTCAAGAGTCTCCTCCAACATCATAGTTCAAAAGCACCAATTCTTCAGTGCTCAGCTTTCTTTATGGTACAACTCTCACATCCATACATGACTACTGGAAAAAACCATAGCCTTGACTAGACAGACCTTTGTTGATAAAGTAATGTCTCTGCTTTTTAGTATGCTGTCTGGGTTAGTCATAACTTTCCTTCCAAGGAGTAAGCGTCTTTTAATTTCATGGCTGCAGTCACCATCTGCAGTGATTTTGGAGCCCAAAAAAATAAAGTCAGCCACTGTTTCCACTGTTTCCCCATCTATTTGCCATGAAGTGATGGGCCTGGATGCCATGATCTTCATTTTCTGAATGTTGAATTTTAAGCCAACTTTTTCACTCTCCTCTTTCACTTTCAAGTATTTAATTATTGTCTACTGGTTCACATCTTGTTGGCTTCCAAAATTTATAAGCCTTATAAATTTTATTGGTATTTTGAATGAGTTCAAACACTTTTAATTGATACCCATTAATTTATAGGAGTGACAGTAACCTCTTGGTGGTAGTTGTTTATAGGTTCTCTTGAATTTTGAATGTAAACTCTTATAATGTCTTCAAATTATACAATTATTTCTTCCATATCAACCTTTATATCTCTTTTCTTTTTTTCATCTCACTATACTGTCTTGAACCTCCAATAAAATTTTGAATAGAAGCACTGATAACAAGTACTTTGGTCATATCACTAACTTTAAAGAGAATGTGTCTAACGTTCACACATTAGATGTGATGTTTGTTAGAGGTTCTTAGTAATGTTTCAGTTTCTCTTAAACTTATGGATTAAGATTGCCTTTGGTAGTACAGCCATTGTAATAGTATTATTGCTTCCAGTCCATGAACAAGGTATATCTTTCCACCCGTTTGTGTCATCTTCAGCTTCTTTCATCAATGTCTTGTAGTTTTCCAAGTATACATGTTTTACCTCCTTTGTTAGGTATATTCCTAGATATTTTATTTTTTTGATGCAGTTGTAAATTTTATTGTTTTCTTAATTTCTCTTTCTGATAATTTGTCATTAGTGTATAGAAATGCAACAGATTTATGAATATTAGTTTTGTATTCTGCAACTTTAATATATTTACCAGTGAGCTCCAGGAAAAAAAAATGATTTATAGGTTTATTCTGATTACCTATTCCTTGAGTCAATGTCAATAAATTATGTTTTCCTATAAAAGCATGCATACTGTCTACATTTTCAAATTGTTGGCATTAAAGGTAGTCAGTCTCACTATTAGTTTCAACCTATATGCTATGTATAGTATGTTCAACTTTTCTTTTTATTTAATCCCTTATTTTTATTGAAGTATAGTTGATTTACAGTATTATAATATTTCATGTGTATAACATAGAGATTCACTATTTTTATATACCATGCTCCATTAAAAGTTATTATAAAATAATAGCTATAATCCTCTGTGCTATACAGTATATCCTGTTGCTTATCTATGTGTACGTAGTAGTTTGTATCTCTTAATTCCATGGCCCTAACGCCCCTACCTTCTTTCCTGTCTGCCCTGGTAACCATTAGTTTGTTTTCTATTCTGTGAATTTGTTTCCATTTTGCTGTCTCCAGTACTCTTGCGAAAATCCTATAGATGGAGGAGCCTGGTGGGCTGCAGTCCATGGGGTTGCTAAGAGTTGGACATGACTGAGCGACTTCACTTTCACTTTTCACTTTCATGCATTGGAGAAGGAAATGGCAACCCGCTCCAGTGTTCTTGCCTGAAGAATCCCGGGGACAGTGGAGCCTGACGGGCTGCCGTCTATGGGATCACACCCATAGACTCTGTCTCTATGGACAGAGTCGGACACGACTGAAGCTACTTAGCAGCAGCAGCAGCAGCATATACATTTGTTTGTTTTAAATTTTAGATTCCACATTTAAGTGATATCATACAATATATGTCTTCCTTAGACTTATTTAACTAAGCATAATATTCTATAGGTCCATTAAAAATTGCCACAAATGACAGAATTTCATTCTTTTGTATGAGTAATACTTCATTATGTGTATACACAATACACACACACACACCACTTTGAGGTGATACTTCATTGTAGTTTTGATTTGCATTTCTTTAAAAATTAGCAATGTTGAGCATTTTTTCATTCCTGTTATCCATCTTTGTGTCTTCTTTGAAAAAAATGTCTATTCAGACCTTCTGTCCATTTTTTGATTGGGTCATTTATTAATTTTATATTGAGTTGTACATGCTATTAATATTTATGTATTTTATATTAATCCCTTGTCAGTCATATCATTTGCAAATATTTTCTTCCATTCAGCAGATTATCTTTTGGTTGATGGTTTCCTTTGCTGTGCAGAAGCTTTTAAGTTTAAATAGGCTCCATTTATTTATTTTTGCTTTTCTATAACTATAAAAGACCTCCCAGCTAACAAAAGTCCAAGACCAGAAAGATTTCACGGAGAAATTCTATAAAACACACAAAGAAGAGTTAATACCTTTCCTCAAGCTTTTTCAAAGAATTAAAGAGGATGAAACACCCAAATTCATTCTATGAAGCCACCATTACCCTTCCAGACAAAGACACCACAAAAATGAAAATTAAGGCCAACAACTTCAGTGAATATAGAGGCAAAGATCATCAAAAAACATTAGGTTGAATACAACAATATGTAAAAGTATTATGCACCATGATCAAGTGGAATTTATTCCAGAGATTCAAAGATAGTTCTATATTCACAAACCAATCAATGTGATACACCACATTAGCAAAAAGAAGGTTAAAAATTATATGATCATCTCAGTAGACACAGAAAAACTTTTGACAAAATTCAACATGCATTTGTGAAAAAAAAAAAAAAATCTCATCAGTATGGGTACAGAGGAAACATATCTCAACACAATAAAGGGCAATTACAAAATATCTACAGCTAAGATCATATTCAGTGGTGAAAAGTTGAAAGCCTTTCCTCTAAATTTAGGAATAAGACTCACTGCTTCTATTTAATATGGTATTCCTAGCCAGAAAAATCAGACAATAAAGAGAAAAAGAAGGCATTCAGATTGGAAGAGAAGAAGTAAAGCTGTCACTATTTGCAGATGACGTGATACTTTACTTAGAACCCTAAGGTCTCCCCCAAAAAACTATTAAAACTGATAAATGAATTCGGTAAATTTGTAAGATACAAGATTAATATATGTAAATATGTTTCTTTTCTTTACACAAATAATGACTATCAGAAATAGAAATTAAAGAAATTCCATCTCGAATTTCACCCAAAAGAACAAGATACTTGGGAATAAATTTAACTAAGAGATAAAAGACCTGTCCTCTGATAACTAAAGAACACGGATTAAGGAAACTGAAGATGATACAAAAAAAAAAAAGATATCCCATGCTCTTGGATTAGAAGAATTAATAATGTTAAAATGGCCATACTAGTCAAAGCAAGCTCTGTCTTTTAAAGGATTTTCATTGTCAGGCCATTCATAGTAGTGATAACTGATATATTTTTACTTATACCATTATGGCTTGTGTTTATGTTACACTACTTTGCTGCCTCTTTCTTCCCATTCTATTGAGATATTTTTGTGTAAGTTTAAGGTTACAGCATAATGATTTGACTTACCTTCATCATGAAATGAGTATCACAATAAGTTTAGTGAACATCCATTAACTCATAGAGATAGAAAATTTTTTTAATAGAAAAAAAATTTTTTTCCTGTAATGAGAATTCTTAGAATTTACTCTCTTAATAGCATTCATGTATAACATACAGCAATATTTATTATATTAATCATGGTGTTAGCTACATTCCTAGTACTTATTTATCTTACAACTGGAAGTTTGTACCTTTTGACAGCCTACATTCAGTTTTTCCAACTCATTATCCCCGGTAACCACAAATTTGATCTCTTTTTCTATGAGTTTGTTTTTGAAGTGTATTTGACCTACAATTCTGTGTTAATTCCTGTTAACTACGTTAATGATTTGATATTTCTGTATTGTTCAAAATGATCAACCACAGTAAGTCCAGCGACATATGTAACCATACAAAGATGTCATGTAGTTATTGACTGTACCCCACACTGTATCTTTCAGGCTTAAGTTCACTGTTATAACTAGAAACTTGTGCCTCTCTATCACTTATTTCTTCCCTCCCCCCACCAACTTCCCTTCTGGCAGCCGTCTGTTGTTCTCTTTATCTATAACTCTCTTCCCGTTTTGTTTTGATTCTCCATTTGTTTTTTTAGTTTCCATATATTAGTGAAATCATATGATATTTCTCTTTTTCTCTCTGATCTAATACCCTCTAGATCCATCCCTGTTTTTGCAAATGCAAGATTTCACACTCTTTTTTGCTGAGTAATATTCCATTGACAGAGGCCGAGATGGTTGGATGGCATCACCGACAATGGACATGAGTTTGAGCAAACTCTGGGAGATGGTGAAGGACAGGGAAGCCTGGCATACTGCAGTCCATGGGGCTGCAAAGAGCCAGACACAACTGAGCAACTGAACAACAAAACTATTCCATTGTACTTATAACACTGCATTTCCTTTATCCATTGATGATGGGCACTTAGATTGCTTCCATATCTTGGCTATTGTAAATAATGCTAAAGTAAACATAGGGATGCCATATATATGTTCTAGTTAGTGTTTTTATTTTCTTTGGAAACATACCCATAATTTGAATTGCTGGATAGTATGGTAGTTCTGGAGAAGACAATGGCAACCAACTCCAGTACTCTTGCCTGGAAAATCCCATGTATGGAGGAGCCTGGTAGGCTGCAATCCATGGGGTCACTAGAAGTTGGACACGACTCAGCGACTTCACTTTCACTTTTCACTTTCCACTTTCATGCATTGGAGAAGGAAATGGCAACCCACTCCAGTGTTCTTGCCTGTAGAATCCCAGGGACAGGGGAGCTTGGTGGGTGCCATCTCTGGGATTGCACAGAGTCGGACACGACTGAAGTGACTTAGCAGCAACAGCATGGTAGTTCTATTTCTAATTTTTTGAGGAATCTCCATATTGTTTTTTATAGTAGCTGCACCGTTTGAGGGATTTTGAATCTACGTTCATCAGTGATATTGACCAGTGATTTACTTTTTGGTGATGTCTTTGTCCAGTTTGGGTATTAGGTTGATACTGGCCTCATAGGAGTTCAAAAACATTCTTTCCTCTTGAATTTTTTTAAACTAGTGTGAGGAGGGTAGGTGTTAATTCTTCTCTAAGTGTTTGGTAGGATTCACTTGTAAAGCCATCTGGTTCTGGACTTTTGTTTGTTGGAGTTTTTTTTTTTATTACTAATTCAGTTTCATTACTAGTTATTGGTCTGTTCATATTATCTATTTCTTCCTGGTTCAGGCTTGGATGATTGTACCTTTCTAAGTATTTGTCCATTTCTCCTAGATTTTCTATTTTATGGACATATAATTGCTTAACTCTTGAGAGTCCCTTGGACTGCAAGGAGATCCAACCAGTCCATTCTAAAGGAGATCAGTCCTGGGTGTTCTTTGGAAGGAATGATGCTAAAGCTGAAACTCCAGTACTTTGGCCACCTCATGAGAAGAGTTGACTCATTGGAAAAAACTCTGATGCTGGGAGGGATTGGGGACAGGAAGAGAAGGGGACGACAGAGGATGAGATGGCTGGATGGCATCACGGACTCAATGAATGTGACTTAGAGTGAACTCTGGGAGTTGGTGATGGACAGGGAGACCTGGCATGCTGCAATTCATGGGGTCACAAAGACACAACTGAGCGAGTGAACTGAACTGAACTGAACTGCTTATAGTAATCTCTTTTGATCCTTTATATTTCTGTACTATTGGTTATAACTTCTCTTTTCATTTCTGATTTCATTGCTTGGGACCCTCTCTCTTTTTCTCTATGTGCCTGGCTGACAGTTTATCAATTTTTTTTATCTTTTCAAAGAACCAGCTTTTAGTTTCATTGATCTTTTCTATTGTTTTTATTTTTACTTTATTTTACTTTACAGTACTGTATTGGTTTTGGCATACATTGACATGAATCCACCATGGGTGTACATGAACTCCCAAACATGAACCCCCCCTCCCACCTCCCACCCCACATCATCCCTGCAGATCATCCCCATGCACCAGCCCCAAGCATCCTGCATCCTGCATCGAACATAGACTGGCGATTCATTTCTTACATGATAGTGTACATATTTCAATGCTATTCTCCCAAATCATCCCACCTTCTCCCTCTCCCTCTCCCTCAGAGTCCAAAAGTCCGCTCTACATATCTGTGTTTTTAATCTCTGTTTCATTTGTTTCTGCTCAGATCTTTATGATTTCTTTCCTTCTACTAACTTTGGATTTTGTTTGTTTTTCTTTTATTATTTCCTTTAGGTACAAGGTTAGGTTATTTGAGATTTTTCTTATTTTCTGAGGCTTGTGTCACTGTAAACTTCCCTCCTGGGCTTGTTTTTGCTCACCTCATAAATTTTGGATGGTTGTGTTTTCATTTTCATTTGTCTCCAGGTATTTTTTATTTCTCCTTTGGTTTCTTCAGTGATCCATGGTTGTTAGGAATATACTGTTTAGTCTTCATGTTTTTGTGGGGGTTTGCAGGGTTGTTTTTTTTTCTTGTAGTTTACTTCTAGTTTCATAGTTTTGTTGTCCGAAAGGATGCTCAATATGATTTCAGTTGTTCAAATTTACTGAACCATTTTTTTGTGGCCTAGCGTGATTTATCTTGGAGAATATCCCATATGCACTTGAAAAGAATGTGTATTTTACTTGCTTTGGGATTGAATTGTCCTATAGAGGTCTCAAGTTCATCTGGTTTAATATGTCATTTAAGGCTAACGTTTCCTTAGATTCTGTCTGGATGATTTTTAATTGATATAAGTGAACTGCACCATATTGTGTTACTGTCAGTTTCTCCCTTATGTCTGTTAATTTTTCTTGATATATTTAGGTGCTCCTATGTTGGGTGCATATATATTTACAATTGTTATATCTTGTTGAATTAGTCCCTGATCATTATGTAATGTTCTTCTTTGTTTCTGGTTAGTGTCTTTGTTTAAAGTATATTTTGTCTGATGTAAGTATTGCTACCTCAGCTTTCTTTTCATTTAAATTTGCATAGAATACTTTTTTCTGTCACCATACTTTCAGTCTGTATGTCTCTTGTAGGAAGCATATATGTGAGTGTGGTTTTTGTATCCATCAGCCACTCTTTGTCTTTCAGTTGGAGCATTTAATCCATTTTGTGTTTAATGACTGATCAGTTTGTTCTTATTGCCATGCTGTTAATTGTTTTGTAGTTCTTTTTTATTCTTTTTCATTTACTTTCCTCCCTTGTTATTTGATAACTATCCTTAGTATTATGTTTGGATTCCTTACTCATTGTGTGTGTATCAATTATAGATTTTTCGCTTGAGTTTACAATGGAGTTTATATATAGCGATTCATATATTACACATGATTATTTTAAGTTGCTGATCTCTTAAGTTCAAACACATTTTAAAAACCCTACATTTTGCTTCCTCCTCCAACATTTACTGTTTTGATATATTTTATGTCTTATTTTGTTTATCTCTTAACTTATTGTAGATATAGATGATTTTAAAATGATGGTAATTATTATATCCACCTCCCAAGGTTTTTGTGATGATTAATGAGCTAATAATCAAGAAGTGCATAAAACAATGTCTAGCCCTTAGTGAGCTTTCAATAAAATTAGCTACTTTTGTTAATTACAGTAAAGCACTGGGTACTGGAAAGGACTTTGAAACCCAGTCTTCAATTCAGATAATGTGGACTTTATCCATGGTTATCCATGGCTTCATTCATAAACTAGATGGAGAGAGGATGACAAGATTAAATGAGGAAGTTCACTCTCATCAGACTCTGCTAGTGAATTCCCTGCATCAGGGCATCTGAATGTTGCTCAAGAAACCAAAATGTATGGTGATTTGAGAAGGGTTATTAAGTGTTATTGACATGATGAAGTCCAGAGGAGACCTCACCTTCAGAAAGATGAGTAAGGTGAGTAGTGTGCTATTCTATCAACCAGGTTGTCAGCAGGATTCTTATAGTCCCAGTCAGCTCTTCTTTGAGATATTTATATTTCTTTCTATGTTTGCCCATAATGGACAATTAGAAGAGATTATCCTAGGGTTTGGGATGAAGCCATAATGTAAACAAGCTATGTAGTTCTCTCAGAATATTTTTTAATGTTACTCTTTACATTGGAAGACCTTTAGGGAATGACTCTTGGTTTATTGGGGACAGTAGGGCTTCTCTATACCATTTCTGAAACTTGTAATTCTTTGCATCTTCTAATGAAGGTGGCAGTGTTAGGTACCCAAGGCATGATGGAAAGGAGTCATGGACTTCAAGTTGGAAAGCCTTGGAAAGGGTTCCAAATCTGGCTGCTAGAGTGGCTCAAGGTCACTTAATTTCTCTAGGTGTCAATTTCCATGCATGCCAAATGTGGAGTCAGATTAAATACTTGCTAACGGTGCTTGCAGCTGTAATATTTTACCACCTTTGTGTAATTCCTCCATGGTTGCTCAGATGGTCAAGAATCTGCCTGCAATGCAGGAGACCTGGGTTCAATCCCTGGGTCAGGAAGATCCCTTGGGGAAGGGAAACGCTACCCACCCTAGTATTCTTGCCTGGAAAATTCCGTGGACAGAGGAGCCTGATGGGCTAGACTCCATGGGGTTTGAAAAGACTCAGATATGACTGAGTGATCAGTCACTCACTCACTTTGTATAATATGCCACAATATCTGGGGAACTCATTCATCATTAATTTATTCACATATTGATCTGTTCCTTTATTTAATATTTATGTTTAATATTTTTGCTTAAGTTACAAAAATGTTCCTTACACACACAAAAAAATTACAAATATGTATGTATTTACTACCCAGATTTAACAGATGTTAATACCTTGCGATATTTTTTTCAAATTTTTTACTTAAATACAATAAAACTTAATAGTTAATAAACTAACATTTCTTCCCTCCCCAGAAATAACTAGCCTTTAAACTAGTATATATTTTCAATATATAATATTGTTTTGGATTATTTTAATATATACAAGTAGTATACTATAAATTTCCTTATTTTTGCTGAAATTCATATTTTCCAGGTTTAGTTACATTACTGCCTATGGAATTATTTATTCACTCATTTTAACAGTGGCTTAGTATTCCATTATATAAATATACCACAGTTTGCTTAGTCATTCACTATTGATGGTATTTTAAATAGTTTCCAATACTTTGCTATTAAAAATAACATCACAACAACACACTACGTAGATGTCTCCTTGAGCACATGTGTAAGAGTTTACACAGGTAATTACTTAGAAGCAAAATTACTTGGTGGTAGAGTGTTTATTTTCAGTTTTCTAGATAATGCAAAATTGCTCTCCAAAGTGCTTGTAGATATTTATACTCTCACCAGGGCTATATGACATCTTGTTTCCCCACATCCTTGCCAACATGTAAGACTTACATTTTTTCCAATCTGATGTGTATGAAATAATATTTTATTTATGTTTTCATACATTTATTGGCTATTTGGATTTCTTCTTTGTAAATTTTCTGTTCATATCCTTCGCTTATTATTTTCTTTGTTATTATTGACTTGAAACATCAGTATTTATATATCAGTTTTATATAATATATATAAATCATTCATTGTATTCTGAATACTAGTTCCTTTTTGGTTTTAAGAGTAGGAAATATCTTCCCCTAATTTGTGGCTTGTCTTTTAAATAAATGTTCTTTGTTTTTTCACCCTAAAGTTTTTAACTTTATTATAGCTAAATTTAACCATTTTTCCTTCAATGGTTGGTACTTGTGCCTTGTGTAAGAAATCCTTCCTTTCTTTAATGTTACAAAGATATATTTTTTATATACTTCTAAAAGTTTTACATTATTTTGTTTCAACACCTAAAATTTTAATCCATATGGAATTTATTTTTGCCTAGGAAGCTAATTTTAATTATTTTATTCTATGGAAATAATTAATTATCCTAGCATTATTTGTTAAATAGTTTATTCTTTCTTCATTGACTGGTATTGCCACCTCTGACATTCACAAAGTTTCTATATAGATGTCGGTCTATTCCATTGCTATGCTGAGCTAACCCTGTTTTAATTACTGTAGTTCTAGAGCAATCATTGACAGGTAGTTACAGCAAGAATTGTTTTTATTCTTTTTCTTCAAAATTGTTCTTGCTGTTTATCAAGAGTTTTATTATGCAATCAGCTTGTCAATTTCCACAAATAGTATCAATAGTGTTTGGAACTGCACTGAATTTGTAGATAGACCTGAGCAAAATTATTATCCTAAAGATATAAAAGCTTCCCTACTATGACTAGCATCTCTCTCTATTTAGAATTCTTTTTTCTTGTTTTTAAAATGTTATAAGCTTTCCGTAAACTTTTATCCATCTTATGTTAATATATTCTGTTTACCTTATAATTTTTGTTGCTGTTATACATGGGATCTTTTACTAAAACTACACTCACTTTTTTTTTTCTAAAATTAAAATGTGCAATTTGCTGCTGTTAGAGTAGAGGATATAACTGATTTTGTTTGCATATTAATTTTTAATTCGCAAGTTTGTCATTCTCTATGCCAGTGTTTTTGTCTATTAAATCGTTTGACTCTTCTGCTTAGAAAATAATATCATCTGTCAATAATGAAAGTTTTTTTCCTTCTCATATCTTGTACTTCTCATTTTTAAATTTGTCTTTTATGCTAGTTGGGACCTCTCATATTGATACAATGTTGAGGAAACAGGGTGAGCAGGAGATACTTGTCATTTTCTTGGTTCCAGTGGACCCTCTTCTATTGCTCCATCCTTAAGTGTGTGATTTACTGTAGTTTCTTGACTGAGAGTCTTAAAAAATTCTAAGCCTATTATTGTCCTGGTCCTTTCTCAACAGTTGTTCATGATAGAGAATGAGTTCTGCTGTAGGCATATATTTGCCTTTTTAAGTTGTGGAGTTATTTATCAACTAAGCAATTGTTGACTTGGTTCTTATATTAGTCATTTGAGGTAATTACTATCAGGACAGATGAGACTCCCACTATGATATCCATTATCACAGAGGAGATATTTTTCTGACTGATGTAGCTATGGATGAATGTAGATCACAAGCAACAGCAATCTGTTTTCTCCCCAAGTTCTAGGTATACCTCTGGATGGAAGATGAAAGTGACTGTTGTGTGGAGGGCTTAGCCTGGTAGACAACTGGCTGCCTTGGGCCCTCCCAGGCCACAAGGCTTCAGTTATTCTAGAGAGAAGTTTTCAGGGAGTGGTGGTGGTGGTGTTTAGTTGCTAAGTAATGTCCGACTCTTTGATACCCCATGGTGTGATTATTTCTGTAATGTATATTGAATCATAGAGCTAAGGAGTAAACTCTTTCCAGAGATCTAGCATCTTGAGCAATGAGGTATAGGAAAAAGAGCATCTTGATTACAAATAAGCTTAAATCCAACCTTTAAAAAATATTCCTGAACATAACTACCTGGCCAAGCAAATAAAGCAGAGGAGATGGGGGGCAGGCAGACCTGGACTTGGGTTAATGGTGCAGAAAAATAAATTTCTACAGTAAAACTTATACAATCATATACAGTCATGAGGGCATATAGTATTAAAGTCAAAATTATGCAGAAGACCTAGATGAAAGAAGAAGTTTATTATAAAACAATTTCACTTGCAATCCAGTTTGGGAGGAGTGAGTCCATGAGTGGCAGTTTAAGGACTTTACAGTGAAGTAATTCCAAAATCACTGCAGATGGTGACTGCAGCCACGAAATTAAAAGATGCTTACTCCTTGGAAGGAAAGTTATGACCAACCTAGATAACATATTCAAAAGCAGAGACATTACTTTGCCAACAAAGGTCCGTCTAGTCAAGGCTATGGTTTTTCCAGTAGTCATGTAGGGATGTGAGATTTGGACTGTGAAGAAAGCTGAGCACCGAAGAAGTGATGCTTTTGAACTGTGGTGTTGGAGAAGACTCTTGAGAATCCCTTGGATTGCAAGGAGATCCAACCAGTCTGTTCTAAAGGAGATCAGTCCTGGATGTTCTTTGGAAGGAATGATGCTAAAGCTGAAACTCCAGTACTTTGGCCACCTCATGCAAAGAGTTGACTTATTGGAAAAGGCTCTGATGCTGGGAGGGATTGGGGGCAGGAGGAAAAGGGGACGACAGGGGATGAGATGGCTGGATGGCATCACGGACTCGATGGACATGAATCTGAGTGAACTCCGGGAGATGGTGATGGACAGGGAGGCCTAGCGTGCTGCGATTCATGGGGTCGCAAAGAATCAGACACGACTGAGCAACTGAACTGAAATTAAAATTACACAAAGAGAGATCAGGCCAAAGGATTCTGAGGACAGAGACTTACAAGGGAGCCAGCAAGTTATTCTCTCATAGAATAGACACCTGGAACACTAATGCTCTTTGTGTGCTGATTCTCCTAATAACCGCTTCTCCTGGGGAGCGCCTGGGAGGGAAGGGAGGGAGGGAGGAGGGGAGGGAAGGGAGGGAGGAAGGAGGGGAGGGAGGAAAGGAGCATTGTCCACAGAAAATCCTCGGCGGTCAATTGCAAGCTGCTGCTGATTTTGTGTCAGGGTCACCCAATTCTCTGGTCAGTGGGAGCAGGGGGATCTTACCTGAGTCACATGTGGCCCTGTCTCAGTGGTGACATAAGGGGGCTTAATAGCAACACTTTCTCTTAGCGGGGTTGACCATATAGGCTAATTCACCCATGATGGACCTGGTGTGTGCATTTCTTTAGATATATTAGTTAACACCATGGCTCTTTAAAAAATGTCCTGGCTTGTACTGCAAGCTGTGTGATCATCCCATCAAAAAATCTTACAAGTCACTCTTGTTACAGTTTTCTGTTCACTTACTTGAAAGTGAAAGTCACTCAGTTGTATCCAACTCTTTGTGACCCCATAGACTATAACCCACCAGGCTCCTCTGTCCATGGAATTGTCCAGGCAAGAATATGGGAGTGGATTGCCATTCCCTTCTCCAGGGGATCTGCCCAACTCAGAGATCGAACCCAGGATCTCCTGCATTGCAGGCATTCTTTATCGCCTGGGCCACAAGAGAACTTGATTTCTCTTGATTTCTTCATTTGATTTCCCTGCTAAAGAGTGAACTCTTTGAGGGTAGGCACTTTGTCTTATTCATCTTTGTGTACCCGGTGTTTATCACTGTGCCTGGTATTTAATATTCAAGAATGAAGAGATAAAATGGTACCTGAAGGAGTCCTGATCTGAGTATTTCAATGAATGAAAGTACTCTAGGGAGGTGACATTTTGTGTCATTTGTAAGCACCTGAATGAAGTGCTTCATACTAGATCATGGGATAGAAGCCCACCCCTGCAACCTTACCCCAACCACCCAAGAAGAAAGAGCGTGAGAGCAATGTGAGCAAATACTTTAAAAAGCTGTCATGCAAAGAAATAGAGACAAACCCTATGCTTCACAGTTTTAGCCAGTCCTGGCTTTGAGCCTATCTCCTTGGTGATGCTATAAAAAGAAGTCTCTCAGTAAATGTGATTCAGACGGCCATTTTAAAATGAGCTCTGCAGTTCTTAAGGACCCCCAGCTCTCAGTCCCATAGTCATTGCCTCTGCAGTAAGAACATCCATTGGGAAGGACACTTTCTTTTCTGGACTCTGTGCAGTTCTTCAGATAGACTCATAGATCTGTATCTGGACATGGCCTTAGACTCTCAAGTTCTCATCTCTTACCATAAGACTGAGAAAATTAGGTCAAGCAGGTGGAGCAATTGCCAGACCCACAGAGGTGGATGATGTCAGAAGCCAGTTCAGGCAGAGAACTCTCTCCAGGGCTCCTTCTACCCAAAAATCTCATTTTTTTTTTTTGTATTTATTTATTTTTTTACACGAACTCCCAAACATGAACCCCCCTCCCACCTCCCACCCCACATCATCCCTCCAGATCATCCCCATACACCAGCCCCAAGCATCCTGCATCCTGCATTGAACATAGACTGGCAATTCATTTCTTACATGATAGTATACATATTTCAATGCAATTCTCCCAAATCATCCCACCCTCTCCCTCTCCCTCTCCTTCTCCCTCAGAGTCCATATGTCCGCTCTACACATCTGTATCTCTTTTGCTGTCTTGCATACAGGGTCCTCATTACCATCTTTCTAAATTCCATATATATGTGTTAGTATACTGTATTGGTGTTTTTCTTTCTGGCTTACTTCACTCTGTGTAATTGGTTCCAGTTTCATCCATCTAATTAGAACTGATTCAAATGTATTCTTTTTAATGGCTGAGTAATACTCCATTGTGTATATGTACCACAGCTTTCTTATCCATTCATCTGCTGATGGACATCTAGGTTGTTTCCATGTCCTGGCTATTATAAACAGTGCTGCAATGAACATTGGGGTACATGTGTCTCTTTCTATTCTGGTTTCCTCGGTGTGTATGCCCAGCAGTGGGATTGCTGGGTCATAAGGCAGTTCTATTTGCAATTTCTTAAGGAATCTCCACACTGTTCTCCATAGTGGCTGTACTAGTTTGCATTCCCACCAACAGTGTAAGAGGGTTCCCTTTTCTCCACACCCTCTCCAGCATTTATTGCTTGCAGACTTTTGGATCGCAGCCATTCTGACTGGTGTGAAGTGGTATCTCATTGTGGTCTTGATTTGCATTTCTCTGATAATGAGTGACGTTGAGCATCTTTTCATGTGTTTGTTAGCCATCCGTATGTCTTCTTTGGAGAAATGTCTATTTAGTTCTTTGGCCCATTTTTTGATTGGGTCGTTTATTTTTCTGGAATTGAGCTGTATAAGTTGCTTGTATATTTTTGAGATTAGTTGTTTGTCAGTTGCTTCATTTGCTATTATTTTCTCCCATTCAGAGGGTTGTCTTTTCACCTTGCTTATAGTTTCCTTTGTTGTGCAGAAGCTTTTAATTTTAATTAGATCCCATTTGTTTATATTTGCTTTTATTTCCAGTATTCTGGGAGGCGGATCATTGAGGATCCTGCTGTGATTTATGTCGGAGAGTGTTTTGCCTATGTTCTCCTCTAGGAGTTTTATAGTTTCTGGTCTTACATTTAGATCTTTAATCCATTTTGAGTTTATTTTTGTGTGTGGTGTTAGAAAGTGATCTAGTTTCATTCTTTTACAAGTGGTTGACCAGTTTTCCCAGCACCACTTGTTAAAGAGATTGTCTTTACTCCATTGTATATTCTTGCCTCCTTTGTCAAAGATAAGGTGTCCATATGTGTGTGGATTTATCTCTGGGCTTTCTATTTTGTTCCATTGATCTATATTTCTGTCTTTGTGCCAGTACCACACTGTCTTGATGACTGTGGCTTTGTAGTAGAGCCTGAAGTCAGGTAAGTTGATTCCTCCAGTTCCATTCTTCTTTCTCAAAATTGCTTTGGCTATTCGAGGTTTTTTGTATTTCCATACAAATCTTGAAATTATTTGTTCTAGTTCTGTGAAAAATACCGCTGGTAGCTTGATAGGGATTGCATTGAATCTGTAGATTGCTTTGGGTAATATATTCATTTTCACTATATTGATTCTTCCAATCCATGAACATGGTATATTTCTCCATCTATTAGTGTCCTCTTTGATTTCTTTCATCAGTGTTTTATAGTTTTCTATATATAAGTCTTTAGTTTCTTTAGGTAGATATATTCCTAAGTATTTTATTCTTTTCGTTGCAATGGTGAATGGAATTGTTTCCTTAATTTCGTTTTCTACTTTCTCATTATTAGTGTATAGGAATGCAAGGGATTTCTGTGTGTTGATTTTATATCCTGCAACTTTACTATATTCATTGATTAGCTCTAGTAATTTTCTGGTGGAGTCTTTAGGGTTTTCTATGTAGAGGATCATGTCATCTGCAAACAGTGAGAGTTTTACTTCTTCTTTTCCAATTTGGATTCCTTTTATTTCTTTTTCTGCTCTGATTGCTGTGGCCAAAACTTCCAGAACTATGTTGAATAGTAGCAGTGAAAGTGGACATCCTTGTCTTGTTCCTGACTTTAGGGGAAATGCTTTCAATTTTTCACCATTGAGGATAATGTTTGCTGTGGGTTTGTCATATATAGCTTTTATTATGTTGAGGTATGTTCCTTCTATTCCTGCTTTCTGGAGAGTTTTTATCATAAATGGATGTTGAATTTTATCAAAGGCCTTCTCTGCATCTATTGAGATAATCATATGGCATTTATTTTTCAATTTGTTAATGTGGTGAATTACATTGATTGATTTGCAAGTATTGAAGAATCCTTGCATCCCTGGGATAAAGCCTACTTAAAAGAAAACTACAGGCCAATATCACTGATGAACATAGATGCAAAAATCCTCAACAAAATTCTAGCAATCAGAATCCAACCACAAATCTCATTTTAAAATCTAATTTGCCACTTTTTCTTGAGCATCCTGATTTCAAACCTTTCCCTGCTTTCCAAGACCTACATGGAACTAGGCTTTGCCAGCTGGCAAAGTCATGTCTTGATCAGCAGGACTCTGCATGAAGTGAGAACTCGGGCTCAGTGGTGGAGGAAAAGACTACAGACCAATTTCAAAGTAATTTTAGAAGGACTGAAAGGCTTTGGTTCCCCACTGACTCTCCTGAAGGGAGATTGCTTATTCTGTACAACAGTAAAAGAAGAGTGAAGGGTACCCTCAGAACAATTTGGAGATATAGAATGGAATGTGGTTCCCCACAGGGCTGGAGAGAGAGGATTGTGTTTCCATACTGAACATATTAAACTGACAACAATCTCCCACGTGGCTCTTGAGGTGAAGGCAAACCCTTTTTTGGGGGGTGTGACCCCAGCATAAAAACTGACAGTAACAGCTGTTCTATTTGTGAATTCTGAAGTGTGACAGTTAATAAAGGGTCCTGAGACGTAGCATAAATGAAGGCAGATCACGTTGGCTGCCATCCTGTCACACAGATGGAAAAATGTGCTGGGTGGAAGGAAACAGCCCTCAGGATGCTGGGCTGGGTCCAGAGGGTGGGCTCTGGGGGTACATAGGAGAAGTGGCCTTCCGTCCCATCCTCATTCAGACCTGTCTTTACTAACAGCCTCAGGGAGTAACAAGGGCTTGAAAATGAAATTCACAGATGATTCTGAGTGGAGAAATATGACAAACACCAAGCACAAGCAGAGGAATAACCTAAAGGAATTAGGAAAATGGGAAAGGCAGGGACAAAAATGCGAATCATCATGGAAAAATGCAAATGGATATGTCTGGGGCCAAATAATCCACAAACCAGATATTCACTAGGCAGGAAACTTTTGAAGCACTTTAAGGATAGAAAAATTGGCTGTAAAATGGTTGCTTCTGACAGTTGCAGAGACCATGGTGTAGTGGGCGGGCAGAGAGGAGGTGGACTTGGAAGATGGTGGTGGTCCTTCCAGGAGGCCTACACATAGGTGGATGGTGACCTCACTTGAGGGCTCCCCCATCTTTTTTTTCAGTTTTATTTTTATGCATGCTTTCTTTTAATTTGCTTTATTTTAACAACATACATTTAATCCATCAAAAAAATAGGTTTTCCCCAATGGCTCAGCAGGTAAAGAATCTGCCTGTAATGCAGGAGATATAGGAGATGCGGATTTGATCCCTGGGTCAATAGGGAAGATCCCTTGGAGAAGGGAATGGCCCCCCACTCCAGTATTCTGGCCCAGAGAATTCCATAGACAGGGAAGCCTGGCAGGCTATAGGGTCACGACACGACTGAAGAAACGGAACACAGCACAGCACATAAAAAAAGAAAACCCATTCAGACTACCCTTTAGATGAAAACAGAGACTGAAAAAGAGTTTCTGTCAAACAGCATGTTCTGTTTATGTCATCAAGAATAACAAATTGGGGATAATTTTGTCCTTGTTATTTTGATTTGAGGAATCTGTTACCAAAATTCTTCCTTTTAACCTCACTTGTAAAATTCAACAATTACAAACTGATGGTGGCCAAGGATTCTCACATTTTCCAAAACAGCCAGCATGTTTATAACTTTGGAAATTGCTTTGCTTTGGAAAGGCCTGCCTGAGTCCTCACTGAAGTGCTCTGTATTGATGAGGCCTTCAGCAGGAGGAATTTGAAGAAAACCAGAGCCCTCCACTCCTTTCCTATTATAGTGCACTCAGTGGCCTACTTTCCCTGAAAGTCCATCAGCTTGTTTTGAGGAGTCCTTCAGTCTGAAAAGCTAGACCAGAAATCAAGGTCTTGTGACTACTGACCAAAATCACCAAAGAAAGTACAAGAAGAGCAGAGCAGATTCTTGGGAACGTCTTTTATCCTCTGTGTGGATTATCCAGGAGAATTATTCCAAAACTAGAAGCTGAAATGGCACAATTAAGTCTTCATTATTGGGGAATATGCTTCTTGTTGCAATAGAAGACCACTTAAGATTGCGGGGAGAGGGGCCGGGGATGTTTTCAGATATCTCGCCATCTTTCTTTAATGACAGTAATTCTGGGCAGCAGGTCAGAATCACCTGAGCAGCTTTTTAATGATGCAGGGCTTCGTGCTCTCCCTGGACAGGTCTGGGGCGGGGCCCGTTGGTCTGGGATGTAGTAATGCAGAGACGTGAGGGAGGCAGAGTTGCCACGTGTAGCTGAAAACTTACCAAAGCTCTTTGACATCCCCATGGATGACCTGACCTGAGCTTAGATCTAATTACCTACTGACAAATGAGCTTGAATGGAGTAGAAATGCTGTTTCTGGCGGCCCGACTTTTAAGATTCACTTGTAAATTTGAACCTTTGGTGCGTCAGAGGAGGTGACCTGGAGTGACCTGACTCAGCTTTCTAGCTCTCATTCAGGCTGGCCCAAGCTAGGGTGAGCTCTCAGGAGTGAACTGGGTTGTGGTGAGTCTGGAGGAGAAAGAGATTTCTAGAAACCAAAACCTGTTGCCAATTCCAAGGGGCCAGGAAAGACAGCAGGGTCTGAATAAGGCAGACACTGCAGTTCTTGTGGGAATGAAGGAAGAAATAAAGAGAACTGCTTCAAACAGGGAAACAAGACCTAAAACACAGCTCCATATTTTCTAGTGACTGGCTAGATACCCAGAAGTTGGCTCTGGGGTGCTTAACTGCATATGTTTAATTTTAAAGCTCCAGGGTTAAGACATTGGTGCTAACTGCATCTCAGCTGAAAGCCCAATTTTGCTTCTGGGGTCCCACTTGGCATGGCCTGTCTGGTAGAAAGTTTTGGACCCCCACTCCCCAAGGAAAGAAGGGTTGTACCAGACAGTCCAATATCCATGAAATAACCCATGCAATATTCACACCCCAGGACCAGTCTAAGAGGAATGGGTAGAACTCAGCTCCCTGGGCTCCTGCAATGAATGGCGTCTGTCTGGGCAGAACGTGGGAGCCCAGAGGTTCACCGTGCTCATTCTGGGAGCTGGCAGTTGTTTGGACGGAGGTGGGGTCAGGAGAAAGGTGACTGTGGATGGAAGCATCCAGAAAAGGAAAAAGCTGGGACTGGGAGAAGCATGAAGATGCACAAGGGCCTAATTGACTTCAGCCTTCAGCGGGAGACTGTTCTGTCCATCATGTTTTTCCTCAATTAGTTTACTTGTTGGTTTTTTTCTCTCAAGATTAAAAGCATTCATTATGGCCCTTAACAGATTTACAAGCTTTCATTTTTCAATCTAGAGAAGTGGGATCTGTGGGTGCCAGTCCCAACCACCATTTAGTCTTATTCTCAGTGTAACCCCTACAGTTACTTGATATTTTATTTGTATCTGTTCCTCTACTGTGCCCTCCCTGCACAGGAATGTCATGTCCCTGGAAGAAGAATTGCGACACTTTCCCCCACTGGGTCCCTGGTACACAGCACAGTGCTGACACATAACTGACTCTTAATAGTGTGTTAGGTGAGTGGTTGATGCCTTGTGTACTGGTATGTACAGAACATTAGCTTCTTTAGCGCAGTTGAGTGAGTGGTACTCTCCTGCAACCAAAGGTGGCTTACAAAATAGACATATGGGGGGCTGTCTTAGGATTTTAAACTACTTTCTTCTTTTTGGTTCTGTGAGTCTTCAGTTCAGCACAGTCACTCAGTCATGTCCGACTCTTTGCGACCCCATGGACCGCAGCACACCAGGCTTCCCTGTCCATCACAAACTCCCGGAGTTTGCTCACACTCACGTGCATCAAGCGGTGATGCCATCCAACTATCTCATCCTGTGTCATCCCCTTCGCCTCCTGCCTTCAATCTTTCCTACATTTGTTTTATAGCCTTTATGTCACTGGGTGGAAAAGACTTGAACAGGAGCAACTTTGGAGCTTCTGTAGCCAGGAAAGTGATTTAATGGCCTTATGTTTTTTTTAATTCATGGTGTTTCTTTTTCTTAGTAGAAAACCCTTTTTCAGCTAATATCGTGTAGCAGACACATCTAAGGAAGCTTCCAATAGCTCACTCCCTTGTATGACTCCCTCCACTTGAGTGTGGATGGGACCTGAAACTTGCTTGTAGCCAACAGAGTATGACAGAGGTGAAGGAGTTTTGCACCGTAAGTAAAGTCCCAAATCAACTGACTTGCATTAATCAAAAGGGAGAGCATGAGGTGGGCCTGACTTAATCAGGTGAGAGAGTCTCTCTTCTCCTGACCTCGAAGAAGCGAGAGGCTCTGAGTCCGTTGTTGTTCAGTTGCTAAGCCATGTCAGACTCTTTGCATCCCCATGAACTGCAGCATACCAGGCTCCCCTGTCCTTCACATCTCCTGGAGTTTTCTCAAATTCATCAAAAATTTGAGTCGGTGATACTGTCTAACCATCTCATCCTCTGCTACCCCCTTCTCCCTTTGCCTTCAGTCTTTCACAGCATCAGGGTCTTTCCAATGAGTCAGTTCTTTGCATCAGGTGGCCAAAGTATTGGAGCTTCAGCTTCAGCATCAGTCCTTCCAATAAATATTCAGGACTGATTTCCTTTAGGATGGACTGGTTGGATCTCCTTGTCCAAGGGACTCTCAAGAGCCTTCTCCAGCACCACAGTTTGAAAGTGTCCATTCTTTGGTGTTCAGCCTTTTTTATGGTCCAACTCTCGCAAACATACATGCCTATTGGAAAAAATATACTTTTAATTAGACAGACCTTTGTCAGCAAAGTGACATCTCTGCTTTTTAATATGCTGTCTAAGTTGTCATGGCTTGTCTTCTAAGCAGCAAGCATCTTTTAGTTTCATAGCTGCAGTCATCATTCACAATGATTTGGGAGACCAAAAGAAGAAAATCTGCCACTGCTTTCACTTTTTCTCCTTCTCTTTGCCATGGAATGATAGGACTGAATGCTAAGATCTTAGTTTTTTATAGTGTTGAGTTTTAAGCCAGCTTTTTCACTCTCCTTTGTCACCTTCATCAGGAGACTCTTTAATTCCTCTTCACTTTCTGCCATTAGCGTGGTATCATCTGCATATCTGAGGTTGTTATTTCTCCTGGCAATCTTGATTCCAGTTTGGGATTCATCCAGCCTGGCATTTCACATGATGTGGTCTGCATAGAAGTTAAATAAACAAGATAACAATATACAGCCTTGTTGTACCCCTTTCCCAATTTTTAACCAGTCAGTTGTTCCATGTCTGGTTCTAACTTTTGCTTCTTGACCTTCATATAGATTTCTCAGGAGACAGGTAAAGGTGGTCTGGTATCCCATCTCTATAAGAATTTGCCACAGTTTATTGTGATCCACACAGTCAAAAGCTCTAGCATAGTAAATGAAGCAGAAGTAGATGTTTTTCTAAAATTTCCTTGCATTCTCTGTGATCCAACAACTGTTGGCAATTTGATCTCAGGTCCCTGTGCCTTTTCTAAACCCAGTTTGTACACGTGGAAGTCCTCGGTTCACATACTGCTGAAGCGTGTCTTGAAAGATTTTCAGCATAACCTTACTAGAATGTGAAATGAGTGCAATTGTCACCTTAGCTTGAACATTCTTTGACATTGCCCTTCTTTTGGGTTGGAGTGAAAACTGACCTTTTCCTGTCCAATGGCCACTGCTGAGTTTTCCAAATTTCCTGACATGTTGAGTACAGCACTTTAACAGCATCATCTTTTAGGATTTGAGATAGCTCAGCTGGAATTCTGTCACCTCCACTGGCTTTGTTCATAGTGATGCTTCCTAAGGCCCAGTTATCTTCACACTCCAGGGCATCTAGCTTTAGGTGAGTGGCCACAGCATCACGGTTATCCAGGTCATTAAGACCTTTCTTGTACAGTTCCTCTGTGTAGTCTTGTCATGTCTTTTGGTCTCTTCTGCTTCTGTTAGGGCCTTATTATTTCTGTCCTTTTGCAGGGAAGTCTGTTCTTCTGTCCCTCATGCCAGGCTGAGGGCATGTAGAAATGGATCTTCTCTAGCTGAATCCTGAGCCCCTGATGAGAACATAACACTTCTGATTGCAGGCTTGTGTGATTCTGGGCAAAGGATCCAGCTTAGCCATGCTCAGACTCCTGATCCTTGGAAACTCTGACATAATAAATGCATGTTGCTTTATGCCTCTACATTTGTGATAATTTGTTATGCACCGATAAAAATTAATACAGATCCAATTAGGAAATGGCTCTTTTCTCTTCCCAGAGTGGCATGCCATCCTTTTTAATACACAGATATAGAGCCTGTGAGCTGAAACTATCGAGCCTGTGAGCTGCAGCTACTGAAGCCCTTGTGCCTAGAGCTTGTGCTCCACAACACAAGAAGCCGCTGCGCTGAGATGCCCACGCACTGCAACTGGGGAGTAGCCCCACTCGATAACTAGAGAAGGCCCCCACATAGCAATGCAGCCAAAAATAAANATGTGAAGGTTGGACTGTGAAGAAAGCTGAGCACCGAAGAAGTGATGCTTTTGAACTGTGGTGTTGGAGAAGACTCTTGAGAGTCCCTTGGACTGCAAGGAGATCCAACCAGTCCATTCTGTCTGAAGGAGATCAGCCCTGGGATTTCTTTGGAGGGAATGATGCTAAAGCTGAAACTCCAGTACTTTGGCCACTTTATGCGAAGAGTTGACTCATTGGAAAAGACTCTGATGCTGGGAGGGATTGAGGGCAGGAGGAAAAGGGGATGACAGAGGATGAGATGCCTGGATGGCATCACTGACTCAATGGACGTGAGTCTGAGTGAACTCTGGGAGTTGGTGATGGACAGGGAGGCCTGGCGTGCTGTGATTCACGGGGTCACGAAGAGTCAGAAATGACTGAGCTACTGAACTGAACTGACTGTGATTATAGGTAGAGCTCTTGCAACTCAATACCAGGAGGAAAATAACCCAGTTTTTAAATGGGCCAAAAATTTGAGTAGACATCTCTCCAAAGAAGATATATAAATGGTCCATAAACATACGAAAAAATGTTCAACATTATTAAGGAAATGCAAATCAAAATCACAATGAAACACCACTCACACACACTAGGATGGCTATAATCAAAAAGACAGAGAGACATTGGTGAGACTATGGAGGAATGGTGGGAATATAAAAAGTTGCAGTCACTTTGGAAAACAGCTCCCCAGAAAGTTAATACTGAGTTGTCAGTTGACCCAGCAATTCCTTTCACAGGTATATACCCAAGAAAATTTAAAACAAATGTCCACCAAAAAGGAAAAAAATTACTTGTATGGCTTTTATAGCAGCACTATTCATAATAGCCAAAAAGCGGAAACAATCCAAATATCCATCAACTTATGAATGGATAAAAAATGTGGCATATCCATACAATAAAATATTATTCAGCCATTAAAAGGAATGTGGTACTGATTCACATTGCAATATGGATGAATCTTCAAAACATTATCCAAAGTGAAAGGAGCCAAACATAAATGGTTGTAAATTGTGTCATTGCTTTTCAGTGAAATGTCCAGAATAGGCAACTCCATAGGGATATAAAGTAGTAGATTCAAGGTTTTGCATAGCTGAGGGGACGGGAGGATAGGACATGGTTTGCTAATGGGTATGATTTTTCTTTGCAAGGTGATGAAAATGATTCTGTCATCAGGAGTAACAGCTGTACAACTTTGTGAGTATACTAAAATCCCCTGAATTGTACATTTAAAACAGGTGTGTTTCATTAGCATGTAAATTATATCTCAATACAAAATGGGAATTTTGAGTTAGTTACAAGGTAAGGGCGGCCAAACAAGGAAATAGTCAAGGTCACTGTGGATGGCTTTAAATGTGAACAACAAGAGCTACCTAGAAGAATATTAGCTCAGGCAACAGGAATTGTAGGTGGAAGCAGACTGGTATTTTCTCTGTTTTTCATCTTGGCCAAAGGTTTCCCCCATATCTCAGTGGACTAGAATCAGAGAGACCCCAAATTAATGTCCAGGCTGGTCACTCTCATAGAAGCCTATGTTGACCTCTGTCTCAGCCCCCTGGGAATGTGCTTCTTTCTTCTCTTTCTCAGTTTGTATCCATCACTATATCAGGTATTGGCAACATCTCTTTTAGGCTCAGATGTTCGGTGCACAAGCTCTGAATCACAAATTCAATATGTCTTGGGTTAGTAAGAAATCAAAAGAACTTCACAAGCATGAAGCCTAGGCATGATTTCTTGATGTCTGACGGAGCAGTATTTCGATTCTAGCTGATTTCTTCAGTGAATCCTTCAAACTCCAAATAATTTACCTCCTAAATATGTCTACATTGATCTGGAGAACCAATGTGTGTCTAGAAATTAAACACAGAGAAATTTGGATAGCAGGGCATAAAAAATGAGTCATACATGACCCATCCCTTCCCCCTCTCCAAGCTTTTGGGTTAATTAGGGGGTTAACTCACAGATGATCATTACATGAGGCAGCGTGTCACACACAATGCTACTGTCATTGGTTAATGTCACTCAGCAAAACCATGGTGGCTAAAGGGCAGGAAACTTTCAACAAGACTGCGGTGATCAAGGAAGTTGTTCTGAGTAAGAGATATTTGAGATGAATCTTGAAAGCTGGATTTGATTTAGGATAACCAGAGAGACAGGAAAGAGAACTCCAGGCCAAGGAGAATGGTAGGCAGAAGGGTATGGAGGCCGGGAGGCTGACAGCATGGCCTGGGAAGCGTGACTTGAGCACCTTTGCTTTGGGAAGTAAAGAGACAGATGGGGTTTGGAAAGGGATGAAAGGTGAGAGGGAGCTCTTGTTTTCCAGTGAGAGTCATGTTCTGTACCTTCTGTAGGTTAGGGCTAGATTGGAAACACCCTAGCAAGTTCACCACTTCGGTTCGCTCTTCTCTCTCACCATATGTAGGAAAAAGGAACCTAAGGTTTCCAGGACCTGAGAATTAAGCACATTTCACCAGAGGATCCTTCCCCACATCTGGCAGGAAGAGAAAACCTCAGCAGCACAAACAGAGCCCCGTCTGATGCTCACGGTGATGGATGTTGAAAGCTTTCTTTGGAGAAGTCTTGGGCTGTGGTGGTATCTGAGTCCAGTATTGATTCTCTGAGGCAGTCGCTGTCACCCAGGATGCTCTTGATGGCCAGCTTTGTGCACAGTGATGCTGTGCCCACGTGTTGGCATGGATATCTACTGAGGATAGGTTTTCCTCACTGCTGGCTTACAGTTGGCTGCCAGTTAAATTCACAATCCAGCTCCAGCACAAGCAGCTTTACAGATCTCAGACAGAACAGCTTTGTACCCCACTGCACCACCTCGACAGAGAATGTACCTTTTATGGTCTTTTCTTGGCTTCAGTTCTTGGCAGTCCAAGGCCTTTCTCTTTGAAGACAGGTCACGTGGCTGTGGCCATTAGGAGAACTCTGCTTTTCCATTCTGATGCATGAAGGGTGCCATGGAACACTGGGGGATTTGAGTACTAGTGTGTGATCATTTCCTTCAACCTGTTGTTTATTAAAGAAACTCACCTATCCCTTAGCACAGGAAAATTCTTTGTTTACAGAATTGCCCCTGGAAAATGGATGTTTTCAGCAAAGGATGAGGAAATGAGCTGTTTTCTCCTAATTTCTGTCTTGATGGCTTTATGGCAGTGGCAGTGACGGGCAGAAGGCCACGTGAGTTGCTTTCTCCACAAGGGAAGTTCTCTCTGAGCCATGGAGATCCCTGGGTGACATCCCTGGACAGAGTAGCTGGGTTTCTATCCAAACAAAACCTGGAGCTCCAGGTGGGCATCTCCTCCTCGCCATCATACATGCCACAAATACTTCTTTCTCTACACCTGTACACAGATTTTTCCTCTAATAAAAATGCCTCCCTCAGCCACATTTCATTTTTTTTTGTGCTTCAGATCCCATGTCATCCCTTTCGGAAACAGTCCCTGGTTATTTCAGCCCCAAAGAATGACCTTTTGTCTGACCCATGCTGCCTCGCATGTCCCTCCCCCTCTAGGCTCCATGTTTTCATTTTTTCCTTATCCAAATAGCCAGTTCCCTGACATAGGATCCTTGGTGGATTGAATGATAACATTTAGAAGGAAAGTAAAAAATCGGGACTGTTTTTGAGCACAGGAAGAGCATTTACAGGTTCGTCTTGCTTCTTGGAGTGAATCTAAGTCACATAGGTTTTGCTGAAACTGTTAGAACATCATCAAATGATGGTCAAAAGTGGGTGGCCTAGAGAGTTGCATTCTGGTTTGGGAAACAGCTTCTTTGTCCTGCCCAAACATCTCTCTTAGAAAAGCCGAAAATGGAAGGACTGGAACCAAGGTCGGGGCTGCTGCAGCTACTCCTCATTGACTGAAGGAAGAAAAAAAAAAAAAAAGCACAGCCTAAAAGTTGAGAATTATGTTTTATTTGGCGAACAAAACTGAAGACTTAAGCCCAGGATGCAGACTCTCAGCTAGCTCTGAGGGACTGCTCCAAAGAGGTAAGAGAGGAGCCAGGATATATAGGAGTTTTTGCAACAAAGACTAGATAGTCGGAAACTCAAAAAATTACCACTAAGGAAAACCAGATATCTCAAGTTAATGGATTTAGCACCTTTCTATGGATGAGCAGATGCAAGAGTCTGGGCTTATTGAAATTATCCCTTTGATATGCACCTTAGCTGTCTAGGGGCAGTATCCTGTCCTTTCCCATCCTGAGTCCCTGGGGGCCAGCTGCAGTGGCTGAGGGCTCGGCAGCTGGCATGCCTGTTTGTCTCCATCCTAAATCCCTCAGGGTTCACCGTAGAAGGGTAGAGATGCCTGTAGTGGTTTGATGGCTGTAGCATTCTTTGCTTACTGACATGGGAGGTGACGCTTTTTATTTGCATCCTGAAGCCACAATATCTAGAGGGAGGGATAGACAAGACAAGCAGTATCTTCTGGGCTCTGGAGCCTGTGCCCATCAATGTGGCATCAGAGGGATTTTCTTTCCTGCTTGATAGGGATTTTACACTTCTAAGGGGCAGGGACCTGGGACTGTCTCCCTCATGATTATTTCCCCACTACCTAATAAAGGATATGGCACATGTGGAGTGAATAATTTTTTAAGTGGATCAAGAGCAACAGAACGATGTGATCTCTGAGAAAGGAATGTGCTAATATTACTGACAGTTCAGGAAAGTGGTGGCCTGCACGAAAGGTGTCTGTGCCTGCAGGTGTATGCTTGATAGTGGCTTCAGTAAGAGTGGCCTTTACTATCCATCTCAAAAGGAGAGCACAGAAGGCCATTTCTGAGCTTTCTCTTTGAGGAATTTAGGTCCAGCATCGACTAGGAAAGTCAATAAGTCTCTACTCAGAACATCAACTGTTCAACCACTGTTTTGTGTCTTGGCCTATGAGACCTTGGGAATTCCAATGAGACCCATAAGGCTTCAACTTCAAAGAGAACTAAGAAAATGATTATTGATCTTGTAGTCACGTGACCTGTACCCACAAATACTAAAAAGCTGACTTTGAGAGTGAGCCAAAGACAAGTAAGAGCTGCCTATATATCTCTAGCTTGATTGAGAATTAGGCCTTCTCTGCCACTGCCTAGAACTTTTATAATTGGGAATTGAAGGCTCAAAACTGTGCAGAGATTTTCTGCGACTCACTTTTACACAAATGTCTTTGTCACTCACAGAAGGCAAGGATCCCTAAAGCTGGCTAGTGATCTCAGCATCCAGGTCTGTCAGGAAATTCCAGGTTACCCACAAGCATTTCAAGAGTCCTGGAAATTCTCTCATAGACTAACCCAAACACACAGGGGAGGAGTTTTAACGGAGCCAGATGGACCCAGAAGGCATGTTGGTATTTACTCAATTGGGTCCGTGTGTGTACTGGATGTCCATGGGGTTGGGGGGGGAGCTAATGTAGTTTTGGGGGGCCTTTCTTCCTCTCTGAGGAAGAGTTGTGTTTGCTTGGCACTCTCCCATGCTCCCAGCACCTCCAGAAAATGTTCTTTATTCCTGCCTCATAGCACAGAGCAGGCACCAAGAGGCCACAAGATTCCCCTGTCTCTCCCGGCCACCAGTCCCATGCTCCTTGCCCCCAGCCTGAAGGCGTACTGCATGAGGAGGGTGTCTAGGGGGGACAAGAGAGAAGGAGGAGCCTCGGTCACTGTTGGCTTCACCTCTAACCACAAAATTTTTCACCATTTCCATTATTCCTGGCAGAGAGCCACCCTGTAGGGAGACAGACTCTCTGTTCAGAGAAGAGGAAAGATGGGGTCTGGTGAGGGTGTAAGTGAGGGAGCAGGCAGGGAAGGAAGGAGAGCAGGACAGCAAAGGAGAGAAACAGAGATATAGTAAGTGCTGGGCCAAAATGTCTGGGCAGGTCTCTGAAGAGCAAGGTGTGTGTGATGAAGCTGCTGCTACTGCTGCTGCTAAGTTGCTTCAGTTGTGTCCGACTCTGTGCGACCCCATAGACAGCAGCCCATCAGGATCCCCCGTCCCTGGGATTCTCCAGGCAAGAACACTAGAGTGGGTTGCCATTTCCTTCTCCAATGCATGAAAGTGAAAAGTGAAAGTGAAGTTGCTCAGTCGTGTCAGACTCTTAGCGACCTCATGGACTGCAGCCTACCGGGCGCCTCCGTCCATGGGATTTTTCCAGGCAAGAGTACTGGAGTGGGGTGCCATTGCCTTCTCCATGATGAAGCTAAATTTGTACAATTAATTATGGATCATATTCAGTCTATACATGTTTTAAAGTTTATATTTAGTTTTGTCTGTGCTGGGTCTTCATTGCCTTGCAGGCTTTTCTCTAGTTGTGGAGAACAGCTGCAGTGTGCTGGCTTCTCTTTGGGGTGGCATTTCTTGCTGCAGAGCATGGCCTCTGGGGAGCTCGGACTCAACAGTTGTGGCACGTGCCGCAAGCCCAGGAGCAGCGAAGCCTGTGCATCCCAACTACTGAGCCTGTGCTGTAAGCCTGCAAGCCAGGCTATACATTTTCACATTAGCTGTTCTGCGTGAGGAGGGTGTCTACACTAAGGTGGCTTTCCCTGGTGACTCAGGCATGAAAGAGTCTGCCTGCAACATGGGAGACCCAGGTTCAGTCCCTGGGTCAGGAGGATCCCCTGGAGAAGGGAATGGCCACCCACTCCAGTATTCTTGCCTGGAGGATTCCATGGACAGAGGAGCCTGATGGGCTATAGTCCATAGGGTCACAAAGAGTCGGACCTGACTGAGCAACTAACACTTTCACACTAAGGTAGAAATTTCTTTTCATTCTCTGTTACTCAGAAAAACTTCCGTATTCATGAGGGAATATATCTGGACCTCAGAGTTGCTTGATTCATTGTTAAATCTGGATTTTACCCCCTAGATAGTTCCATGATGCAGTTCCCACTTCCTACCCTTAAAAACAATAATAATAATATGTAAAAACACCTGTGAACACACAGACTCATGGGTACCCAGATTGAATGTGGGTTATATTCCTTTCTGACTCACTTCTGCAGCTTTGTGGGGTTCTCCTCTATGCCAGAAAGCACAGGAATGCAAATAGTGAAGATGACTGATTTTAGGGATAACTTGCCATCTTCTCTGATTTTTTCTGAGAATAACCATTCACATACTTGAGGGTTAAGATTATTAATGGTTGAAAATTATTCACAGTGCACTTCAGAAAAGATTGAGATGTGCTGCTATAACTTAAGACCCAAACTTCCCAGAGTTGACCTTCTCAGCTGTTCCAGGCACAAAGATTATTGTTGTCTACACATGGGGGACACAGTGAGACACTTTTCACCCATTCCCAACAGCAACTATAGTATAAAGTAATGCTATTCTGAGTGTTAAAATTCACAGTAAAACCATACTGGGTCAGAGCAGATAGAAGCAAAATTCTAAGAGTCTCTGTGTCCTGGGGAAGAAAAGCGAGAGAAGGCTAGAGAGATATACAGTTCAAGAGAGGGAAGCGAAAGTGCCAGGGTACTGAGCATCTCCACGGACAAGAAGGGACAGATCTCTCTCTCTCACATACACACAAAATTACACAGAAGGGAGAAGACTGGGGAGTTGGCAGCACAAAGAAAGCTATGGAGGGTGTGGAGAAAAGGGAACATTCTTACACTGCTGGTGGGATTGCAAACTAGTACGGCCACTATGGAGAACAGTGTGGAGATTCCTTAAGAAATTGCAAATAGAACTGCCTTATGACCCAGCAATCCCACTGCTGGGCATACACACCGAGGAAACCAGAATAGAAAGAGACACATGTACCCCAATGTTCATCGCAGCACTGTTTATAATAGCCAGGACATGGAAACAACCTAGATGTCCATCAGCGGATGAATGGATAAGAAAGCTGTGGTACATATACACAATGGAGTATTGCTCAGCCATTAAAAAGAATACATTTGAATCAGTTCTAATAAGATGGATGAAACTGGAA
>SJYX01004006.1:317240-331866 GCA_006410675.1 Oreotragus oreotragus
TCCTTTATCGAGCCCATCTTTGCATGAAATGTTCCCTTGGTAGCTCTAATTTTCTTGAAGAGATCTCTAGTTTTTCCCATTCTGTTCTTTTCCTCTGTTTCTTTGCATTGATCGCTAAAGAAGGCTTTCTTATCTCTTCTTGCTATTCTTTAGAACTCTGCATTCAGATGCTTATATCTTTCCTTTTCTCCTTTGGTTTTCACCTCTCTTCTTTTCACAACTATTTGTCAGGCCTCCCCAGACAGGCATTTTGCTTTTTTGCATTTCTTTTCCATGGGGATGGTCTTGATTCCTGTCTCCTGTACAGTGTCACTAACCTCATTCCATAGTTCATCAGGCACTCTATCTATCAGATCTAGGCCCTTAAATCTATTTCTCACTTCAACTGTATAATCATAAGGGATTTGATTTAGGTCATACCTGAATGGTCTAGCGGTTTTCCCTACTTTCAGACATTCAACTCTACCTTCTCCTGGTTCAAATTTACATATGATGCCTTTAGAGCAAGGTTCCAAGTCAGTCCATTGTCCTCTTTCATGTGTAGCTAAAAGTTAAAATTTAATTTTAAAGATTTCATTTAGCTTGCAGAATTGGGCAGTTTCATTAGCCCCAGTAGGAAAGGAATGAAAGCTTTGTCTTCGGATAATTCACCTGGGTTCTTGGAGAAAACCGACAGTACAGATTGTGGAGGAAAAGTTGACCCACAGCGCCATCTGCTGGTATATCTTGTTTGTTACACAGGGTGAGAAACGGGGAACCTGATGAGCTGAGCACTTCTAGTAACCGTAAGCTTGTAAAAGTACATCAAGCTAATACTGGTGTCAGTGAATGGTCCTCAAAATGCAGAAGTGTGAGTGTGGGCTTCCCAGAAACCCCCAGGGCATTTATTGGGTCAAGTATTAAAATTCACCAATATGGTGTACACCCAGATACGCTGAAAGCTGGCAAGAGCAGACACATGTTAAAAGGGAAAGTGAGGGACTTCCCTGATTGGTGGTCCAGAGGTTGGGAATATGCCCTGCAATGCAGGGGGTGCAGGTTCTATACCTGGGTGGGGAACAGGAGTCCATGTGCCACGGAGCCACCAGGGGCAACTACTAAACCACAACTAGCTAGTCCCTACACCACGTAATCCCTCATGACACAGTGAAGATCCCAAGACCCAATGCAATCAAATAAATTAGTTCTTAAAAGGGGAGGCAGGGATACAAAAAGCCTCTGTAACAATGTGAAAAAGCATCCAGGAGGATACTAACAGGAGGATAAAAGAGTATCAGTTATGATCATAAGCATAAAAAGAAAAAAGTGAGGAATAGTGAAAAGTGGAATGTATAAAGATAGCAAGAGTATGGTTGATTTCTTTTTCCAGCGTCACTTAATATTATGCTTTGTATATGCGACCTCATTTTGTGACGGTGTATCATACTCACACGAAACATTCTCCCACATAGAAGAAAAAAAATGCAACCAACTCACATGTGGTGACCACTACCAATCTTGCCCAACAACCATTCTTTTCCTTCCCTAAGTCAGCTGCAGATCTTGTAAGCACCTGTGAAACTGGAATCATGAGAGAGCATTAATCCAGTATCACTAATCACCAGAAATTTAACAGACCAACGAATATCCCCTCCAACAGTCACTTCCAAACCTGGCTTAGGCAGGGTTTTTAAAGCAATTTTCTCTTCCCTACTCAGATCTACTGCAACAGAAACTCTAGAGATGGAACTCAAGAAACTGCAGGTTCAAAATGCTGCCCAGGTGATTCTAAAAAGCAGCCAGCCCATGAGCTCAAAATTGTGACCTCCTGGAGATTTCACAGCTGTATCTTGTTGAGAAAAGGAACGCACAGTGGATAAAATCCCTGCCTCGTCAGTCCTATGTTGCCTCCAGGAGATGTAACTTTGGTTCCAGATCGTCAAGGGTAAGCAAGTTTTACTGCAAATGTTTGCTTATAGTGAACTGGTTTTCTTTGGGGCAGACTATTTTCAAATGAAGAAATAGCCCAATTTGTATATAATCTGTGGCTGGTTTCTTTCCAAACCTTTTCTCTATGAACTATGAAAGTTATGATTTTATTGTTCACCAAAGTCTAAGTCCAGAAAGGAAAAATGGCTTGGATGATGGGGAGTGAGGTGCATGATTACCCAAGAAAGAAACCCTTCTGGTCCAAGACTGGGTAACTCTGCAACATTAACTGTGCCAATGAGCTAGTAGGCATCTCATGGAGCAAGACTGGAAGTTAGAAGATTAATAAGTGCACTTGTGGCAACTTTGGAGTGAGTTAATAAATGGTGGAACTAAGATGGGAAATGAAAGGAAGCATGTTTTCTTCAAAGTGATCTGTGAATCCCGTTTCCAAGAAAAAGCCACCCTAAATACCCTCATCAAAACTCACCTGTCCCACTCTGAATTTATCCCACTCTCGCATTCTTTATCAGAGTCCTTGTATCACAGTATTAGAGTTGATCGGGTGATGTGTATCTTAATTCCCTGTCAACACATTCCAATCTGCCCAGGGGACAGACCTGTATTCTCACCTTTTCATGCCCTGATGCACCTAGGAGAGAACTTTACCCACAATTGGAACTGATATTAGCTACATTTTTGAAAGAAACTGGTGACTGATTTGGTTAAAGAGCAAGGCTGTATTGCCAGTGTCAGTGACTAGAACCAGTACTTGGTTTAAAACAGAGACTGTAATTCCTAATGGTAGAAATTACAAAAAAAAAGAACAGATAGCCTCAGTACGTGTTGTCACCAGCTCACTCTAAGAATCCTTTTGGCTGTGACCTCTTGGCCCTGCCTGAAGGAGGAATGTGAGTCTAGGACAGTCTCCCCCAGAAGTGCGTCCTCAGCCGGACACAAAGCAAAGCAGGAATTATGGGACCGGAAGAAGCCTCTAGATTTCCCACCTTATGCCTGAAATCTCACAGCTAACCCTTCTGAGAGTGAGAAGCAAAGGGCTGTGTTGGTGATGGACAGGGAGGCCTGGCGTGCTGCGATTCATGGGGTCGCAAAGAGGCGGACGCGACTGAACTGAACTGATGTGGATGGTGAGGGCTCTCTGAGGTTCCCAGGAAGGAGAATGGAATAGACTTTAAAACAGAGACTGAAGGCCATGGCTTCCTAAAAGCCAAGGTGTTTGGTTTAAAATATGTATCTGCACATATAGTGTGTTGTTGCGCCGGTCTTTGTCGCTGAGCACGGCCGTTTCCCTGGTGGCAGGCAGCGGGGACACTCGGTCTCTGTGCTGAGGCCTCTCGCTGCGGCGGCCTCTCTCGGTGGCGCACAGTGTCTAAGCACACCGGCTCCGCGGTTGCGTGCATCCCAGGGCACAGGCTCACAAGTCGTGGTGCGGGGGCTGAGTTGTTCAGCGGCACGTGGCGTCTTCCCGGACCAGGGATCAAACCCGCGTCCCTCGCGTTAGCAGGCGGATTCTTCACCGCTGTTCCACCAGGGAGTCCAGCTAAAGTGTTTTGACTATGAAAGAAGCGAGGGGAGGGGGTCTGCTGAATGCTCTGCCAAAACGTTCTACTTGTCTGCTTCTGCTCATGCTGGAGAGAAAGGACAAGAGGAGGAAGCCTCCTACAAGTCAGAAATACAGAAGGGGCAACAGAGAGAAAGAAGCTGTATAGCCAGAAATACTGTCGGTGTGTTTCCCATCAGTGAAAACATTTGAGTAGCTTACATATGTGCCAGTAGTCCGTTTTACAGAACAGTATTTTCATTTTACTCCATTTCTTCCCAGAGTCTCTGCTAAGCCATAAGACCTTGGCTGTAGCCCTGTTAATCAATCTACAAGCACATGTTCTAAGTCATTAGCTTCAGAATGAGCTCATTTATTATAAACGCATACTATAGGTATGCTCCTCCACACATTAAGCAAACCTGATGTGTGTAAAAATTTAGATTTACACCTGCAGTAAATTAGGGAGATGTAGCCCTGTTTAAAAAATAAATCCTCTTTTAAAGTGCATACTTATCACAGCTCCTTTGAAACTGCGAGTTTATGGTACAATTTGAAAGGCAACTTTTGGTTATGAAGAGGTCATACTCCAGAGTTTGACAGCTAAGTTCATTGTGAGTGCTAATTGTGAGCTCTCACTGTGAGCCTTAGGGCAAATGAGACAACCTCTCTTTGCTTCTGTGTCCTTATCCACAAAAAGGAGATACGATACAGGTCTTGGCACTGTGCCTGGTCCTCCTCTGCTGCAGAAAGTGTGGCACAGGGCTGTGAGGGCCAGATGAGGGGGCAGAGCTTGAACTAGGAAGAAAATCTGACACTAAATAGAAATTTATTTTCTCCAGAAAGATCCCATCATAATGGTCGTATGTCTTTTTGAAAAGCAAATAAGTCATTCTATTGAGAGCTGCAGGAAGAAATCACAAGTGCTATTATTTAGATACAGGTTTTTCCATTTTATCTTCATCTTACTTTCTCTGGCATCAAATTGATAGAATCTTCCCAGCTACCTCAGAATCAATCCAACCCAGCTGAGAGGAGAAGAAAGTTTCCACATCAGGAAAACCATACAAATCACATTTCTGATTAGTTGCTGAACTTCTTCCCATCAGGGATGAAGAAAAATAGATGGTGGGTTGCTGAGTGATAGACAGTTGGTCAGCAGATGGTTAATGAGTTGCTCCTCAATCAATGCTAAATGATAATCAGATCTAATTTCTATGCATAAAAAAGTCATGCTTTCTGGTCTTACACATGTTAGCAGTAATCTTATGGCTGAAAAAACAATGATCATAAAAATTATTCTTTTCATTGAAAGCTGGTCGATTTAAAGCTAACTGTAAAGATGAATTTAGCAAAAATTCAAAGCAAATGAAATGCTAGTTCAGAAAACATTCTTATGGTTTAATTTTGTCTGGACCTAATGAATTTAAAAATAATGATCCAAATAATGCTAAGCGTTTTGTTATATGTAATTGTGGGTAGAGTTCAAAATAAGTAACTACACAGATTTTTCCGAACACACTAGTACAGTAAGTTGTACAGGTGCAGGGTCCATTTCTTTTCTTTACTGAAAATGCTGATATTTTGTTCATAGGTTTTTTGCATTTTTTTTTAGTATTGCATTAAAATCCTTTTGACTACCGAGGGTGTTGATGACCCCTCAAATTTAGTGTCCAGGGTAATTAAATGCCTCAGTTGCCTCACCCTCATCCTGGCCCTGTTGGGAAAGTGTGCTCCGCGTGCTTGGTGAGAGGACCTGTAGTCACATGGCACAGGTCAAAGGTATCAGGAAAGATGAAGAAGCAGAGCTAGAAAGACGGTCAACTGTCACAATCAGTTTGGGCCATTTTTTAATGGTACTTTATTTGGTACTTTATTAATGGAAATTGTATAGTATGTATTGTGGCTTCTTTCCTTTTTGATGTTACGTTTGTGAAATGCATCCATGAGGCTGTGTATACTTATAAATCATTCACACTCGCTGTGTAGAATTCCACATTGCAAAGACATCACAGCGCTGATAGGCATTTGAATGGTCACAGTCTAGAACTATTTTGAATAGTGCTTCCTCGAATGATCTAGTATAAATTTCTGTTAAATATCTATGCATTTTCATTTGGGTACACGCCTGGGAGTGGAATGGCTGGGTCAGTGGGTACATGTATATTCATTTTCAGTAGATATTGCCAGTTTTCTAATGATTCATTTATTTAGTTTCATCAAGTCTTTAATAAGATAAGGCTTGCAGTTTGTTCTTTTTCAAGATGGTTCTTGGCTGTCTTTGGCCTTTTGCATTTCTAAACAAAATTTAGAAGTAGCTTGTCCGTTTGCACAATAAGAAAAAAAAATGATAGGACTTTTACTGGGTTTCTTTTAAATCTATAAGCTCAAAGTGGCGAGAACTGATATCTTTACAGCATGCTTCCATGTCCTCTTAAATTTCTCTCAATAGCTTATACTCTTGCATGTACTTAGAAAACCTAAGTAGCTGGTGAATAGGTAAAATCGGCAAGAAATGCGTTGTTGGCGCAAGACTTTAGGCTGCATTACGTTTTCAGCCACGCTTTTCACCCCACCAGCACCCGAACTCACATGTCTGGTCCACCCTCTGGGAAGGGCCTGCATGGGCCCTTCCTTCGGTTTGGTAGAACCTCCTCCTGCCTCTGTCACTCCTACCTGACAACACCTAATCTTGATGAATCAATTCAGGCTTCACTCTCTGTAGAGTTAGCAGGTCTCCCTCGCAGCCTCCCGCCACATTCTCCTATGCTGCTGCTGCTGCTAAGTCGCTTCAGTCTGTCCGACTCTGTGCGACCCCATAGACGGCAGCCCACCAGCCTCCCCCATCCCTGGGATTCTCCAGGCAAGAATACTGGAGTGGGTTGCCATTTCCTTCTCCAATGCATGGAAGTGAAAAGCGAAAGTGAAGTTGCTCAGTCGTGTCCGACTCTTAGCAACCCCATGGACTGCAGCCCACCAGGCTCCTCCGCCCATGGAATTTTCCAGGCAAGAGCACTGGAGTGGGATGCCATTGCCTTCTCCTATACTTGGTTTTAAATCACGCAGTGTGTTGCGTGGGCTCCAATGCCCACTAAACTTCTGGGCACTGACCAGAGCCAGCCAGCACTTGGAAGATATGTGTGGGGGTATATGAAAAATATGAAAAGCTATTCCTTCTTTTTTTTTTTTTTTGAGCTGTTTGGTTTAGGTGTTTTATTGCCTGGTTTGCTTGTTTTATCTTTGTGGGACTTCATTTGGATTTAAGTTTAGTCAACGGAGGGCTTCCCAGGTGATGCAGTAAAGAATCCACCTGCCATTTCAGGAGACACAGGTTCAATCCCTGGGTCGGGAAGATCCCCTGGAGGAGGGCATGGCAACCCACTCCAGTGTTCTTGCCAGGAGAATCCCCGTGGACACAGGCTCCTGGTGGGCTACAGTCCAGGGGGTTGCAAAGAGTCAGACAGGACTGAGCACACACGTACACGTCTTAGTCAAAGAAGAAAATGTCTTACTTTGACCCTCTGGTGCATGTCAATCTGATTTTTGTTTCATGAATCATTTTGATTTGAAGATATCCATATATACCTAGCCTCTTTAATGTTTTGAAGTGGATACATTTCTTGGTGTGATTCCACTTGTGACTCCACACGTTCTAAGTTAGTTTAAAAGAAAACTGTTAACTAAATGTTTTCCAAATACTGTTATCAATAACCAGAGTTCATGGAAAGGTAGTCACACCTCTGATGGCCACTAGGTGGCAGTTTCAGTCTCAGTATGATCAGCCTGACTGCTTCAAGGAGTCTGGGGATGCAACATGAACCATGAGGTGAAGCTCGCTTAACAAGCCCTGTTGGTGGAAAAATGAAGGCCAAAAATCATCTATGAAGAAAATGGAATTATGGGGAATACAGTATGTGTACTGAAATTGAATGCCGTTAGAAAAGTTTAGCAAATAACTAAATTGACCACATCCACAAAATTAGAAAGATGTAGAATCCCAGGCACAGGTCAGACAATGTTGAAAGGTAAAGGAGTGTCTTGTTGGCCCTCTCCAGCTAGAATCGGGCCCATTGGGGTGGCGGGGAGGGGGGAGGGGTGGAGATAGGGTAAAGGGCTGAGCCCCTGGTAATGTTTTTAAATCTTCCTGTTTAGAGGCTTTAGAGAAAACTGGGTGGGACTCTACCCAACTGTTTATGGTTGAAACTGCTGTCTGCTGTTTGCTCTGTGTTTGAGGGGTGGAGGCAAAGGACATGTATTAAGTACCTGTTCTACGCAAGCAATTCACTGCACCAGCTATGAGCTAATAACCACTAAGGGCTACAGGCTTTGTGAACAGAACAGTTTCTTTACTGGAGTGTGAGCTGGGAAAAGGCTGAGGAGGAGAGGGAGAGCAAGGTGTGAAAGAAGAGTTAGTGGGAAGGGCTTCTCCCCTGCCATCACCACCACTGACGGGCCCATCCCAAGGGGGTGGGGAAGGAAGGAAATACATGGGCCTCCCCACCAAGCATCCAAGAAGAGAGACTGCAGGCTCACCCCTACCCCACCCCGCCCATTCCAGCTGGAGTTTCCTGAGCAGCAGTCCCAGTAGACACATCTGCCCCTGGGTCACGAGGAGGGAGGAAGTGGGAAGAGGACAGGTGCGGTGGTTTGTGGAAGGGGCCTGAGGCCGCTTCCAGGCTTCCCTGGAGTCAAGCGCTGTAGTGGAGGAAAGCCATGAATTTGCTTGGACCCAGCGTGGTCTGGAGGCCTTAGCCACCACGTGAGGCAACTTACTTGCTCCAGGATGACGCTTGGAGGAGAAAAGAGGAGCTTGGAGGCTGTGTGTGAACCACCAGCCTGGGGTGAGGGTCAGGGGCTGCCTCTCTGAAGCAGCAAAGTTGACAGGAAGCAGTAAGAGGTCCTGTGAGCTTCCTGAAAAGGCCAGCCTCTAGCAACATCTCTCCCAGGGGCCAGGCTGGGGCAGTGCCAGCAACAAGAGAGCAGAGAAGTAAACTCAGATGTGCCGAGAAAGGCATAGGACCAGAAGGCAGGATGCCTGCCTTCACCAGCACACAGCCAGCCATGAAAAGGGACTCCAACGCTGCCAGCTACCGAGGAAGTTAGGGTCCCACAGGCAAGAAAAGTATGTTGATTTATAAAATATATTCTACTCCGTAGCCATTTATGTTAGTTTTCTATTGCTGCTAAAACATATTGCCATACGTAAGCAGTTTTAAACACAAATATATCATATCTCAGTTCTATGGTCCAGAAGCCCCCTGAGGCTCACGGGCTGAAACTGAGGCATCAGCTGTTTCTCTGCTTAGGCTCTGAGCAAGAGTCCTTTCTTTGCTCTTTCGGGTGTTGGCAGTTCATGGGTTGTGGGACTGAGGTCCCCATTTCCTCGCTGGCTGTCCCCTGGGGTCACTCTTAGCTTCTGGAGGACCCTCTCTGGTCGTTCACATAGCCCCTGACATCTCAGAACCAGTGGGACCACAAGTCCTTACCCTGCCATCTCTTTGACCTTCTTCCACACTCGCATTTCTCTCTCTGGGCACACCCAAGGAAGGTCGTCTGCTTTTAAGAACTCCCATGAGTAGAATGGGCCCACTGGATAATTTGGGGCTTCCCTGGTGGTTCAGTGGTAAAGAATTCACCTGCCAATGCAAGAGACCCAGATTCAGTCCCTTGGTCAGGAAGATCCCCTGGAGAAGGCAATGGCAACCCACTCCAGTACTCTTGCCTGGGAAATCCCATGGACAGAGGAGCCTGGTGGGCTGCAGTCATGGGGTTGCAGAGAGTCAGACACAGCTGAGAGACTAAACAGCAACAGCTGGTTAATGCTCTTTTTCTCAAGGTCTACAGTGCAATCACGCCTGCAAGACCCATTTTTGCCAAGTCAGGTCTCGTATTCAAAGGTTCGGGGGATTGCTGCTGCTGCTCCTAAGTCGCTTCAGTCGTGTCTGACTCTGTGTGACCCCAGAGATGGCAACCCACCAGGCTCCCCCGTCCAGCAGCCCCATGGACTGCAGCCTACCAAGCTCCTCCGTCCACGGGATTTTCCAGGCAAGAGTACTGGAGTGGGATGCCATCACCTTCTCCATCTGGGGATTAGGCCGTGAACATCTTTGGGGAGCCATTATTCTGTCTGCCACACCGTTCTGTATTTCATGGGCCGAGCACAGCGCTAGGTGCTGGTCTCAGATGCTGGCATCAGGGGTGTTAGGCTGGGGAGGAAGCTGGGTGAGGTGGGCAGGCAGCACGGGGGGACCTCTGTCTTATGACCCCTTTGGAGCACCTCAGGGAGCATCATCTGCTGAAATATAATACGAAACATACCCCCACCCCATTCACCTCCTTGGCTCCCCAGCCTTCACCCCTGAGCCATACAGGCTGCCACCTGGTCCAGAGTTCGCTGGAGATCTCTGGAGAGGGTCGTGCCAGTTCTCTGGGAAGCTGAAGAGGGAAGCTCACCAGAGGACCGAGACGGGGAAGCTGCCAGATCTGGGCTCAGCCACAGCAGAGACTGATGAGGCCCCAGAGGGCTGGACACAGACGCTGCTTCTGCCCTTTCGCCCATTTCCTGACCTGGCTTGCAGTCCCCACGGGGCTGGAGGGGGAAATGCCCAGGATCCTCTAGGTCCCTTGTGGCTCCATACCATAAAAGAGATGGGGAGAGGGCAGAAAAAACCTTGATTTCTCACTACCGAAGCCCCAGCCGACTGAGGCTCCCTGGCCTATATTTTACAGCTCCTGAGCTCATGGGAGCCACCATCTTGCTGGGTTTTTCTCAACCACAATCACAGTGAGTCAGCACAGTGGTTAGTTCTCAGCCACAGGCCCCAGCAGAACCCCAGGTGGGGCAGCCTCCTGAGCAGCTGGCCCCGCTGCCACGGTCCCACTACTGCCTTCCCTTCAGGCCTCCTCGGGCTGACTGCCCACCAGGGGCACGCCCAAGCAGCTGTGCATCAAGCTGGTGCAGGACTTCCAAAGCCATGGTGTGAAAGGTGAAGGTGATAAACCAGAGACGGTGTCGTCAGCCAGGTCCAACTAGTCCAGGCTGGCATTTGGCCAACAGCGTCTGTCTGCTTCGGGCCAAACTTGAGGAGGGAGGGAGGTGATGAGGCATTCTGCCTTCCTCTGCTCTAGCGTCTGTATCTGGGAGCAAGGCCCTGACAACTAGCACTCTGCACACAGAGTCCACCTCACGGCCCCACATTCTGGCCACACAAGCTTCCAGTGGCAGGAACAGCTACTGGGAAGGGTGCTCAGTACCCTCATTTAAAAGATTCTTTACTACTCACGCGACTTCCCTGGTGGCTCAGACAGTAAAAGCGACTGCCTGCAACGTGGGAGACCAGGGTTCCATCCCTGGGTCGGGAAGATCTCCTAGAGAAGGAAACAGCAACCCACTCCAGTATTCTTGCCAGGAAAATCTCACGGACGGAGGAGCCTGGTGGGCCCCAATCCATGGGGCCACAAAGAGTCGGACACGACTGAGCGACTTCGCTTTCTTTTCTTTCCTTTACTACTCACGCCACAAAACCCAAAATGCCAGTGGCAGTTGCTTCTGACCCTAACCCCTTAAAACTTGCTAGCAGGGGAGATCTTTAGGGGGTGACGCTTTCAAAACGTAACATTCCTCACTTTGTCTTTTCTGTGCCCTGCTTCAGGGCTCTTCAAGTCCCTGACGCTTGCCCTGAGTGATGCAAAAGTGGCTGAGAGCGGGGAGGACACTTGTCAGCAATGACTAGCTCTGTGGCTTGGAAGGAGAGTCTTGCTCTAAAGAGTCCCCTCATCACCCCAGCCCTGAATTACTACAGCAGCTCTTTCAGGTTATGTATGCCCTGGGTTTCTGTTGAAGGACACTGACCTCCAGCTCAGTGTTCAAGGAAACCTTTCCTCAGAGAGAGCCATGACAATGACCAGAATAGTCAGCACTTCTCATCACATGCATGCTGAACTTCAAGAGCCAAGCGTGACAGAGCTCTACCGCTGGTCTCCCATTGGCTTCCCCATTGGCACAGTGGTAAAGAATCCGTCTGTGGTCCAGGAAACCCAAGAGACACAGGTTTGGTCCCCGGGTCAGGAAGATTCCCTGAAGAAAGGAATGGCAGCCCACTCCAGTATTCTTGCCTGGGAAATCCATGGCCGGAGGAGCCAGAAGGGCTGTAGTCTATGGGGTCGCAGAGTCGGACCTACCGGAGCACACGCACAGGGAGCCCCGAAAAGGCAGGTGCGGCAGGTGGTTAGGCAGCACTGTCACTGGGAGAGGCTCACGTGTTCTGGAAAGACAGGGTTTCTGCGTAGAGCATCGGGCAAACTTCTCACCAGCCCATCCCCTCCTCGGGCCCTTGAGCACCGGCTCCTGCCCATGTCCTGCATGGGCACGCGCGTGCTTGGCCACTGAGCTGTGTCTGACTCTGCGACCCCGTGGACTGTAGCCCGCCAGGCTCCTCTGTCCATGGGATTTCCCAGGCATGGATACTGGAGAGGGTTACCATTTCCTTCTCCAGAGGATCTTCCCGACCCAGGGATTGAACTCGGATCTCCTGCTTGGCAGGCAGGTTCTTGACCACCGAGACACTAGGGAAGCGCCAGTCATGTCCTGAGACTGGACTGAGTCCCACGTGCGCCCTTCAGACAAGCCGGGAGCCCTAGCCCCTGCCCCGCCCCACAGCTTTCCCGCTCTTCCTCCCACATCCCAAGGCTGCTCCTACCTCATTGCCTTTCCTGATCTTCCCTCTGTCTGGACCATTCCTCCTGTGGTTGTCTGCGTGGCTGGGTCACTCTTTGGGTTCGGGCCTCAGCTATACCGTCTTCTCTCAGAGAGGCCTTCCCTGACACCCTCTGAAGCATCCCAATCGCCCCGCCCACCCAAGGCTTCCGTCTCCTACCATCCTCTCTTGTTTTCTTGTTCTCACTGTCCGGCATGGTCTGATCTGGTTTGCTTTTTGTGCTGCCTTGCATCACCTGACAAGAGTGTGAACCTTCTGGAAGCAGGGCTCTTGTCCGTCTTGCTCACTGCCATGTTCCCAGGGCCTCCGAAGGTGCCTGGAACACAGCTGGCAGCCAACAGATACTTGGTGAGGAAATGTTGAAAGTCATATTCAGACAGATGTGTGGGATGGTCTGGGCATCCCCATGGGGTCGGACTTGAGGAGGAGAGCAGGGTCATGGGACTCTGCAAGAAACCCGAGTGGACCGGGGCTCTGGCCAAGAGGCGGGACCAGGCGGCTGGATGCCCTGAGGAACGGCTGCTCCAGATCAAACATAAGGCTGTGTTAGGCCATTCCCACCCCTGTCCCCACCCCAGGAAGGAAGTGTGAGATAACTGGGACCCTCCAGGCCTGGGATGCAAACCCTTTGTTGTTGTGGTTCAATCACTAAGTCGTATCCAACTCTCTGCAACCCCATGCACGCCAGACTTCTCTCTCAGAGTTTGCTCAAATTCATGTCCATTGAGTCAGTGATGCCATCCAACTATCTCATCCCCTATCGCCCCTTCTCCTACCCTTTGGGAGGATCTTATTTCCAGAGAGCTTCCGTGAAGACCTCTGGAAACAAAGACACAGCATTTTCAGAACATCCTCAAGTCAAGAAACTCAAGAGAGTGCCCCAAGTGTGAGAAGTAACTCTTAGGGAGGACAGTCTAATGGGGCACAAACACTGCCTGGAACTCTCTCTCGCTGGGCTTCCTGAGTGATATGCGGCTCAGTCGTGTCTGATCCTTGCAGCCCCGTGGACTGTAGCCTGCCAGGCTCCTCTGTCCACGGAATTTTCCAGGCAAGAATACTGGAGTGGGTTTCCATTTTCCTCCTCCAGGAGATCTCCCTGACCCAGAGATCAAACCTGCAGCTCTTGCATCTCCTGTAATTGCAGGCAGATTCTTTACCACTAGCACCACCTGGGAAGCCCCTAAATGATACAGTCCTACAGAAAGTAGCAGAGCTGAGGCAAGGCAAGTCTAACTCAAAGGCAGTCAATAGAAGCCAAGAGTCAGGAGAGGCCAAGAGATGACTGTGAGGTTGTTTGGATTAGATCACTGGATTTCTTAACAGTTTTCCACTGATGAAAGGTAGTTTGCAAAGTTATGATGTGTCAGTTTTCTTTATTTTTCCTGTTCATCAGAATCCCTATCTGAAAATGAAACTATCTAGATAGTTAATTGCCAGCTTCTAGTTTAAAAAATATAAAATTGGGGGGGGAAAGCCATATTTGAAGTTTGGAAAATTATCAAAATTCATATCTAAAATAAGGAATCTGAATTGTCTTGGATCTTGGTTAAATATCTAGTAAATCTATTCATCTGGCCAGTAATCTCAGGCTTCCTTGGTAGCTTAGATAGTAAAGAATTTGCCTGCAATGCAGGAGACCTGAGTTCGATCCCTGGGTCAGGAAGATCCCCTGGAGAAGGAAGTGGCAACCCACTCCAGTATTCTTGCCTGGGAAATCCCATGGACAGAGGAGCCTGGCAGGCTACAGTCCACGGGATTGCAAAGGCTTGAACACAACTGATCGACCAACACTCTGACTGTTCTCTTCAGCCAGTAATCTCAGTGAGTTATGAGTCTCCCCAGGTTCTCAACTGAATTGAGTCTTCAGTAGTTTTCTATTCAGAGCATCCAAGTTAACCATAGTAAAGGCCCCTTTACTATTTAATCACTGTAAAATAATCAAAGCTCCAGTGCAAATCAGTCATCAGAAATACAAGTGTTTCTGGGGAAGTTCTTGGGCCCTATCCCTACAGGCCGCTTAAGGGGAGGGGAGTTATTTGCTTCTGCTCATCTGTCAAATTGAGATGGTTAGAAATTTCCACAACAGCACTAAGCAACTGCCCAAAGGGAGATAGAAACAGAGCATCTGATCTGGCAGTTTCACCATCTGGAAAGAGAAAAGTCAAGTCCAGTATTTCTTTTCTTCCTGATAAAGCTAATTGCCTTAGGTTGAGAACTAAAAAGCCTCTTGATGAAAGTGAAAGAGGAGAGTGAAAAAGTTGGCTTAAAGCTCAACATTCAGAAAACGAAGATCATGGCATCTGGTCCCATCACTTCATGGGAAATAGATGGGGAAACAGTGGAAACAGTGTCAGACTTTATTTTGGGGGGCTCCCAAATCACTGCAGATGGTGACTGCAGCCATGAAATTAAAAGACACTTACTCCTTGGAAGAAAAGTT
>SJYX01004006.1:343874-393116 GCA_006410675.1 Oreotragus oreotragus
TGTTGATTGTAGCTCTTCTTTAGGCAAAGAAGAAAGGAGGTCATCGTGCAGGAAAGGCAGCATTGAGAGACGAAATGAGTCAGGAGGAATACTAGTAATGCTAGGAGCTAGGACTCAAGGGACAGAGAAGGACAGAGAGGTGGCTGTATAAATGCCGTGAAAGCCAGGACTCTGGAGAGAAAGTGGGATGCTGGTCCCACCCCTCCTAACTGCATGATTTGGGGCAAATTAAAGAACCTTGATGAGCCCATTTCTCCTCTGTAAATGGGGATCATAGCAACCTCTGCCACACAGAGTACCTGTAAGAATTGAGGGATAAACTATGTAGAAGCACTTCGCCTGGTGCCCAGCACCTACCAAGTGCCCCATAAATATGTTATTATTAATTAAAAATTCAGGGCTGTCCTCCTCCATAAAAAAGAAAGTCTGTCACCTTCATGAACTTGTTTTGTTTCTTTATATTCTACATATAATATATTTGTATTATATATGTCTACAAAATACATTTGTTACATGTATACATTTTAATTCTTCCTTCGTCACCTTAGCCACATTCAGTTAATCAGTTTCTTATGAACAAAGAAAACTTCCCAGCCTGCTCTATGGTTAGGAAAGCCCACCTCCTCTTTCTTCATCATTAACTAAGTTTTGCTTTGTTTCTTATTTTCTGAAATGTTGTTGGCCCCAGCAGGGCACCATAGTTTCCATCTCACCAAGCAGTTAACAGGGCATCCTGGGGAGATAATGGACTTCAAAGAGCACAGGACCACTTACACAGAAGGGCCCACAATCTCTGGGTAGAGGGTGATGGAGCAGAGACCATACAAATGCTCACCTCCCATTCCTGTCCTCCAGTTTTTCCTGTCTCCCACAATTAACATCAATTAAGCTTTGCTTTTTGAACCCTTTGTCTGCCCTCTGGGGTCATTAGCTTTCATCCAGCCCAGCAGTTAGCAGCCAGAGCCGGCCCTGATACTTCTCAGAAACCTCAAAGTCCAGCGTTAGATAATTTTTTAGAAATCTTAACATGGCTCTTTACCTTGAATATTTTCAGCTCTGAGAGAAGCCCCTGGAACATAGATCCTGAAGAAGTGATATTGAGGGGTGGAGGGAGGTGGGGAAGATCACTAGTTTTGTCTGTTTTCTGTCCCAGGTGCTGAGGGTGGGCAGGCCAGCGTTGAGACAGACATGTAAACCAATTTATTTTGCAACTAATTTAGCAGCTATAAGTAGACAGCTCAGGCAGTAAAGAATCTGCCTGCAGTGCAGGAAATCCGAGTTTGATCCCTGGGTTGGAAAGATCTCCTGGGGAAGAGAATGGCAACCCACTCCAGTATTCTTCCTGGAGAATTCCCATGGACATAGGCACGTGGCAGTCCATGGGGTCACAGAGTCAGACCTGACTGAAAGACTAACACTTTCAACTAGATTTTAACATTTTTATTTGGTATGTAGTTTTAATTCATTTTGTCGCCTTCCAACTCTGATACCCCACAGCTCTTTTACCAGCCAAAGTGGGGAAGGGGTAAAACTGGGATGGGATCCTCACTGATTGGCTAACTACCAGATGAGATCTGGAGATTCTTATTCTAAAGCATTTGTCTACTGAAATCTTGAAAATCTCTCCTTTTCTAACTCCCTGTTCCACTTCCTCACACTCCCACTTGCACTGTTCCCCATGCCCCCTGCCCCCCACCATGCTAAGTCACTTCAGTCGTGTACGATGCTTTGTGCTCCTATGGACTGTAGCCTCCCAGGCTCCTCTATCCAAGGGATTCTCCAGGTAAGAATACCGGAGTGGGTTACCAAGCCCTCCTCCAGCAGATCTTCCTGACCCAGGAATGGAGCCCAAGTCTCTTATGTCTCCCTCATTGGCAGGCGGATTCTTTACTACTAGCGCCACCTGGGAAGCCCCTTCCACCCCGACCCTTGACCCCCGAAAAGAACTGAAGGCAGAGTCCCTAGCTGATACATCGAAGTAACAACTCCTGCAGCATATGTGTGCTGCCACTAGATGGAATTAAAGGTCCCAGTCCTATTGCTATTTTTTGTGCCAGATACCTGGCTGGGCATGAAGAATGCAACGGTAAACAAGAAAGAGGAGTCCCAACCCCACCGAAAACCCCAGTCTAGCAACAAACAGACGTTGGACCAAAGATTATAAATAGTTAGATCACACTGCTGGAAGGAAGTGTCCACAGCCTAATGCTGGGAGTGGGCAGAGATGGGAAAACTCACCCCACGTTCTAGGGGCTTCTGCACATGCTCCAGCCGGTTTGCACGTTGGTAGGGCCTTGTGACTGGTTCAGGACAGTGGGTGTGAGTGCACTTCACAGCCAAAGCAGAGAAAAGTGAGTGTCATTTCTCCGTGCTTCTCTCTCCCTTTGCTGTGGTAGCTGGTGCTTTGACAGATAGTCAAGCCTTTGTCAGCCTGAACTGCCTGGGTGCCTCTCTGGAGCAGAGCCCTCACTAACCCCCATGCCCACCCCAGACCTTCACTGCTCGCATTGGGTCAGTAGCATGAGTTTTTATTGAATTAAGTCATAGCAACAGGGAGCGGGAATTTGTTTCTGCAGCCTAACCTAGAACATATGTTTGTCTGACCGAGGACCAGGGGTGGAGCTAAGAGTGAGATCCTTTTTCCCTAAGTGAGTAGGCCTCACATGAGAAGCACAGACTTTGCGAGGACAGAGAAAACGTCTCTAGTCCTCCTGAGGCCAGTGGGGAGAAAGGAAAGCTCCGTAACCCTTTTCTTTCCATTCCAAGCCAGGTACTGAGCATATGACGGCAGAGCAGAGGGTATGATTGTTCCAGCAGACCTGAGTCAGGCCGGGGAAGGGCACAGCTGTAGGCAGCGGGTCTCGGCAGGACCAGCTCACACCCTGTTGTCTCAGACTGGCCGCAGAGGTGGCTGTCTTTATGGAATTAAGATGCTGGATGTCTTTTTATACTTGCCACATATATAATGAAGGAGAGCAGTTAGGTATTTCACCACTGGGCTTAACTAGGCACCACTAACCCACCAGCCAACTTTCTTTTCAGGTACGTATTTGGGGGGAACTTCTTACTTTGATATAATTTCATATTTGCAGGAAAACAAAAAAACAAAAACAAAAAAAATGGGAGGAGAGAGAAAAGAACACTCGTTTGCCCTCCGCCCAGATTCCCTAGTGCACTTCTGAAGAGCTTCTAGAAGACAACCGACTGATCTCTGCCATATCGAACATAGCTTTCATGCCTGACTCAAACTTCAACGTCACATTCAAGTTCCATAAACTAGCTTTATATTTAAGACTTGAAAAATTTTCAGAGTATCCTTAAGAGATAAAAAGTCCTTTCAGACTCATAAAGAAAAAGTGAAACTCCTGAGAAAAGTAGGTAAAGGCTTTAAGTGGCCAGTTACAAAAGAGGTAGAATTGACAAACAGAATTTGGGAAAAAAACCCCCCCAATCTCCACCCCCACCTTCAACATAGCAATCTTAATTCTAGGAGTTTATCTGAGGGAAATAACCAAATAGGTATCCCCAATTCTCCCATGAGCAGAAGACAACAGGAGACATTATTTTTACCAGAGGAAATGTCAAAAAGTGGAGACTTAGGTAAAATAAACAATAGTATTTCATACAAAGCTCTAGTACCACCTACATTGCATTTACCAAATGCCAGGCTCTGTTCTCAACACTTTGCATGTATTAGCTCACCCAATCCCCCCCAACAAATAGGTACTACAATAGCATTTTACACACGAGGAAACTCAGTTGCAGAGGGGCTCACTGTTTCATCCCGGGTCATAAAACTGATAAATGTGGAGCCGGCCTTGGCACCCAGGCAGGCTGCCCTGTTAAACAAGCATCATCCAGCCTCCCACAGAGTGTGGAAGCCTCTCTCTGCCATCGCTGAGATGACAGAATAGATTTATACTCACTGTCATGGATAAGTGTTCCTAATATATGATGGAGAAAGGCAGACTAAGAAACATTATGTACAGCATGAAAACCATTTTTAATAAGGAATTATGTATACATTTATCTAACTGTGTAAAACATATTCCTGAAGCGGAAGATTAGTAGTGTTAGCATGGTGGGAGATTTTCGCTTCACTTTGCTTCTTTTTATCTGCTATACTTTCTACAATGATAGTGTAATTCTTGTAAGATTTTAAATGACTTTCCACTACCCCAGTTCTGCCTTCTCCTCTTTACTTCTATGGGTATGGGTCCTGGGGCACTCCCAAATAAACAGTCTGCACACTGAACTCCGTCTTGGAGTCAGCTTCCCAGAGACCCAGCCTGGGAAAGTTGGTGCCGGCAGTGGCCCCAGGAAGCATGCAGGAGACTTATATGTGGCAGCTGGATCTCTCACCAGCCAGCTGGCAGTGGGAACCCGTCCTTGAGGGTGGCTGGAGTACAGACCGCCTCTGATACAATCACTAAATCTTGCCAATGGTGAAACAGGATAGTACAGAGGTGGGAAAGTGAAAGTCACTCCGTCGTGTCCATCTCTTTGCAACTTCATGGACTAACAGTCCATGGAATTCTCCAGGCCAGAATACTGGAGTGGGTAGCCTTCCCTTCTCCAAGGGATCTTCCCTACCCAGGGATTGAACCCAGGTCTTCTGCATTGCAGGCAGATTCTTTACCAGCTGAGCCACAACTTGTGCTATGTATTGGTGTTATTAAAATGTCACAAAAAGAGTAACCTTGGGCCTTCTGTGGTGGTCCAATGGCTAAGGCTTCGTGCTCCCAGTGCAGGGGGCCTGGGCTCAATCACTGACCCGGGAACTAGATCCCATATGCCAACAATAAGAGTTTGCATGCCACAGCTAAAGCTCTCACGTGCAGCAAAGGAGACGCGGCATAGCCAGATAAGTAAAAACTTCCATCTTTTTTAAAAAAGAAAGAGTAACCTGGAGGGCAGTGAGAGGGGATGTCTGTTGCTACGCTATTGGAGTTCTACAAAAAGAACATGGTTCAAAGTACGACTGAGAACAGTGAACAAGCAGTTGAAAGTCAGGTGACAACATCAGCAGCGCTCCATGAAAGTGCTTGAAGAGGCTTTCCTCGCCTGAAGAGGGAGGAGGAGGAGAATGGAGTCTTACTAGGAAGGGTAGCCCGATCTCCAGTGAAGGTTAAAACTCCCAGTCCAGGCAGGTCTGTTCTACCAAAGCCGAAAGCAATTTGGTTAGGGGAAATGAACTCCACGGGGTGGAATGTCTGGGCTGATTTCTCATTCGAAGTAATTGCCAGATTCCTCTAAACTCTCTGAGCCTGAAGGATGATCCACCTCTCTCATGCAGAGCTGGGATCACTCCCTCACTTAAAGACAACGCAGAGGCCTCTACCTCCCCTCCTGGCCACTTGGTCTAAAACTAGGGTTAAGTTGCAGCTCCATCCAGCTGCGTATCTGCTGGAATGATAAGGAACAAATGGCTACACCCCCCAGTGGAGCACCAAGCCCTCCCGAGCAGGTACACACATGGGACTGGATCCTGAGGCCTCTTAATTAAAGAGGCTAGCACACAACACGGAACGAGAGGACATTTCTTGGTCTGGAAGTACTTTTCTGGAATACAGAATTTAACATCCTGGCAAGGACCCCGAGAAATGGCACATGCTTGCTACGAGGCTGTATTCTAGATACACAGAAAAAGCAATGGCTTCCGGTAAGTGAAAGGGTAAAAGAGAGGAATTTCACCCTCAGCAAATGCTGGAGGAAAGACTCAGAGAAGTGGGCTCCCTGGACTAGACACGTTATATGTGGCCAGAATACCCAGCAAACCGTTACATTTCACAGAGTACCACGTGTGAGGCATGCTAGAGTCACTCGGAAGTTTGGTGGTGACACTTCTTTCAAGACTACCGGGGATAGTAGGAAAGGAGATTATTACTATTAGCTTAACCCTATAAAGGTAATAGGAACCCCACTCCTTAAAAATAGAAGCCAGATAATGATGCTTAACTCTCAGAATGTATCTGATTATCATGAGTGGCAAGGTTGGAATAATAGCCAAGAGGGTTTGGCCAAGATATTTATAGAAATTGTTAATAGAACTCAGCATCCTTAGGGGCAAAAAAAAAAAAAAACTGCTCTCTGACTTACCATCAGAATAAACTGAAAATGGATGATCAAGAAGCAGTTGCCCCAATAAAAATCCGACATCACTTACCCAGTTATTGGACTTAACCAAGGTTTCAGATTTGGAGCCAACAATGGAAGGAAAGGCTAGTTTCCCAGAGGAAAGAACTTTGCAGGAGAAGATCTACAAATGGCCAATAATAATTCATGGAAACCTGCTGAGTGCCAGTCGTTTTCAGAAAGGTGCAAATTAAAACCATGATGAGACATCATTTCACACCCATTAAAATGACTGTTACCTGAAAGTCTGGCATTATCAAATGTTGAACAGAATGTGGAACATTTGATTTGGGGATCCAAGTTCAGCCTCATTACCATCGGGTGGTAGACCTAGTGTAGTCAAAGCACGTGATCAGAAGCCAGCACTTCCCTCCCCTAGACCCAGTGAAGGACATAAGGGTACAGGTTCTGAAGGCTTCCTTTCATGGCTTTTTAAAAACCTTTAGTCCCATTGTGAAGATATAGTGTTGTTTTTCAGTCACTCATTCATGTCTGACTCTCTGCAACCTCATGGACTGCAGCATGAAAGGCTCTTTTGTCGTTCACTATCTCTTGGAGTTTGCTCAAAGTCATGTCCACTGAAATCGGTGATGCTATCTAACCGTCTTATCCTCTGCCACCCCTTTCTCCTTTTGCCTTCAGTCTCAGCATCAGGGTCTTTTCCAGTGAGTCAACACTTCACATCAGGTGGCCAAAGTGTTGGAACTTCAGCTTCAGCAACAGTCCTTGCAGTGAATACTCAGGGTTGATTTCCTTTAGGATTGATTGACTGGTTTTATCTCCTTGCAGTTCAAGGGACTCTCAAGAGTCTTCTCCAGCACCACAATTTGAAATCATCAATTCTTTGGCACTCAGCCATCATGAAGATCTATTACCTCTGAAAACCTTAGTGTGGAACTTTCTGGATCTTTTCCCCATGCTCTACAACCTATTCTTTAGACTTAATTTTAGATTTACAGAAAGATCAAGAAGATAGTATGGAACATTCCATTATACCCCTCACCAGTCTTCCCTATTATTAACAACATTATATGGCACATTTTTTATAATTAATGCATCAACATTTATACATTATTATTAACTAAAGTTTGTTTTATTCAATCTGCTTAGTTTTTACCTAATGTCCTTTTTCCGTTCCAGAATCCCATCCAGGACATCCCGTTACACTTAGCTGTCATGTCTCCTTAGGTGCCTCTTGACTGTGGCAAGAGTCTCAGACTTTCCTTGTTCTTGGTGACCTTGACAGTTTGGGGGAGTACTGGTCAGGTGTACAGTAGGATGCCCTTATATTGGAATTTGTCAGATAGTTTCCTTATGGTAAGACTGAGGTTATGGGGCTTTGTTGGCTTTTTAATTTTATTCTGTCTTGGATAACTGAAAATGATCCCAATTACTGACTGAAGAGAGTTATTTCTGATGTCTAGAAAACCTCAGGTTTTTTCTTGCTTCAGTGGGTTGTACTAATGTTCAAACTGTGACTTGAGTCAGAAATAGTAGAAACAAAAGTTTTGGAGCATTTTTGCTTTTAAAAAGACCTACTCTTTGCACCAGCAAACCTATAAAGAAACTAGCAATTAACATTAGCTTTTATTTAATTAGCATTTGTTTGAGTGGTACCACCTCCCTCATCACAAGGGTGCCTAAGTCTTATTTCAGCTCAATAAAGATGTTTTTCTAATTGCTTTATTATCCTTGTATTTTAATAAAATACCAAGAATCAAGTAGTTTTTGTGAAGGTAATTGGCACTGAAATATTACTTGTGCTTGAGATTTAGTTGCTTTTTTTCTTTCAATACATAAAAGTAGAATCACATAATGAAGAAAGCAAATTTGTGCATGCTTAATTGACTAACAATAGAAAAGCTGGCAGCTGCACTTCTTGATATACATTTGTGGCATTTTGCTGTCTTATAAATACCTCAAGCTGAACAAATGGAAGGAAAATTTGAGGGCAAAAGAAGGTGGTTTGCTATATGAGGATTTTCTGAATTTTCTTTGTATTGAGGTATAACTTACCTACAGTAAAGTACACAGATCAGAGATTGATGATTTTTGACAACTGTACACCTATTTTCCATTATCCCAAATAAGCTTTTCCATCACCCCAGAAATTTCCCTTGTGCTCCTGTCCAATGAATTCACCCATCCTCAGTTTCTGATTTCCATCAGGGATTTGTTTTGCTTATTCTAAGACTTCATATAAATGCAATCATACTGTTTCTAATGTTTTATGTTTAGCTTCTTTCTTTTAATGTATTTTGTGTGGCTATTAGCCATAATAGCAATTCATCCCAGATCAAGGGAAATCATAGCCCCCCTAGGCTCTATGCAAGGCAGCCCCATCTGTAATATATTTTCCTCTCAGATAATTCTCCTTAGTTAGGCACTGACAATATAGGGCATCCCAGAAGAAGAGTCTAGAAGTCAATGAAGACCGAGGAACAGTTGAAAGAATCCAGACCTAGAAAACAGACTTTTATGAGGAAGAATAGAGAAGGAAAAGAGCGACAAGATAATGGTCGCACTGTATTGGAAAGGCTGTCATCTGAAAGAGGAAATAGATTTATGTAGTTCCAGAATTAGAATCTGTGGGTGGAAATTACTGGGAGGCAGTTTTCAGCTCTATGTAAAGAGGAATGTTTTTCAACAATAGGTCATTGGGGTACCTTGAATAGCAGTTTCTCAGCACAGAGGATGTTGAAGAAGAGATTCATAACCATGTATCTTGGATGCTGTTCAAGGACATCCCATTTGGTGGGAGAGGATATCTTCCTGTTCCATCTCTGTGGGTTTTGATTTGGACAAAGCTGGGCTTTACCTCCTCTAAACTAGTTGGTCAGGGTGGTTTGTCATTTTGTGTATTTCTCATTAGCAACAAAGTCCCGAGGTTTTCACTACAAGTATCTCAGAACCAGCTGCTGCCATGAAAACTTTCAGGAACCAGGCTCGATTTTGTGTTCTTTCTATCAAAGCGTTCTTTAAAAAAAAAAAAAAAAAGGGGAGGTGGGGGAGGCCTTCTCAGCCTTGTTCTGTAAGCACCTTATTGGATGACCACAGACAGTATGAGATCTTCATCTCTAACAAACAAGAACACAGCATCCACAAGGGCAGATGTGACTAAAGTCTGCCTTATTCTCCTTCAAGGCCCAGCTTGCAACTAAAATCAAATTAAGTCGTGCTTTAGTCACTAAGTCACTAATTCAGTCACTGAGTCATGCTTGATTCTTTTGTGATCCCATGGACTATAGCCCACCAGGCTCCTCTCTCCATGGGATTTCCCAGGCAAGAATACTGGAGTGAGTCACATTTCCTTCTCCAGGGGACCTTCCTGACCCAGGAACTGAACCCGCATCTCATGCATTGAAGGTGGATTCTTTACCACTAAACCACCAGGAAAGCCCACAATGAAAACTTGAGGCTTTGCAAATCTTTTGTGAGTTGCCATCAGTGAATTGGGTAAATACAGAAAAGGAGTGATGAGAAAAGAAGAAATAATTATAAGAGAAGGTGACTGTCCCTCAGGGAGCCGAAAGGTCTCCTTAATCTGCCTCCAACGTCTGCACACACCCTTCCTCCTCCATCCCCCAGCCCACTGCCAGTTAGCCGAGGCCCAGTCGCCTGCTGTAGATATCTGAATGCAGGTTCCATGCTGTGCAGCTGCCCTAGAAGAAAAGAAAGCAGAGGAAGTCAGTGATCACCTTCTAGCCGACCCCAAGTTGACCTCTTATTACCTTCTGTAAATCCCAATTCCAGCAAGCATCTTCGATATCCTCATAGTTTGCCCTTTGCCTTTTGCTTCCCCCAGCTGCTTTTCAAGCTCCCAGCCAAAAGGAAATGGTTTCTGTACCATGCCTGGATTTGCCCCTCCCTCTTTTTTTTTTCAAAACCACTGATCTCTGAGAAGCCTGCCAGGGAATCTCACCCACTAGCTTCACTCCCTGACTCTGCCTCTCAGTTTGTAAACAGCCAGTATGCCAGTGTGATCTCATTCATATATTGCCTTATAGGCACAGCAAAGTCATGTTTAGAGATACCCATAAGATTTCCTAACATGTAAGGTTTCCTCAACAAAAATGCTCCTTGATTTTTCAGTCCACAGACATTTGACAGTGTGATATTGGGGTTGGAAACACATCACAGCCCAAGCTGCTCACCAAGAGCGCTCCTGCAGCGCTGCACGCAGGGGAGGCGTGGCCAGTGGTGGCTCTCGGGGCGAGAAAGATCTGTTACAGTGGTTCCTTCCTCCCAAGACATTTATGTGAACCCTGCCCCAGTCACATGCCCTCAGCAGAACTAAGAGGCAGGACTAGGCTGAAGAAGCATTCAGCTGGGCACACAAAATAGCTGAAGCAACCTCAGCTCTTCCACGACAATTCCGCTTCCAGAAACTGTCTAGCCTGCCCGTTCACCCAGAGAGGGGAAGTGGCTTATCCAATTCCTCCCTGTTAATGAGGGGCAGAGCTAGGGCAGGAACTCACATTTCCCAATTTGGGCATGACTTATCTTGCACAGGGAGCTAACACATGGCTAAGATAGGTCATTGCATCAGCAGGAAGCCACTGTAACACGTTTAGAAGTGGAATCGACTTGGTAACTTACATGTCTGACATTGACTCTGTGAGCCTGTTTTCTCATCTGTGAGGTGGGATGGTAATACTTCTCTTACAGCTTCTGTACAGGAGGAAAAGGACAGGCAAATGGTCTGTGCTTCTTGACATCCACCATATAAAGATTTCTGTGTGTCTTTTGTAGTTCTTTAGCCAGGTTCTGACATTAATTTCAGGTTTAATGTCACCCCAAAACATACTCAAACTTGCCTCAAATATTTGAAATACGAAGCTTTAGCTAATTCTACACCCAACATCAAAGTACTTTCTAAGGCGATTTCTTTTTTTTTTTTAAGATTTTTGTCTAGATTATCTGTGCTAGAGTTAAAGTTAGAGGAAATTTTCTAAAGTGTTTTGTGGCTCTTAACTGCTGTTGGAAACATCTGGGGCTTGTTTTTCACCTTTGAAGAAGATATTGCCTCGTAATTTTACATCTTATGGGACATCAGACACGTTGGCATGCTGACTGGAGTTAATGTACATGAAAAACCAATTCTGATTGAATGATGGAAACTTCTCCCTGAGAAGCTCTTAACATTCCAAATACTCTCACAGAGCATAAAGGGCCTGGCAGTACTGAGAGGGGATAGTGGGAATAGAGAATTAGACAGGGGGAAAAAAATGTGCTTTGTTGATAGGATGTGGGAAATAGTGGGAGTCAGAGGTACGATCATCAAATTTGGGTGGGGAGGATTGGCCCAGAGCCTAGCCTGGGTCTGGGATGTTCCCACTGGCTCCTGGGCTGAGTGGGGAGCCAGCGAGGCAGGAGGTGTGGAAGAGGTAAGGCCCTCCTTAATGACCTGGTATGCCATCAGGCAAGGTCAAGGAGGCAAGTCAGCTCCCCTCCCCTCCCCTCCCCCAAGGAGCACACAGCATGCACCCATGTCCCCAAGCTGTTGCCTGTCCTTTTGTGACTTCCTCTTCAAAGCTGCCCTGATGCTCTTCATAACCTGATTTCAGTTCTAAAAAACATGTTGTGGAGGAGGAAACACCCAGAGGGATGTGCCCCAACCCTCCCTCCCCACTCCAGATGGTTCTTACTGCAAAAGTTTACATTCTGGGTTTTCAAATATGTTTATGTTCTGCCTTGAAAAGCTACTGTGTCTCATATCCCCTCTCTGCTGGGCCCTTCAGAAGAGGACCTCTATTTTTGTGCTCTCAAGGATAGGGTTATTTACTTTGCCCCAACATCCTACATACATTATCTCTTTTTAATCCTGACCCTGAGAAATAGGTACTATTATTCTAATTTTAGAGATGGAAAACAGAGACGTTAGAGAGATTACTCTCTTGGTACAAAGTAGGATTTGCAACAGTTTTGTGTCGTAATGTTGCCCATTCTATAACAATTTCTTCTGAAATTGAATACTCAATGAGGAAATTTTTCAAGATTTTTATTTTATATTAGAGTTACTTGATTAATAATGTTATGTTAGTTTCAGGTGTAGAGCAAAGTGATTCACTTATACATATCCATGTATATATTCTTCTTTTTTGAATTTTTTTCTCATTTAAGCTATTACCAAATATTGAGCAGAGTTCCCCATGCTATACAGTAGGTCCTTGTTGGTTATCTGTTTTAATTATAGTAGTGTGTACATGTCAGTCCCAAACTCCCAATTCATCCCTCTCTGCCACCTTTCCCCTTTGGTAACTGTAAGCTTGTTTTCTAATTCTGTGAGTCTGTTCTGTTTTGTAAGTTCATTTGCATCACGTTTTTTAGATTCCACATGTAAGCAATATCATGATATTTGTCTTTGTCTGATTTACTTAGTACGATAATCTCTAAGTCCAGGCATGTTGCTGCAAATGGCATTCTTTTTATGTCTGCGTAATATTCCTTGTATTGATATGTGCCACATCTTTATCCATACCTCTGTGGATAGACATTTAGGTTGCTTCCGTGTCTTGGCTATTCTAAACAGTGCTTCAATGAACATTGGAGTGCCTGTATCTTTCGATCCTTAGCTTTCTCTGGAAACACGCCCAGGAATGGGATTACTGAATCGTATGATAGCTCTAGCTTTCTAGCTCCATACTGTTCTCCATAGTGGCTGTACCAGTTTATGTTCCTGCCAACAGTGTAAGAGGGTTCCATTTTCTCCACACCCTCTCGAGCATTTATTGTTTGTAGGATTTTTGATGATGGCCATTCTTACTGGTGCGAGGTGATATTACACTATAGTTTTGATTTGCATTTCTCTAGTAATTAGTGATGTGGAACATCTTTTCATGTACCTCTTGGTAATCTGTATATCTTTGGGGAAATGTCTATTTAGGTCTTCTGCCCATTTTATTATTGAGTTGTTTCTGATTGAATCACATGAGCTGTTTGTAAATTTTAGAGCTTGATCTCTTGTCAGTCTCATCATTTGCAAATATTTTCTCCCATTCCGTGGGTTGTCTTTCTGTTTTGTTTATGGTTTATGTTGCTGTGCAAAAGCTTTTGAGTTTAATTAGGTACCATTTATTCATTTTTGGTTTTATTTTCGTTATTCTAGAATACAGATATAAAAAGATATTACTGAGGTTTATGTCAAAGAGTATTCTGCCTGTGTTTTTCTCTAATTTTATAGTATCGGGTCTTACATGTAGGTGTTTAATCCATTTATTAAAGAGACTATCTTTACTCCTTGCCTCCTTTGTCATAGATCAATTGACCATAGGTGTATGGATTTACCTCTGGGCTTTCTATCCTATTCCATTGATCTATATTTCTGATTTTATGCCAGGACCATACTGTTTTGATGACTGTAATTGTAGTCAGGGAGCCTGATTCTTCTAAATCCATTTTTCTTTCTCAAGATTGTTTTCATTATTTGGGGTCTTTTGTGTCTCAAAAGGAATTTTTACTTTCTAGCTTAAGAAAAATTGATGCCATGGATTTATCTTTAAGGCAATGCAATAACATTCTTGGCTGCCTATCCAAAAATTGCCATCTTCCTTCTTCCTAATATAACCCAGCTTTTTTTTTTTTAATTCTACGTAGCCAGTATATCTTAGGGAAACCACCTCCACCTTCAAGTTCAGGTTGAGACATACTGGTATATGAATAATCCCATGCCTCTTGTCAGTAATTGTTTCAGAAATGAGCATGGGACCCAATTCTGGCCAGTAAGACATGAGGAGAAATTTGCTGGGGTCTTCTGAAAACTTCCTTCTCACTTTTAAGAAAAAGACAGAAATAGTGCTTCTCTATCTCTCTCCCACTTAACGTGAACAAGGAAGCAAGCAGCCAGGCTCTACTGGCAGCCACCCAGCCAAAAGCAGAGGAGCTTAGGATAAAGCCAACATGGGGAATGTCACAGAAGAGAGATGAGAGTAATAAGACATCACTCAGTGGTATCACTAAAGTACTGTATAAACCAACCCTGAAGACAACCTTCCACCTCTGGACTTCCTGCTTATTAAGCAAATACATTTTTACATAATATTATCAGATTTGATTTAGGCTGTCTGTTCTTCCCAGCTGAAATCATCTTTAACTGATGCTGGGATCTGTCACATCTCCAGCATCTACATAACTGTGCACTCCTCATTCATATCTTGAATGATGATTGAGAGACCCCCATACGACAATCAACCAATAAAAGTCAGACTTTGGACTTGACAAGTTTTGCATGACACTTTAAAGATGAGACAAATTTTTGTGATTTGGCAGCCACTGAGACAGGAAGTCTGGAGAAGGCAATGGCACCTCACTCCAGTACTCTTGCCTGGAAAATCCCATGGACGGAGGAGCCTGGGAGGCTGCAGTCCATGGGGTTGCTAAGAGTTCGGCACTACTGAGCAACTTCACTTTCACTTTTCACTGTCATGCACTGGAGAGGGAAATGGCAACCCACTCCAGTGTTCTTGCCTGGAGAATCCCAGGGACGGGGTTGCCTAGTGGGCTGCCGTCTATGGGGTCGCACAGAGTCGGACATGACTGAAGCGACTTAGCAGCAGCAGCAGAGAGAGGAAGTCAGTTTTCCCTTATTTTGAGACTAGGCTGACCTTGTAGCCTCTTCTGACTAACCCAATGCAGTGGAAGTGACATTAGATAACTTCTGAGACTGGGCCTTAAAAGATTTGCAACTTCCATCATGCCATTTGAAACACTTCCTCTTAGAACTCAACAACCCTGTAAGCCATCCACCTATCCTGTGACATGCTTGCTGTGAAGAAGCCCAAGGTAGCTATAAGAGAAAGAGACAGCCAAGCAGATAGACCCCGTGGAGTAGACTGAGGTACCAGACATAATATGATAAAACTTTCTTGCATGCAGTCAGATGAACCCCAGCAGACTCCATAGAGAGCTAAGAATCACCGAACTGAGCCCTATCCAAATTAGTGACTAACAAATAAAACAATTGTTATTTTAAGCTACCAAGTTTTTGATGGTTTGTTGTATAGCCATAGATGACTGAAACAAGAAGACAATATACAAACTCTTTTTTTCACACGCTTCAGAAACAGAAACAAAAAGTTTTCTGCTGAACTCTTCTCTGTCTAGATACTTCGTTAGTCAATATGCTCCATTCTACCCCTGCCTCAGCTAATCCTGGATTTAAGAATGTATGACCACAGCGTAAGATAGAGATACATAGCGTGAAAGAACAGTGTTGTTTTACTCCTGTTCACCTCTACCACAATCAGATCTTGGGTTCCCATCAAAGTTTTCAAAAGACTAAAGAAAATATGTGGGAGAGTGATACGCACCCAAGGGGGGCCCACTTGCTTCATTTTGTGAGCATTCTCCATCTACATGCACACACATACATCCCCCTAAAGTGTAAGTTTTGGCCAGTTTCTAGTCTCCATGCATGGACTGGCAGGACAGCACTTATTAAAGCATTTGTCTCATAAAAAGTCAGTAGAATTGGAATTAACCACCAGTTTCTTTTTAAGCTAAACCGACAATTTAAGCTAAATTTATTTTAACTGGGGATTTATGACAGGAAAGGAATAGTTCTAATTAAATAAGTATTAGCCTCAAACAGTGTGAATAATGACTCTTTGGAAGTTTCCCAGTCCCCTAATAGCTAATTAACAGCTCATAACTGGGTTTCCTTTGTGCCCAAGGCAAGTGTGAAAAGGAAGCCTTGACTGACTAATGAGATAGGCTCACACCAGATTAAAAATGAAAATTGGCTTTACAGACTCCAGACCTGCAAATCCACTCCACGTGAAAAGAAAGGATTATTTTTAAGGCATCCTGAGCAACTGCTGAGGGGACAGCAGAAGGCGCTGAACAGTTCACACCCTTGGGGGGAAGCCTTTCACAGCCCTCTGGACAGAGGACCCAATGGCCCGCTGAGAGGGAAATGGCCTCCCCATGATCGTGCTGTCTCAGAGTTTAAGACAGAAAGCCAAATAGGCTTTGCAGAGGTCAGTTCTTCCTCAGTCATGTTTGTACTTCAGATAAATATTAAGGTGGACAGACAGCAAATTAGAAGCCAGTAAATACCAATTTCCACCTCTGCAAATCCATATGAGAAACACTTATTCCTTTTGTCAGAGCTGAAGACCAGTTCTTCACTATTACAGAGGATCTTGGCTCTACTGAGACAGTAAGCCTGTGCTGTGGCCACTTCTCAAAAAACACTGGAAAGTGTCTTGAATAGTCAGTCATGGACTCTGGAAAAATGCTATGTGTATTTTCAGGAGCCCCTCTGCTGGGGATGACCTCACCCCTTATATGGCTGAGAGCTGTGGTCATGCTGGCTAAGCCCAAGGCAAGTCCTTGTTTTGACCACCACCACCCAATACTAAAATAGTACATTTACTCACACAATAGAATTATTCCATTCAGTGCATGGGAGTTGTTTTGTCATGATGAAGCAGTGGTGGGGAGGGGCTCCCCTATTACCATGACTACAGAATAGCAAGCCCACTCTCCCTTCACCCCATTTGAACTGAGAGCATGACCTCGGTGTGGGCCAGAGTGAGCCTTCAGTTAAAAGGGTACTGATTTGGGGTCACCACAGAACAGTTGGGAATCTTCATCACTTGGTTGAGCTACAAGCAGTAGATTAAATGTAGAGGGTGGAGGCAAAACAACTTCCTTTCTGAGTTTATAAATAAAATATGTGACCCACCCTAGTCAGGAAATGGGATGCTTCCTATTAGCCAAATAGATTGTCACTGTTCAAAATACTTATGACCATACTGAATTGAATTGAATTGAGTTGAATTTTTATTTGATTATTTTTAAAAGGCATCAAAGGCTCTTATATTTTCAGTTCTTCATAACTTAATCAAAAAGTGAATAAGAGCTTATTAATACAGTGACCAGAAGATTGGAAAGCCAGTTTTACCAAGTTAATGTGAATGTAGTATGCCTATTCTGCATCCCTAGGAGTACAGGTTAGGAAGAAGAGTCCTGACCTTTCAGTGGCTCAGTATCTTTCGTTCCCCCCACCCGCCACCCTCTTACCATGGTGAGGATAGAACCACCGCAAGGTTGCTCAGCACGTGCCTACTTTCCTAGGGACATCACCTCCAATGTGTGTTCCTCACTTTCATCCACTCAGATCAAAAAATTAATCAGAAACCAAGAGCCACCAAACCTTATACCAAACAACACAAAAACCAAGTCCATGTCCAAAAATAGGTATGGGGTATACCTGGTCTTTATCTACTCCTTTTAAGGCTTAACGCCAACCCATTTGATTTATTACCCAGAAAGGGGGTAACTCTCAAGGGATGCTGCAGATGTACTAGGTATCAGTTAATTAACACTCTCTCGGGGTGAACAGAAGTGCTCTTCTAGGCTGGAAAGAAGCTCTCTCCTTTTTTTTTTTTTTTTTTTTTTCAAAACTGTGACTTGGCACTGACAGTTCAAAATTGTCACCAGTAACTTGGGGGATGGGAATGTTGTGTTTAGTTATTTTAATCAGCAGCATGAACTGAGCACACTTTCACTGCAGAGCTCTGTCTGCATAAGCTTCTATCAGAAGATTAGAAATAATGATCATGTCTACCCTCAATTATTGATTGGATTAAGAAGTTAGGACCAGCACAGACACCATTATAAAGGATATAGGTAAGCACATAAAATTATGTTAATATTGTGAATGTATGAAATAAGTGACTAAAGGATGGCCTCCTTTTAAACTTGAGTTAAACTCAAGGTTGAGGACATTTAAACCAGTGTATTGGAGAGAGTGGTGGATGAGGATCAACAGCAAAGGAACAAGCAAATAGATCGTGTGCAAGGTCTGGCCCGAAAATATGATAGAGCAAGAACATTTAAGAAGTCCATGGTTTTATAGAACAAGAAACAAAATTAAAATTGTAGAATTTAAAGTAATAAAAGTAATGAAGAGAAGAACAAAAATCAATGTCATCTGTATCAAAAATTGGAAGAGGCATGGGAAGAGGGGAAATAGTGAGAATGACCTAAATCCTCACCTTTTAAAGAAAGATGATGAATGTTATCTAAAATAAAGGAATCAAGGCACAAAGCCATTAGCACCTTATTTCGTCTCAGAGATAACCCTCAGGAGAGCTAAAGTTATAAATCAATGAAAGGAGAACAAGGAAAAGGAAGGAGTTTAATACGAATTGATTGTTATTTTAAATTTGCTGTACTGATTGGTGTTTTACAGTATGTATGTATTACCTGGATGATTTATAATGGACAGTGGAAGTCCCTGATGTTCCAAGTGCCTTGAAAACTGCTCTGTGTATGTTACCGTCTCTATGATGGCCTCCTTGGATGCTAGCTATGGCTGGGGGAAAACAAGAACTTCTTCAAAATTCAGGATTTACTAAGAAAAAGAGGAGATTGGGGCGATTCATTTTGCATCTCATGCATGCTAAACAAGTCCCAGCGTAGGGTGCCTCATGGCTGCTAGTATATATATGTGTATATACGTATATATGGTGGGCTGCCATCTATGGGGTCACACAGAGTCGGACACGACTGAAGTGACTTAGCAGCAGCAGCAGCATGTATTGTTGGCTGCGTTGAGCCTTCATTGCTGCACGTGGGCTTTCTCTAGTTGCGGCGATCGCAAGCTACTGTCTAGCTGCAATGCACAGGCTTCTCACTGCAGTGGACTCTCTTGTTGCAGTGCACAGGCTTAGTTGCTCTGTAGCACGTGAAATCTTCCTGAACCAGGGATTGAACTTGAGTCCCCTGCATTGGCAGGTGGATTCTCAGCCACTGAACCACCAGGGACGCTTCCTCATAGTATGTTTTGAAGTCTTCACTCTTTTCCCTCTTTAAGCACTCTTGGTTGTGGTCAAATAGTGAAAGTCAGCAGTTTCGTACGCAGAAAAATCAGCATTTCTGGGGGACTTGGAAATAATTCCATTCTGACATCCTTTGTCCTGGCTGTTAAAACATGAATCCCAAAGGGAAACAGAATTTTTAATTTTCAAGATCTACAAAGAGTGGATCTGTTGTTCGATGACAGAATTCTAGTATTTAAGCGTTGGCTTTAAGAATCATCTGATCTAGTTCCCTTCTTTTCAAAGTGAGCGAACTGGGCTCTCAACAGGCCCTGAGACTTGCTCAGGGGCAGGAACCAATTAGGAAACCTACTTCTTTCTGGGGGCTTTTGATGCCTACAGTTCTCCCCTAAAGGTCTTTCTTTCCCAGTGAAATCTTAGGAAGAAAGTTCTTAAGAACAAGAAATTACCTTCACCACAGTAAAGCAGTGAATCATGTACCAAAATTTCTCTCCCACCCATCACTTATGCACTTCATCTTAAAGCTTCGTTTTTATTCTATGAAGGCAAAACAGCCTTTAAGGTCGGATATTCTTAAGTCAGTTAGTGTGGGAAGGGGGAGGTGAAAAAGGAGCTCTCCGAGGATAATCGCAATGAGAACAAAACCTTTTCCAAATTATGCAACACATTATAATTATGCTATAAAATTGCTCTTCAACTGGAGGTGTCAATGGAGAGCATTATACAGTTTTTAAATAGTTCTGTTCTTGATGGGGACTCACGAACATTTGAGGTGTTCGTGTGTGCACATACATATTGAGGCAAAGCACAGAGCTATAAGCGTTCATCCAGAGATCTGGTATCCTTTCCTTCATAAAAAAAAAAAAAAGAGAGAGAGAGAAGGAAGAAAAAGGGAAAAATCTAAGTGTACATGCAAGCATTGCCCTTCTGGAGGGATCCTTGAAGGAAAAGAACTGGAGCTCTCAGTTCAACGTATCTGAAGACTTTCTGGGCTTCATGAAGCTGTGTGGTTTGAATTGAAGTATCCTAAGCTATTTTCTCACCTGCAGATGAAACCAGCTGAGGAACAAGAGATCGAGTACGTTCCTAAGAAAAACAGAAAAGAATGCTAGAAACCAAAGGATCAAAGTATGGGAAAGTGCAGAGTATTGCTGTTATCTGTGTAGCTCTCTGAGCACTATGCTGGACATTTTTGGAGGTCCAGAGAAGCAAAGACTTTTATGATCTGGAATTGAGACCATCAGGGATTCTAGCTGCTGCATCATGTCGCTGTTCAGCTGCTAAGTCGCGTCTGACTCTGAGCTTCGTGGGCTCCTCTGTCCCCTACTGTCTCCCAGACTTTGCTCAAATTCATGTCCATTGAGTTGGTGATGCTAGCCTTATCCTCTGCTGTCCCCTTCTCCTTTTGCCTTCATTCTTCCCCAGCATCAGGGTCCTTTCCAATGAGTCGGTCCTTCGTATCAGATGCCTGAAGTATTGGAGCTTCAGCAACAATTCTTCCAATAAATATTCAGAGTTTATTTCCTTTAGGATTGACTGATTTGAGCTCCTTACAGCCCAAGGGACTTCTCTTACCTTGCCTGTAAAAAGAGAGTAATAATTTGCAAAGGTACTGTTTTTAAGGGTTGTTCTGAGTTTCAAATTCCTACCTTGACCTATCCTATTTTTCTCCTCCTTGCTGAAAACTTTGACCAAATTAAGTTTTTTGCTGTTTGTGTTTTTGTTCTTATATATCTATGGTTCCCAACCTGGCCTCATATTAAAATCCACTGGGGAATCTTAAAAACAACAACAGGGAATTCCCTGGCGGTCCAGTGGTTAAGACATGGGCTTTCACTGCCATGGGCCTAGGTTCAATCCCTGGTCAGGAGCTAAGGTTCCCCAAGCCACACGGTGTGGCCAAAAATAAATAAAACAACAGCAAAAAGCAAACCAATTATATCAGAATTTTTAAGTCTAGGCATCAATTTTTGAGGAAATCTCCTTCAGTGTTTCTGATGTGCAGCCATGAGGGAGTCCTTGTTATAGATAGTATAATCAAGATCATGTTATAGAAACTTCAGTTAAAACCTATTATTTTGGCCCAAAGTTCTCAATGTGTAAACAGGCCCCATGTGGAACTTAAAACCAAAGGTGCCTATTCTAAGACCTGTAGATGGCAGCAGATGACTCTAAGGTCCATAGAAAATTCCAGAATTCACTTAAAATCTGGGATCATTTTCTGATACAGCAATGCTCTCTGATTTGTCTGTAGCAAATGCTACCTTTCTACTTAATTCTGTGGTTTTCTAAGACAGTCTCTTGTCAAAACCTTTTTACAGATTGACCGTAAGGTCTTCCCATTTACAATGGCTCCAGTTTGCAAATTAGGCATGTGCTAGCCAGATGTATCTGGTAATGAACCTGAGGCACCCCTTCCCAGAACCTAGGTTTTAGAACTAGATTGGTGATGTTTTGCATCAAGAAGGGCATACACTCGTGTGATAACAATTTCTGCTTTCAGAAGCATTTCTTTCTCTACCTAGACTCTGCAAACTGAATCTGTACTGAGTGCAAGATAGGAGACCCTGAGATCAGGGGAGGGCAGAGTGCACAGAGGACAGTGCTAAGCACAAGGGGCAGCGGCATGGAATGGTGACCCACAGGTGAGGGACGTTCTGTGTAGGAGTGACCATGGAAATGTAGATTTTAAATCCTTGTACTAGAATCTTTCTTTGGAATATAATGTCATTATATAAATATTTCTTTCTACATATACACATGCAAAATCATATACATGAAATATATATATTCATATAATTTATAGTTATACATATTATATAAAATATGTATATATATATATATATATATATTCCTGCCTGGAGAATCCCCATGGACAGAGGAGCCTGGCGGGCTACAGTCCATGGGGTTGCAAAAAGTTAGACATGACTGAGCGACTAAGCACAACACAGCACAGGTATACATACACACACATACACACACACACACACACACATACGTAAACTGAGAAAATAGATCAAGGTTCTTGGTCCAATGCAACAGAAGCTAATGTTAATTTAAAAAGAAAAACAAAATTTTGGAAGGATATTGGGCAAATCAGGGAATTGACAGAAAAGATGAAAACCAGGCTCAGAAAATATAAATAAGTCATGTCATCTGCTGTGCTTTTTTTTCTGATGCCACCTGGATCGAGTGCTGCTGAACACTCACCATTACAACTGCTGCTAGACCCTGGATTCTCCGACATGTGAACAACTGTGTGACATCAGGAGTCAGTGTCTTTGCTGAATGCAAGTAAGAGTGGAAAGCATCAATAGAAATACAACAATAGACTGCAAGTTCTTTCAACCAAAGGAACATACCATGTCTATCTCTGCATTAAAACATTGCCTTGAAAAAAAATGCTACTCTAGAAGTACTTGTAAATTTTAAAAAGGAAAGGAATCAGCATGACATGAGATGACATGCAGTGACATAGCATGAAATGCCAGCAACCAAATGTAAGAAGCAGAATGTTATCACAGACTTATTTCTATGAAGAATTTTAGTCCTAACTCAGTTGTTCAGTCGCTAAGTCACATCCGACTCTTTGCAACCCAGTGGACTGCAGCATGCTGGGCTTCCCTGTCCTTCACTATCTTCCAGAGTTAGTTGTAGAGTCTTAACTCTCCAGCTTAGGAATTTCACACAATGAATCATCATTTATTTCAACTTGGTGTCAATTTCTCCATGGTGAAAATAAGCATAACAACTATCCTGCCCCTGTCATAGGAGATCAAGACTAGAATAAATGCTTGGAAGATGGAAGGTGCTGTATTTTATCAGACAGAAACCCATGGGCTGTAAATAATTTCCTTCTAAAAAACACAAATCAGAGGCCTGTTCAAGCAACACTCCACCCATCTTGCTAGTCCCAATCGAGAAAGACATTGCTTGTTTCAGGGTACGCGTGGATTGGTTCCTAACTTTGTGATGCAATGGGGATTTCTGGGGGAATGTTCTTAGCTACATTGACGTGGGTACCATGAAAGGAGAAGAAGAAGTAAGAACTGAGACAGTTTAAAAGAGGTTTTATTTCCCAGGGTAATTGAATAAATTTAACTCTTTTACACACACTACAACCCAGGCCTTATTAAGATATCCAACCTGATAACTTAAATTCTGCAAAAGTCCAGCATTTGTTTGGGGGAGGTGTCAATTTCTCCATGGTGAAAATAAGCATAACAACTATCCTGCCCCTGTCATAGGAGATCAAGACTAGAATAAATGCTTGGAAGATGGAAGGTGCTGTATTTTATCAGACAGAAACCCATGGGCTGTAAATAATTTCCTTCTAAAAAACACAAATCAGAGGCCTGTTCAAGCAACACTCCACCCATCTTGCTAGTCCCAATCGAGAAAGACATTGCTTGTTTCAGGGTACGCGTGGATTGGTTCCTAACTTTGTGATGCAATGGGGATTTCTGGGGGAATGTTCTTAGCTACATTGACGTGGGTACCATGAAAGGAGAAGAAGAAGTAAGAACTGAGACAGTTTAAAAGAGGTTTTATTTCCCAGGGTAATTGAATAAATTTAACTCTTTTACACACACTACAACCCAGGCCTTATTAAGATATCCAACCTGATAACTTAAATTCTGCAAAAGTCCAGCATTTGTTTGGGGGCAGATGATTCGGTGTGTGTATTCAATATTGAAAGACAGCAAAAGTCATAAACTAGGGCTCCTTGAGGATAGAGAATGTTGCTTATAGATGGACATTTTTCATCCCAGCCCCTTAAATAATGTATAGCACAGATTAGTACTTAATAAGTGTTGCCAAATTAACTAATGAATAAAAAATTAATCAGGTGGATATCTATGTATGGTGTAGTACCATTTCCTCAACCTGAATGCCAATATATTGTCTAAGTGAGCACATGGAAACTGTTAAAAAAAAAAAAATGGATCAATAGGTGAAGGATAAATAAGGAAACAAAAATTTAGGGGGCTCCCATCCAGATCCCTTCCCCTACCATCCTCAATCCAGTCTAAAATGCCACTCTTAGTCATTGATACTTCTGTGCTTTAACCCCTTTCTAAGCACCAATTAAAATGAAATAATTTCCCTGTGCATCTCACTCTCCCTGGGTTCTGACCTATTTCCCAGGATTATAAGAGCAGAAGAATGGAGAACATTTGCAGAAAAGAGGAAATTTGTTAGGACATCTTACATTTGTGTAACACCCTGTGCTTTTTTTCAATAGACTTTATTTTTAGAGCAGTTTTAGGTTCACCCCACAACTGAGAGGAAGGTACAGAAATTTCCCATGTTCCCCCTTCTCCTACACAAGCATAGTCTCCTTCATTAGCATCCCGCACCTGAGCGGAACATTCATGATAACTGATGAAACTATGTTGACAAAGCATTGTTTCCCGCTCAGGGTTCACTCTTGATGTTGTACGTTTTATAGTTTTGGACAAATGGATAAGGTTCACAAATGTATGTTTTTCAAAGTATGTTTACTGTACCAGTCCTCAGTAATCCTGAAAACAAGCTTATGAAGCAGGTACGATTTTTATCTACAATGAAACACACAGACCCGTGAAGTGACTTATCCACCATGATGAATAGAAAGAATGTGTACAAGGCTCCATGTCACCACAGTGAGGGGTCTTTCGATCCCTATCAGTTATTGTCAAACTTAACTGAACACAGTGAAGGGCTCAGGTGAGTCTGCCTCAGTCTCACACCAGACGTGAAACTGCTTAGCAAGGTGCCAATTCTGAGACTCGGGCCAAGAAATGCTCCTTACCACAGACTGCACAGAAAGTGCTATTTCTGAATTGCTATCCTGGGGAGGGAAGCTAAACAAAATGTAATTTCCCAAGTTGTCTTGTGGATTTTTTTTTTTTTTAACTTGGTCAGGTGAGATATTCTGTGCTGCAGAAGGAGCTGGGAGTAGAGGGAGAGAAGGGAGGAGGGGGGAGGGGAGATCAACAGAGTACAAGAATAGAACATTCTAACTAGCAGCTAAAAAGTGAGAACTGTGCAGGGCTTTTAAGCGAGAGCACCCTTCCAAAAGAGATGTAAACTGGGAAATCCAGAGAGNAAAAAAAAAAAAAAGAGAGAGAGAGAAGGAAGAAAAAGGGAAAAATCTAAGTGTACATGCAAGCATTGCCCTTCTGGAGGGATCCTTGAAGGAAAAGAACTGGAGCTCTCAGTTCAACGTATCTGAAGACTTTCTGGGCTTCATGAAGCTGTGTGGTTTGAATTGAAGTATCCTAAGCTATTTTCTCACCTGCAGATGAAACCAGCTGAGGAACAAGAGATCGAGTACGTTCCTAAGAAAAACAGAAAAGAATGCTAGAAACCAAAGGATCAAAGTATGGGAAAGTGCAGAGTATTGCTGTTATCTGTGTAGCTCTCTGAGCACTATGCTGGACATTTTTGGAGGTCCAGAGAAGCAAAGACTTTTATGATCTGGAATTGAGACCATCAGGGATTCTAGCTGCTGCATCATGTCGCTGTTCAGCTGCTAAGTCGCGTCTGACTCTGAGCTTCGTGGGCTCCTCTGTCCCCTACTGTCTCCCAGACTTTGCTCAAATTCATGTCCATTGAGTTGGTGATGCTAGCCTTATCCTCTGCTGTCCCCTTCTCCTTTTGCCTTCATTCTTCCCCAGCATCAGGGTCCTTTCCAATGAGTCGGTCCTTCGTATCAGATGCCTGAAGTATTGGAGCTTCAGCAACAATTCTTCCAATAAATATTCAGAGTTTATTTCCTTTAGGATTGACTGATTTGAGCTCCTTACAGCCCAAGGGACTTCTCTTACCTTGCCTGTAAAAAGAGAGTAATAATTTGCAAAGGTACTGTTTTTAAGGGTTGTTCTGAGTTTCAAATTCCTACCTTGACCTATCCTATTTTTCTCCTCCTTGCTGAAAACTTTGACCAAATTAAGTTTTTTGCTGTTTGTGTTTTTGTTCTTATATATCTATGGTTCCCAACCTGGCCTCATATTAAAATCCACTGGGGAATCTTAAAAACAACAACAGGGAATTCCCTGGCGGTCCAGTGGTTAAGACATGGGCTTTCACTGCCATGGGCCTAGGTTCAATCCCTGGTCAGGAGCTAAGGTTCCCCAAGCCACACGGTGTGGCCAAAAATAAATAAAACAACAGCAAAAAGCAAACCAATTATATCAGAATTTTTAAGTCTAGGCATCAATTTTTGAGGAAATCTCCTTCAGTGTTTCTGATGTGCAGCCATGAGGGAGTCCTTGTTATAGATAGTATAATCAAGATCATGTTATAGAAACTTCAGTTAAAACCTATTATTTTGGCCCAAAGTTCTCAATGTGTAAACAGGCCCCATGTGGAACTTAAAACCAAAGGTGCCTATTCTAAGACCTGTAGATGGCAGCAGATGACTCTAAGGTCCATAGAAAATTCCAGAATTCACTTAAAATCTGGGATCATTTTCTGATACAGCAATGCTCTCTGATTTGTCTGTAGCAAATGCTACCTTTCTACTTAATTCTATGGTTTTCTAAGACAGTCTCTTGTCAAAACCTTTTTACAGATTGACCGTAAGCTCTTCCCATTTACAATGGCTCCAGTTTGCAAATTAGGCATGTGCTAGCCAGATGTATCTGGTAATGAACCTGAGGCACCCCTTCCCAGAACCTAGGTTTTAGAACTAGATTGGTGATGTTTTGCATCAAGAAGGGCATACACTCGTGTGATAACAATTTCTGCTTTCAGAAGCATTTCTTTCTCTACCTAGACTCTGCAAACTGAATCTGTACTGAGTGCAAGATAGGAGACCCTGAGATCAGGGGAGGGCAGAGTGCACAGAGGACAGTGCTAAGCACAAGGGGCAGCGGCATGGAATGGTGACCCACAGGTGAGGGACGTTCTGTGTAGGAGTGACCATGGAAATGTAGATTTTAAATCCTTGTACTAGAATCTTTCTTTGGAATATAATGTCATTATATAAATATTTCTTTCTACATATACACATGCAAAATCATATACATGAAATATATATATTCATATAATTTATAGTTATACATATTATATAAAATATGTATATATATATATATATATATATTCCTGCCTGGAGAATCCCCATGGACAGAGGAGCCTGGCGGGCTACAGTCCATGGGGTTGCAAAAAGTTAGACATGACTGAGCGACTAAGCACAACACAGCACAGGTATACATACACACACATACACACACACACACACACACATACGTAAACTGAGAAAATAGATCAAGGTTCTTGGTCCAATGCAACAGAAGCTAATGTTAATTTAAAAAGAAAAACAAAATTTTGGAAGGATATTGGGCAAATCAGGGAATTGACAGAAAAGATGAAAACCAGGCTCAGAAAATATAAATAAGTCATGTCATCTGCTGTGCTTTTTTTGCTGATGCCACCTGGATCGAGTGCTGCTGAACACTCACCATTACAACTGCTGCTAGACCCTGGATTCTCCGACATGTGAACAACTGTGTGACATCAGGAGTCAGTGTCTTTGCTGAATGCAAGTAAGAGTGGAAAGCATCAATAGAAATACAACAATAGACTGCAAGTTCTTTCAACCAAAGGAACATACCATGTCTATCTCTGCATTAAAACATTGCCTTGAAAAAAAATGCTACTCTAGAAGTACTTGTAAATTTTAAAAAGGAAAGGAATCAGCATGACATGAGATGACATGCAGTGACATAGCATGAAATGCCAGCAACCAAATGTAAGAAGCAGAATGTTATCACAGACTTATTTCTATGAAGAATTTTAGTCCTAACTCAGTTGTTCAGTCGCTAAGTCACATCCGACTCTTTGCAACCCAGTGGACTGCAGCATGCTGGGCTTCCCTGTCCTTCACTATCTTCCAGAGTTAGTTGTAGAGTCTTAACTCTCCAGCTTAGGAATTTCACACAATGAATCATCATTTATTTCAACTTGGTGTCAATTTCTCCATGGTGAAAATAAGCATAACAACTATCCTGCCCCTGTCATAGGAGATCAAGACTAGAATAAATGCTTGGAAGATGGAAGGTGCTGTATTTTATCAGACAGAAACCCATGGGCTGTAAATAATTTCCTTCTAAAAAACACAAATCAGAGGCCTGTTCAAGCAACACTCCACCCATCTTGCTAGTCCCAATCGAGAAAGACATTGCTTGTTTCAGGGTACGCGTGGATTGGTTCCTAACTTTGTGATGCAATGGGGATTTCTGGGGGAATGTTCTTAGCTACATTGACGTGGGTACCATGAAAGGAGAAGAAGAAGTAAGAACTGAGACAGTTTAAAAGAGGTTTTATTTCCCAGGGTAATTGAATAAATTTAACTCTTTTACACACACTACAACCCAGGCCTTATTAAGATATCCAACCTGATAACTTAAATTCTGCAAAAGTCCAGCATTTGTTTGGGGGCAGATGATTCGGTGTGTGTATTCAATATTGAAAGACAGCAAAAGTCATAAACTAGGGCTCCTTGAGGATAGAGAATGTTGCTTATAGATGGACATTTTTCATCCCAGCCCCTTAAATAATGTATAGCACAGATTAGTACTTAATAAGTGTTGCCAAATTAACTAATGAATAAAAAATTAATCAGGTGGATATCTATGTATGGTGTAGTACCATTTCCTCAACCTGAATGCCAATATATTGTCTAAGTGAGCACATGGAAACTGTTAAAAAAAAAAAAATGGATCAATAGGTGAAGGATAAATAAGGAAACAAAAATTTAGGGGGCTCCCATCCAGATCCCTTCCCCTACCATCCTCAGTCCAGTCTAAAATGCCACTCTTAGTCATTGATACTTCTGTGCTTTAACCCCTTTCTAAGCACCAATTAAAATGAAATAATTTCCCTGTGCATCTCACTCTCCCTGGGTTCTGACCTATTTCCCAGGATTATAAGAGCAGAAGAATGGAGAACATTTGCAGAAAAGAGGAAATTTGTTAGGACATCTTACATTTGTGTAACACCCTGTGCTTTTTTTCAATAGACTTTATTTTTAGAGCAGTTTTAGGTTCACCCCACAACTGAGAGGAAGGTACAGAAATTTCCCATGTTCCCCCTTCTCCTACACAAGCATAGTCTCCTTCATTAGCATCCCGCACCTGAGCGGAACATTCATGATAACTGATGAAACTATGTTGACAAAGCATTGTTTCCCGCTCAGGGTTCACTCTTGATGTTGTACGTTTTATAGTTTTGGACAAATGGATAAGGTTCACAAATGTATGTTTTTCAAAGTATGTTTACTGTACCAGTCCTCAGTAATCCTGAAAACAAGCTTATGAAGCAGGTACGATTTTTATCTACAATGAAACACACAGACCCGTGAAGTGACTTATCCACCATGATGAATAGAAAGAATGTGTACAAGGCTCCATGTCACCACAGTGAGGGGTCTTTCGATCCCTATCAGTTATTGTCAAACTTAACTGAACACAGTGAAGGGCTCAGGTGAGTCTGCCTCAGTCTCACACCAGACGTGAAACTGCTTAGCAAGGTGCCAATTCTGAGACTCGGGCCAAGAAATGCTCCTTACCACAGACTGCACAGAAAGTGCTATTTCTGAATTGCTATCCTGGGGAGGGAAGCTAAACAAAATGTAATTTCCCAAGTTGTCTTGTGGATTTTTTTTTTTTTTAACTTGGTCAGGTGAGATATTCTGTGCTGCAGAAGGAGCTGGGAGTAGAGGGAGAGAAGGGAGGAGGGGGGAGGGGAGATCAACAGAGTACAAGAATAGAACATTCTAACTAGCAGCTAAAAAGTGAGAACTGTGCAGGGCTTTTAAGCGAGAGCACCCTTCCAAAAGAGATGTAAACTGGGAAATCCAGAGAGAAACAACCACAGATGTTGGTGTCGGATCTGGACCCCATTCTTGTAGGTTGTTTGCGTATGTCACACTGGGCATGCTGACCACTCAATTATTTTGGACCTTAGCTTCTCTTTAACTCAAACCTCATGAAAAAGATGACAGAAACAAAGGAGGAAAGAGCTAATGCATGTTAACCAATCCATCAGGAGAGACCAACAACATGGTCATCTCGACTTTCAAGGTGTTATTAACAACTCGAGAAAGTAAAGAGAAGAGCTTATGAAATAGAACAACTCAAGCCAGTAAGCAATCGAGTATTTTGGACTATGGATGGGACCACAGTTCTCCAAAAGGGGGTGCAAAGGGAGACACTGGTATCTTCACCTGCACCATAAGTAAGACAGTCATGTGTCCTGAGAGAAGAGCAGAATTTTTACAGGAAGAGTTGGCAGAGACTGCTCTACTTTCCAGTAATTGTGATGAATGGACTGGTCCATCCCTACTTCAATGAATTTACCAACTAGTTAACAAAGACTAGGTAATATAGCTCCCAGAAAATGGACAAGTGCCATGGATATTTTTGGCAAATTATTCACTGAAAATAATATTAATGACGTTAGTAGGAATTAACCACAAGAAAGTGACAGGACTGACATTTCTACCTCTCCTGGAGCAGGCTCCTTATCAGCTTGAGGAAAAGGTAATCACAAAGATGATCGTCTCAAATATATCAGGGTATCAACAAAGTTTTTAAATTATCAAAAAACAAAAAGCATTTGAAGCCTAGACTTACATCCACTGTTATTAACAATGAACTGTGTCCCTAAGTCAATATTTTTCCTTGAGGTATAAGTTAATAAATCACAATAAGCATGACATTTAAAAATACTGTTTATTTCCTTTTTATTTCATCTTTTAAAGTTTCCCTCTTTTCTACATAATGTTTTAGAGTAGTTTATGTATAAACTTCAAAGAATCAGTAAATACATATATTGGGAGATATGTTTTTTAAAAATGCTCTGCTGGTAGGGATATGCAGTCAGATAAACAGAGATCTCTGGCTTAAGAGTGAACAGCAGAGATTCAAAGGAAGATAAATCAGTAAAAGCTGAAATCAAGGAGTGTTCCATAGAGTTTGGAATTGAAGGATGGGGGTACACAGAGTAGGTGAGTCTAGAAGAAAGAAAAAGGTGTCAACAAAAACATAAAGAAAAGGATATTAGAGAACAGACCTGATATCTGTGGGCCGATAGTGAGCAGAAATAAAGGCCTAATAGCTCCGTTTGAGACCCACATGCCTTATACTAATAGGAAGTTAACAAATCTCCTGGACATTCACTTCTTCCACACTCATCCTGCCCTGCCTCTCTCAACTCCATCTTTCCATGATCTAAGCTACCTCCTCTGAAGATGGCCTCAGAAGCGTATCTTCATCTCCAAGCTGACTTTTCCAGGAACCTATGGGCTATCTCCTCAGATCCCCACAACTCCTCAGATTCCACAAGTCCAAACATGTCATTGGCTTGAGAGATTCTCCACCCATGGCCATCATTAAGTATCCTACCTCTTTGCACTTCCAGGAAGTAGAGAGACCAGTTGACCTAGTATCTATTTATTGTTCTCAAAATTACATTTTATATCTTTTTAAAGCACGAAGAGCAATTATTCATTCAATAAACATTTATTAAGCACCACTGCCAGGCCCTGATCAGGAAACATCAGTGGAAAAAAACACACAATGATCCCTGAAATAGAGGAGCAAGGACATCAAAAATTTAAGAAAATCAATAAATAGGGCTTCCCTGGTGGCTCAGGTAAAGAATCCGCCTGCCAGTGCAGGAGACAGACTTGATCCCTGATCTGGGAAGACCCCACATGGCATGGAACAACTAAGCCCATGCGCTGTAGCTACTGAGGCTGTGCTTTAGAGCCTGGGAGCCACAACTCCTGAAACCTCTGTGCCCGAGAGCCTCTGCGCTACAGCAGGAGAAGCCAGCACAGTGAGAAGCCTGTGCACCACCACAAAGAGTGGCCCCCACTTGTCACCATCCCAAGCAGCAGCCAAGACCCAGCACACCATAAACAAATAAATAAAATTACCCCTCCAAATCGATAACCCTACAGATAAAAAGAAATGTCAAGTCCACCAGTGACTGATCTTTGAGAAAGATTGATCTGAGATCTTTAGCAGAACATTTATCACTCTACAGAAACAATATACTGATTTTTTGAAATCAGCCCGATCTGAGATCAAATCTCATCTCCATCACTAACACATTTGTCCTCTTAGGCGAGTTACCCAAAATCTGTTTCCTCACCTGTAAAGTAGGCATAAAAACATGAAATTGAGATTTAGGTTTCTAAGAAATGAAATCTGTAAATGTCTTACACATAGTTGGTGCTCAATAAATGTTAGTTTCTTTTTCATTAATAAATATACCCATCTTGGCTTCACTGAGAAATGGTATTTACGAATGATGGACAAAGAAGTCAAACTGAAAGGATAATTTTGGAGGAGAGAGCTGAGGGGAAAACTCCTACCCAACCACTGCTGCCTCCTCTATGGAAGCTTCTCAACGTCCCTGTCAGAGTTTGTTTTTCCTGGACCCACTCTATTGTTTATAGACCACACTGATTTTTACCATGGTCATTTCTGAATCTCTGTTTCTGCATTCATTGAAGACAGTGTCTTGTCATGCTTCCCATCCCCTTCAGCATGTAATTTGGTGCCAACCACAAATACAGGCTTTTCTGAATTCAGGTAGCAGCTGAACACTTCAGTGAAATATCTTGCTCACTGTGTCCTACCAAGTCATTCTATATGACTAGTGCAATGAATTATAGAATAGGTTCTACAGGAGCCAGCTCAGGCCCTCATAATAAAATACCAGAGCCTAAACGTGGCCTTTCCTCCGTACATGCAGAGAACTCTCTTGCTCTTATAAGGACACTAGTCTTCTGGGATTAGGGCCCCACCATAATGACCTCATTTGACCTATCCCCTTAAAAGCCCTATTTCTAATTACACCTACAACCCACTCCAGTGTTCTTGCCTGGAGAATCCCAGGGATGGGGGAGCCTGGTGGGCTGCCGTCTATGGGGTCGCACAGAGTCGGACACGACTGAAGTGACTTAGCAGCAGCAGGGGTTCAAGTTTCAGCATATGAACTGGGTAGGGGGAGAAAGAGGGAAGAGGGTATACAGTTTGGTCCAAACAGATCCCTAGGTTTATTTTTCTCTACAAGCAGAAATGTTAATTAAAGAAAGAAGGAGATTCATGGTCTCTCATCTCATGAAACTCACATCTGTCTCCTTCTATCAAGACTGAAAATTGGGTTAGAAATGAAGAGAAAGGCAGGAAATAGAAGAGCCCCAATTCCACCAGTGTATAAATTATGTCAATAGGATGGATAAAGCGTTAATCAGGGAGTTAGGGGTCTAAAATTAAATGCTAGTCTCAAGCAATATATCTAACCTCTGTTACCTAATTTTCCATTCTATTTATAAATGAAAATAAGACATCCTGCTGTCAAAAAAAAATGATTATTTTGTGATTCAAATATAAACAAGACAATATTTTCCATTTTTAAAAAATAATCTCTTTTCCCCTTATTAAAATCTTCACAGTCACTGCCTTTGAAAATATGTTTGGTCTTGACTATTTTTACACTGTATAGTGCTTGGGCTAAATTTGCTCCCCAGACATAGGCAGTCCTTTCTCTCCTTCACAAGGTCTAGTATCTGAGTAGAAATTCTTGTTCTTGTTCCATAGCAAGATAAAAATTTTTGTGTTTCTGATTTCCTGGCAGAGGAACTTTAAAAAAAAAAAAAAAGAAAGAAAGAAAACAAAAACTGCTCGCCTGTGTCTTCTCTTGTATTTGAACCTCGTCTGCTTGAAATTTTCTTTCTGGGCCTTCCCCTCCACAAAAGCACAAATGCACAGGCAGCATTTTCTTTCTTTCTTTTTCTTTTTTTTTTTTTTTAGCAAAACAGTTGTGGTCCAGCCTCTTTAACACAATTCAACATGGTACTCCATTCTGGTCCCATATATAATTTGAGTCAACTTCACAACTAGCCGAGGTCAGAAAGACAGTGAGACAGAAGTTCTATTCACCAAGTATTCTACCTCAATGTACCTTTTGGGTACATTGTAAAATTATGGTTCCTTGTCCTTTTGAGATTAGGCTTAGCCATGAAACTGGTTCTAGTCAATGAAAGAAAATAACTTATGCCACTTCTGGGTCCATCGTTTCTTTGGTTGTGAGACTGCCCAGAGCATTCTTCCCCTCTGCCTTCGTGACCAGCAGTGTTCCAGGTCGTAACCTTGTCAGGGGATCAGGAGCAATGAGATAGAGAGAGAGTCTCCTCATCTCCCCAAAACCCCCCTTCACCAACCTAGGTTGGACATGTAGCATGTGAGAAATAAACTTGTGTTGGGTAAAGCACCAATATTGTGGGGTTCTTTGTTCCTAAATAAAACCTAGTCTGTCCTACTGGGAAAGACAGCTGCTATTGTTTCTGCCCCTCTTCCACATTCTTACCATCTCCTGAGGGAGTCTGTCCAGCTTGGACACACAGTTGTTGAAGTGTACACAACTCAGTTTTACGAAGGAAAATACACTCTCAAGTTCAGGTAAAACACATATATTCATATAACTCAGCTTTCTGGATACAAATTTAAAATGTTGAAAGGTTCTGATCTCAGGTGGCCTGCAGCAGCTTGACGCAGGGTTTCAGTTCTAGAGACTGAAGTCAGATCTCAGTGGTGAGAGTGCTGAACCTAGCCACTAGGCCAGTGGCAGGTGACCAGGCCTTGGCCCTTTTGTTTGCAAAAACATGAAACAAGTAAAGTGTTTGTTAGGAAGAAAAGAGTGCAGTACATGTGGAGAGACACGTGGGAAGACTCAGAGAGTTGCGCCCTTGTGGTAGATTCTCAAGTATATGAGGCATTTCTTCCAGGTTTCCTTTGGCTAATCACTTTGCTTTGCCTGGTTCTGAGTCCATATTGATTTATCTCAGGATCCTCCCATGAGTGCATATGCATCTGTTAGCCAAGTGAATTCTAGCAAAGAAGCCTATAGGTAGATTTGACATCACTCCCTTCTTGACCTCCAAAGAGCTTTACAGTCCAGAAGGTCTCCTTGACTTTGAGAATGAGAAATATGTGGTCTTTATCTTTTATCTGAGTAGGGCTTAGCCTACTCAGAAAGTGAAGGAGAAAAGTGAAAAACTTGGCTTAAAACTCAACATTCAGAAAACTAAGATCATCCAGTCCCATCACTTAAAGGCAAGTAGATGGAGAAACAATGGAAACAGTGAGAGATTTATTTTGGGGGGCTCCAAAATCTCACTGCAGATGGTGATCGCAGCCATGAAATTAAATTCAACTGCTCTTTGGAAGAAAAGTTATGACCAACCTAGATAGCATATTAAAAATCAGAGACATTACTTGCCAACAAACGTCCACTAGTCAAAGCTATGGTTTTTCCAGTAATCATGTACGGATATGAGAGTTGGACTATAAAGAAAGCTGAGTACCGAAGAATTGATGCTTCTGATCTGTAGTGTTGGAGAAGTCTCTTGAAAGTCCTTTGGATTGCAAGGAGATTCAACCTGTCAATCCTAAATAAAATCAGTCCTGAATATTCATTGGAAGGACTGACTGATGTTGAAGCTGAAACTCCACTACTTTTGCCACCTGATGTGAAGAACTGACTCATCAGAAAAGACCCTGATGCTGGGAAAGATTGAAGGCAGGAGGAGNTCCTGAATATTCATTGGAAGGACTGACTGATGTTGAAGCTGAAACTCCACTACTTTTGCCACCTGATGTGAAGAACTGACTCATCAGAAAAGACCCTGATGCTGGGAAAGATTGAAGGCAGGAGGAGAAGGGGATGACAGAGGATGAGATGGTTGGATGGTATCACCAACTCAAAGGACATGAGTTTGAACAAGCTTCAGGAGTTGGTGCGAGACAGGGAAGCCTGGCTTGCTGCAGTCCATGAGGTTGCAAAGAGTCGGAAATGACCGAGCGACTGGACTAAACTGAGGGCTTCACCTCTCCTATTATCCTCCTATTATGGAGTTTCTGTCCATGGTGTAAGAAATTCTATAGGATAGTATTTTGGACTTCCCTTTTGAGAATTTGAAACAATATGGGTATTAGTAACTGGGGGGAGAAATTGTTATCCTCTTTAATGAATTAAAGTTCAAAAGTTTGGTAAAAAATCAATAATAAATTAAAACCAGGTTTACCTTTTTAAATCAGAAGTTGCTAAGATGAATGTTTTCAATATTTTGTGTGTGAGCTTTCTTTCTTTTTTTAGAATAGATGAATTCCTTTATCTTTAATATGATTACCATTTTTTGGCCACTGCATCTGCTCAGCCTGGGGCCATCTATCTCCTGCCTCAGTCCCGTAAATTTGAGAACTTATTCTAGGCCTGCTCTGTTTGTCATGGAAGTCACATGTATTGAGCACTCAGAATGTACTGGTTAGTGCAACTGAGGAACCAAATTTTAAAATGTAATCTAATTTTAATTAATTCAAGATTTACTTTAGTATAAAATATCTCAACTACAACTGATTTTGAATGTGTTAAAAGGGTAGTATTTTAGATATAATGAGCTAAGTAAAATAGTTGAGGAGAAGGCAATGGCAACCCACTCCAGTACTCTTGCCATGGACGGAGGAGTCTGGTGGGCTGCAGTCCATGGGGCCACTAGAAATTGGACACCACTGAGCGACTTCACTTTCACTTTTCACTTTCATGCACTGGAGAAGGAAGTGGCAACCCACTCCAGTGTTCTTGCCTGGAGAATCCCAGGGACGGGGGAGCCTGGTGGGCTGCCGTCTCTGGGGTCGCACAGAGTCAGACACAACTGAAGCGACTTAACAGCAAAATAGATGAATAAAAAATAGTGTTACCTATTTCTTCTTACCTTTTAGAATGTGGCTACTAGACTAGAAAATTTAAACTTCCATATGTGGCTCATGTTATATTTCTGTGGAATGGAGCTAATCTAGAACCTAATGGCTCAGGATTGTGAATGTTTATTCATATTCTGCCTCTGTCTTCTAGTCCCATGCAGAATGGTGCCATCAACTCCATTTAGTTTCTAGAGGAGTAAGCTCTTCCTCCACAGCTCTAGAAACCCACAGTTAAAAGGAGGGTTTCCCCTGATTTGCTAGGTCCTGAGGAAATCCTCCCTGGGAGTCCTACTGCGTGATTCTCAGCTCTGAGGCCAGTTCTCGGCCCTGCTGATACTTTTCTCCAGTTCATGCTCCCTGGAGTGCTGCATTCTGGTTTCCTATTTCCCTGTGTGTCCTTTTTTCAGCACCCCCCACCCAGATCACCCTCCACAGACATTATTTGCATTTGCATGCTGACTCAGTCTGAGACATCTCCCTAACCTCCTTAGACAAGAAATTACTGAAGACCCCTATATTTATTTACGTTTGAATCCTGGGCTTCTTACATATTGGGGGAGGGGGGCAGGGTTTGAGAAGGGGAAGATGCCTATCATTTCACCATCTGATTTTAAGAAATGAGTGCATTTATTCTTATCTTCTTAAGAAGTTTGACTTAGTCTAATGTTTTCCTTGAATGAGGTCTGATAAAAAAGAGGTTTCTCCTGGATACCTTTCCCCTGTTAGAATGGCCAGCAGAGAGTTCGAGGTTGGACAGCAAAGTTCTATTGGGCATCCTAACTTACCAATGACATCATTCAGCATCTGTCCACAGGTCTCTCCTGAAGCGTTCACAGTCGGTCGCTCTTCTTGGTGAAAGTTTGCGAATCTTGGATGGTTTAAAGCTGGGTCTTTAGAGCAAGTTTACATGATCTGCCAGAGCCTGGACTTCTTTCCTTACTCTCTTTTGTGTCACATATTTATCTGGGTTTTGGTGTTTGATTTCCTTTCAGAGGCGCCCCTCTGAATGTCACATAGCTGACCCATTCTTCAAAGACAAGTGAGAGGTCCCCCTTCGATGGCCCATCATCCAAAGGCCCACTGGTGCTGGTTATCATTTTTGGAACCTGCAAAAATCAAACAAGTCTTCTGTAGTTGCTCAGACAGACACAGAAAAACTTCACCCCCCTCTCCCCAACCTAACTTCCTGACCCCAAAACCCAGAGTCTGATCACTGAGCCAAAAGCTTCAAATTTGGGGTTTTGACAACTACACAAAGCTAGGTTGCAAGAAAGTGGCTTCCAGATAAGGGTAGAGAGGATACAGGAGGAGGCCTGCAAGCCTCCTCACTTTTAATCTGATCTTCTTCTAATCTGCCTGCTGCTTTGCATATATTTTCAGTTTGAGTTCCTTCTCAGTCCAACTCTTGAGGTTAATTAGTTTCAGGGATTAAAATCAAGGAGTCATCTATTTTATGAATTAGTCAGCAGGCAAGACCTACCTGCACCAAGGTACATCATCTCTATCCCAAACTGGGAGTCCCAGAATACAGAAGCTGACCCCAGGTAGAGACTCAGATCCAAACAGGTTACACTGGGCTTTGAACCAAATATAATGTTGAGTGTGAATAAAGAAGTGGATGAAGACTTTTATGCTGAGAGGTAACACCAAACTTCTGACCTCACCTCACTGCTCTGACTTCATTCTACTTAAACCTCAAGGCTTAGAGGCCAGAGCTTATTCAGCATGCTGTGTGTGGACTGAGGGGCTGGCCTGCCTGGATCTTGATCACTGCATAAAAATGCAAGTTTCACTCATATCAAAAGGCCTTTGCTTTTCTGCAGAGGACTGAAGGAATACAGGTCACACAACAATGAGAGTTTTCCACACGTACAAGTGTGTTTAGTGTTTTTGCCCCTCATGTGCTCTGATCTTAGAGTCCAGAGCATACCGTCTACCCACACTATCTCCCATTCAGGAGCCACTGATGTCTAAAATGCCCCACTAAGCAATTTGGCTTAAGGGTAAGAAAATCCTTGGGGAAGGTGACACATCAAAGCTCATTAATCTACAAGACAGTTGATTCTGTAGTATCTTCTCTACCGTCCTGTAAATGCATTTTTATCAAACCTTTTCTAAGAGTTATTTTGAGAGAAGAAAGAAGTTTCAGGTGCCTGGGAAAGTATTTTCAAAAAAGAAGAGTTTCCCTCCCTCACATCTCTGCATGGGGCCAGCTCTGAGCAGAGATGGGAATTGGAGGGGCGGGGAGTAGGGAGTGAGGACAGAGGGGTGGGGATGTGTCTGGTTCTGGTTCCTCTTTCTTGTCCAACGGCCCTTCACATCAGCTTGCTCATGGCTGGAGCATTGAAGGGAGGGTTATCTTTGTCACCTGAAGGGGAAGGAGGTGTGGTTTTATTTTAACTTCAGCTTCCTTTGCTACTTGGGTGCTGCTCTTGTGTTAACTTGCTTTGCTTGTCAGAGCTGAGTATTTGCTACCCAGAGCCCATGTGTTTCAGCAGAGGGGAAAAAAACTATCCCTTTGAAGGGAAGGTTGGGTGAAAGAGAAAGCCACATTAAACAACCAGCCCCATGTTAAATTTGGACTTGCTCCTATTTGTAAAAGGTTTAAAAATACCCTGGGGCCCTTTTCTGCTTTTGCACTTTTTTTTTTTTTTCAGTTCAGCAGCTTACCCCATTTCCAAGCAGCCCGGCATAAAGGCACTTCCTTTCACTCTCTCATACCTTTTGAGAGATTTGATACCAATTCTCTCTGATGGTCTCAGGGGCCCAAGAAATGCCTATTAGAAGCTGAAAAATTCTGGCCCCCAGCTTGGGAAGAAGTGTGTTCAAACAGGACAAACAATAAAGAAGTATCCATCCTGCTCCACCCACCTGACACCCGCCCCAATCCGACCAACCTAAACCCACACTGGAGGGGTGTGTCTCCAAGTGCTTACTCAAAGATCAGTTGATTTAATTGCTGTGAGAGAGTTGTGGAGGGCACTCCTTTGATGTGGGATGGGGCTTTACAAAGTCAGGAAAGTGTCTTGATTTGTCTTTGGCTAGTTATGGAGCCATGGGGCTCTTTGTCAGAAATAAAATCATTTCTGTATTCTATAAGAACCAGTTCTTAATTACTGCACTCAAAATGGAAAAACAAATGGGAACAGACATCAGTCGAGCCTGAGTTAAAGGTAAAAGGGTGTAACCATAGATGGAAAACTGAACAGTTGCAAAAAAAAAAAAATGAGGAAGCTGTCTGGGCACTGACATGGAACAATTACCAAGAGATATTATTAAGCGATAAAAAGTAAGGAACAGATTGATAATAGTCTGCTACTACTCTAAAACAAGCTCCTTTTTAACACACATAGATTATCTGAGATCCATGCTGCTGCTGCTGCTGCTGCTAAGTCACTTCAGTCGTGTCCGACTCTGTGTGACCCCATAGACGGCAGCCCACCAGGCTTCCCCGTCCCTGGGATTCTCCAGGCAAGAATACTGGAGTGGGTTGCCATTTCCTTCTCCAATGCATGAAAGAGAAAAGTGAAAGTGAAGTCGCTCAGTCTGTCCGACTGTTAGCGACCCCATGGACTGCAGCCCACCAGGCTACTCCGTCCATTGGATTTTCCAGGCAAGAGTACTGGGGTGGGGTGCCATTGCCTTCCCCACTGAGATCCATGAAAGAAGATATATTCTATATTATTTCCCAGAGCTTCCAGAATGTTCAAGCTCCCAGATCCCCCAAGGGACCCATCTGTTGAGTGCTTACTGTATGCCAGGCACTGTCTCAAACAAGTTCCAGATATACTCAGCACTATAAAGATAAACACTCAGCTACCACAATCATTAACTCATTGTTTCTCTTATTTCAACTCTAACCCCAGCCACCATCAAACTACCTCCCCCTGTACCCCCTAAACATACATACTTGGAATTATTCTGAAGGAAATCACAGACATCATATCGGTTTAATCCGTAAAAAGCATATAAAATATAATTGTTTTTAAATGTAACCATAATAAGTGTTACACCTCCCCAAATTTACAGTAATTCTTTAAAATCATGACACATCCAGATCATGTTCACACTCACAAGATGACCAGGAAAATTTGAACACTAACTGCATTTGCATGTAATTTTTAATTTTAGATGATTTGTCAAATCAGGATCTATATAGGGTGCTTTGGCATTTGGCTGTGATTGACCTTGTCTGTTTTAACTGTTATGGGGTTTTGGGATTTTTTTTTTTTTTTTTTTTTTGAGCTTTATCGGTTAAACAAATTGGGTTGCTTTACTTGCAGAGAGTCTCACCTTCTGGATTTGGCTGATTGCATCCTCACAGTTTGGTTTCGGTTTTGTCTATTCCATTTCCTATGTAAACTGAAGTTCGACCTAGAAGCCTAGTTTGATTACTATTTAATCTTTTTTAGACAAATGCTTCATATGGTGGTGATGTGTGTACCCGTCAGGAGGTATATGAGGTCTGACTGTCTGTCTTAGCAGCCACTGGTCATCATTACCCAGATCCATGATTTTAATCAGGAGTTACAAAATAGTGTTATCCCAATTCTATCACTCTTCCTTATTAACTGGAATACTCATATAGAGAGAATTGTTAACTGTTAGGTTACCCTGAGATGGAATTCTCACATGAAAATAAAAATAAACACTTGACCTTTTCCTTCTGAGTGAGTGAAGTTAGTGAAAGTTGCTCAGTCATGTGCAATTCTTTGGACCCCATGGACTGTAGAGTCCATGGAATTCTCTAGGCCAGAATACTGGAGTGGGTAAGCCTTTCCCTTCTCCAGGGGATCTTCCCACCCCAGGGATTGAATTTCACCAGTTCTCCTGCATTGCAGGCGGATTCTTTGCCAACCGAGCCGCTGCTGCTGCGTCGCTTCAGTCCTGTCCGACTCTGTGCGACCCCATAGACGTAGGCCCACCAGGCTCCCCCGTCCCTGGGACTCTCCAGGCAAGAACACGAGTGGGTTGCCATTTCCTTCTCCATTGCATGAAGGTAAAAGTGAAAGTGAAGTCGCTCAGTCGTGTCGGACCCTCAGCGACCCCGTGGACTGCAGCCTTCCAGGCTCCGTTGTCCGTGGGATTTTCCAGGCAAGAGCACTGGAGTGGGGTGCCACCGCCTTCTCCGGAGCCACAGGGAAGCCCAAGAACAATGGAGTAGGTTGCCTATCCCTTCTCCAGCAGATCTTCCCAACCCAGGAATCAGACTGGGGTCTCCTGCATTGCAGGTGGATTCTTTACCAACTGAGCTATCAGGATAATGAGTTGGTTCTCCAGCATCCTTCAAAGATGATCAGTTAGCTTTTTTCTTAGTATCTTTATGAATTCCGGGGAAGGCAATGGCACCCCACCCCGGTACTCTTGCCTGGAAAATCCAATGGACGGAGTAGCCTGGTGGGCTGCAGTCCATAGGGTCGCTAACAGTAGGACAGACTGAGCGACTTCACTTTCACTTTTCTCTTTCATGCACTGGAGAAGGAAATGGCAACCCACTCCAGTATTCTTGCCTGGAGAGTCCCAGGGATGGGGGAGCCTGGTGGGCTGCCGTCTATGGGGTCACACAGAGTCGGACACGACTGAAGTGACTTAGCAGCAGCAGCAACATATCTGATATATTTCAATTCATTGTGATTTTTAGCTTTTCTGGTGCTCAGATGGCTGTCTTTGGCCAATGTGATGTTCCAGTTGGCTCCTGAGAAATTTGACACAAGCCCAACAGTCTTTGATAACTTCTTTGCAATCTGGTATGTCAGATATCCAAACTCCTTTTGTCTGTTGTCTACCTTCAGACCTGGAACATACATTTTCCCAAAATTCCCTGGCTGCTTTCACTGGAAAAAGCTACAATGCAGCCACAAGGGGTGCTTATTGCTAATGGGTTGACTGACTTTTTTTATGGAGGGAGGCAGGAAAGAAGTATTTTTAAAAAATACATCGTAGGTTCATAGTGATATTTTAAATTTAACCATAGGATTACAGGATTTTGTTTTGGTGATTTTGTGACTTTTTTGTCTTACCTGAAAAAATCAGTGTTTCTAATCTCTTTAACCTAATCACTTATTTGCTTTATACTAAAATGTATGTAAGGCTTTCCTTGTATCTCAGTCAGTAGAGTCCACCTGGAATGCAGGAGACCTAGGTTCAATTTCTGGATGAGGAAAAGCCCCTGGAGAAGGAAATGGCAACCCACTCCAGTATTCTTGCCTGGGAAATCCCGTGGACAGAGGAGCCTGNTCAGTCAGTAGAGTCCACCTGGAATGCAGGAGACCTAGGTTCAATTTCTGGATGAGGAAAAGCCCCTGGAGAAGGAAATGGCAACCCACTCCAGTATTCTTGCCTGGGAAATCCCGTGGACAGAGGAGCCTGGCAGGCTACAGTCCATGGGGTCACAAAGGGTCAGACAGGGCTGAGCGACTAAGCCCAGCAGGGCATCATGTATGTAACCATTCCAGGTAATGATACAAGCAATGCCACCATTAAGTTGTTTGTGTGTGTTCGTTGTTGTTGCTATTGTTTGGTTTCTTTAACAGTCCTTTTTATCTTCAGAGTTTACCACATTAGGACGGTATGGTCACATGACTGTTTTAAATCATGGGCTTTTACATTTAATTATTAAATAATTGTATAAGACATTTACATTTGTATCAATTTTATGTCCATAAAGCATGTGCAGGAAAGTCTAACTTCCACCTCGATTCTCTTTACCTTCCCCCTTCTTATTACTTTAAATAATTATTTTATTTTATTGTTCCTTAAATGTCATCCATACACACATACCACCCTTCCTGAGATAAATCTTGAATACTATATCTATTGTTTAAATATTCATTCACGCATTCATTCATTTGTTTGACTGTGCTGAGTCTTAGCTGTGGCATGTGAGATCTTTTGCTGTGGCATGTGGGATCTAGCTCCCTGACCAGGGAGCGAACCCAGGCCCCCTGCATTAGGAGTGTGGAGTCTTAGCCATTGGACCACCAGGGAAGTCCCTATATATACTTTTTATCTTCATTTTTTCCCCATTAAATATCTTATTGAGCTGATAACGCCATGGCCATATATAAAAATAGGCTTCTTCCTGTTTATACCTACATACTTTCCATAGTGTATTAGTTTATACTTACATATTCCATAGTTTATTCAGCTAATTTTCAATCTTTTGCTATTAAAAACAATTCTGTAATGTATTATTCTATATAAAAGTCTTTGTTGTTTTATAAGATGTTATAAAACATGTGAAATATGTTTTACAATGTGTTTTTTGTATTCTCCAGGCAAGAATATGGGAGTGGTTAGCCATTCCCTTCTCCAGGGATCAAAGCCAGGTCTCCTGCATTGCACGCAGATTCTTTACTGTCTGAGCCGCTAGGGAAGCCCCTGGATATTATAGAGGTTAGATTACTGGATCAAAGGAGAAGTACATATATAATTTTACTAGATATGTTAAATTCCCATCCATTGGGTCTGTACTGTTTCACTTTCCAAACTAGCAATATATGTGATTGTCTATTTCTCTGCTGTCTTACATTCCTAACAAAATGTATCATCGGTGTTTCAGATTTTTGCCAATTTTACACATGACAAAATTATATCTCAGTGGATTTTTCATTTTTATTGTGGTCAAGCATCTTTTCAACATGTGTAAAGCCATTTTCCTGTCTTTTTCTGTGAACCCTCTGTTCACATTTCCAGCCCATTTTTCAAAGGTGTATTGTGTATTTTTTCTATGTTTCTAGAAGTTCATTCACATTGCAGTACTACCTCTTTACCCCTGGAAAAGGAAATGGCAACCCACTCCAGTATTCTTGCCTGGAGAATCCCATGGATGGAAGAGCCTGGTGGGCTACAGTCCATGGGGTCGCAAAAAGTCAGACAGGACTGAGCGACTTAATTTTCACTTTCATTACCTCTTTACAATCCAAGTTGCAGGTGTTTCTTTCAAGTTTTAAGAAACTTTTTAAACATATATTTTGATATTTTCAGATAAAAACACTAAAACACAAAAGAGTTAAGCTCCTAAAGACCAGAGGAAAAAAAAAAGAATGTACATTTCATGGATAATAAAACATAGGTTCATGATAGTTAATCACAGGAGGTGTATCTCCAGACTCTGGTTCTTTGTGTCAGACTTTGGATAGCAGTATGTTTACAGTCAGATGCCAGATTCCCCATCTGCCTGGATAATCCACAATAAATTGCCTTAATACTTGGTGCCTTGGGTTTACATTTCTCCAACACACTTAGCAGAGCACACTGTTTCCATTTATATCAAGTTCATTTTTCAACAGATACTTCTAGACTTCATCCATTTAGAATGTAACAATCAGGCCAAGTCTCTCCGAGGTGGCTGTATCTGAACTAAGACCTAAAAGTACAGGCAGGCCAGCCCTTGTGAATGAATATCTAGGGAACAGATTCCCAGGCAAAAGGAAAGTCAAGTGCTAAGCCGCTCAGAGAGAAAAAGTTTAAAGTGTCTGAGGAGCACCAGGAACATGAGTATAGGTGGAGAACTGTGAGTTAAAGGACACATGTGATGGGTGAGGTTGACACCTGGGGCCAGATAAAAGAGGCTCTTTTAGGTTAGCGTTAGGAGCCTGAGTTTTAACTGGCTTCCATTCTTGCCTATAGCTGGGTCCTTTTTTGTTGGTGGTGGTTTACTTGTTTTATTTCCCCCTGTGCATTAAATTATTTCCACGATATTCTCACTTTTACAACCTTAGCACTAGCTCTCTCCTACCATTCACTGCCCATTCTCTACCTTGCCCTCTGAGATTTGGAACACCGTTCTCAGCACCTGGGACCTGGCAGCTCTTCCTGGAGGAGAAAAGCAGTGTGAATTTTATCAGTTAACACACAACCACTGCCTTTAGCACAGTCTTGTAAAAGACTATACGGTTTCTACACATAAAGGAAATACATGTTCCCACAGGCTAACACATGTACCTGGTCTTTGCCCAAATTTGAGTTTATGTGCTCAGTCATGTCCAATTCTCTGTGACCCAATGGACCTTAACCCACCAGGCTCCTCTGTCTATGGGATTTTCCAGGCAAGAATACTGGAGTGGGTTGCCATTTGCCCAACAAGTATGGATAATAATCCCTCATATATTTGCAAGTACCTTCTTGCATAAAGTTTATCCAAGTACTTTGTAAGTTTCTTGTGAGAACTTTATCTTTTGTGTGCTCTGTAAATTCTTGGAACGTTACCACATATTCAGCAAACACCTGTGGCTGCTTGTTTATTAGTTAACTTTCCTTGGAGTTCCAATATTAAGAGCTCCTATTTCAGCTGCTATGCCACTACTGTAGGTGGTAACAGCGACTAAACTAGCCAAGAAAACTATTCAAATTAAACATTTCCCATGCTTTTCCCCACCCACTGCTCCTAGCACCCTACTGCTGATAGTACATAAGTCTTTCCTTACCTTAGGAAAACCTGTAAAATCTGGAAAGGGCAGTGAAGAGCTAAGTGAATAATTCTAAAACAAATTATACAGACTTCTAGGAGCATAAGGGACCTAGGACAGGATTTCAAATGCTAACTTTTTCTTAACAGGATGCCTATTTAATTTGGGAGACTAAATATTGTGCTTAGGAAATGTGTTCCCTAATCACTTTTTATCTTTGGCTGTAAAGCAACATTTCTCTTCTTCTGGATGGCTGTTTCTAACTTAGTAATTTAATTTTCATTCCAGCAGACACTTATTCTCATACACAGTTGAAGAAAGTATTTTTTTAAAAAACCTAAAATAAAAATATCTTCCTTAGATTCAATTAATAGTTAATAAGTACCTTCTAAATGTCTGGTACTTTTCACAAACACTCCTTTATTTAATTTTTTCCTGGAGTAGTTTTTCTCTTTTTTTCAGTAAACATTATAAAACACCTACAGGTGCTAGCCCCAGGCCAAGTACTGGGGATATGTATCAGTCAGGATGGACTTACTCATGCTGTAGTAACAAACGCCCCCATATTGTGATTTAAAACATAAAAAATTTATTTTGTACTCACACTAAATGTGCACTGTGGATTAGGTAGGGATCAGCTCACCATCTTCATTCTCACTCTGGGTCCTCTGTTGGCAGACCAACAAATCCCTGGCCAGTCAGCCAAGGGGACAGCCAGAATCCAGAGGGTCTGCCACTGGCAAATTCCTTCTGTGGCCCAGTTTGAACACAAATGACTTTCAATATAACTCACTGGTCAGAACTAGTTGTATGGCTTTAGGGGAGGTCAGGAAGTGCAATCCTACCACATGCCCAGAAGCAGAGTTAGAGATAGTCGCTAGCATCAAGAACATTACAGGATAGACAATTGAAATGACATGCTCTTGTCTTTGCTGGAGTAATCAGTCCAATTGGGGAGATATATCAAATGACTTTCAATATAACTCACTGGTCAGAACTAGTTGTATGGCTTTAGGGGAGGTCAGGAAGTGCAATCCTACCACATGCCCAGAAGCAGAGTTAGAGATAGTCGCTAGCATCAAGAACATTACAGGATAGACAATTGAAATGACATGCTCTTGTCTTTGCTGGAGTAATCAGTCCAATTGGGGAGATATATATATAAATAGAACATTTCAAATTTTGTGTGCTAAGTGCAGTCTGTAAAGGTGGCTAGGGGAGCACAGAGGGATGGTGATGAGTTCCAGATGGGAGATGTGGAGGGCAGCAAAGACTACCGAGTGAAAGCAACAGTTGAGTGAATCATGAGTGATGGGTTCGCCCTCCAGGTAGCTGGAACCAAGGCAGAGGCGAGACACAGCACAGAGCATGTGGAACAAGAAGCAGACATTGGTGCAACATAGTTGAGTGTTAAGTGCTAGGCCAGAAGGGGAAAGAGACAAGACTGTAGATACAGGTAGAAGCCAGATCATGCCATTACAGGGAGCTTGAACCTTGGTCCAGGAGAATGGGAACTATTGGAGTGTTTAAGGCAGGAAAGTACTATGGTCAATGTATCCTCTCTTGGTGCATACAGTTCATCTTCCTTCTTCAGTTCCTCGGAAATAAGAAATCAAGATGATACTTAGAGAAAAATTATGAAATCAACCCAAATTAGATCAAAGCTGAGAAATGGAAAGTTTCCGTGAAGACCAGAATATTATTGAGTAATCTAAAGACATTTGGAAGTGGAGTGAAGAGAGAGGTTTTGCTCAGCCTTGAAAGCCTGAAAAATGATTTTCACTAAGTCAAATACAGACACTGCTCATCCAGTTCTGCCTAGAGGAGAGAGAAACTTCACAAATGGACTTTGAGAATTTTCAGTCATATTGCTAAGGTCAAGCTAATTATGAGGTGTTATCAAACCATTGTTTAGAAGTTCTACTCCATAATCCCTACATTATATGATATATTATTATATATTATCATATTATAGTATATTATAATAATGTAGTTTTTTTGTTTTATAGTCTGTTTCATTTTAGATTAAGGTATTTATCCCAGATTTCTTTATTCAATGTCTTCATGATATCCCTTTTATCAGCATTTTATTTTCAACTTTTTGTAACATTATACTTTATGTATTTTGAAGCTATCATATTTCTAAACTATAAGGTTGTGAGCTTAAAAAAGAAAAAAAACCTGAGCCACTGGTTTGAACCAATGAATTCACCCCGTTTACATTTGTCATGATTACTGCCCTATTTGGCGGGGTCTGTTTCTAGAATTTTATTTTAGGCTTTCTGTTTCCCTTTCTTTCTTATTGCTGCTTTTTCTTAAACTTTGTTGGATTTGTCATATTGTTTTATTTTCTCTTTTGCTTCTGGTTTTCAAGTTGTATTTTTTATTTTTGTATTTGGAAGATAACTCAAATTTTACAAGATTAATCCAGAAATCTAAATTCAATCAGCGTTTCCAGCTTCCTCACACATTATAGAAGGCCGCTGGTGGCGGTGGGCGTTCAGTCGCTAAGTCGTGCCTGACTCTTGTGACCCCACGGAGTGCAGCCAGCCAGGCTCCTCTGGCTATGGGATTCTCCAGGCGAGAGCACCGCTAGCACTTCTAAAATTCAGTAAGCTCCCTCCTACCTTACATGCTATTGTTTCGTCTGCTTTAATTTCTCCTTCCAATTGCGCCCCCGTGACACTCATCATTTTGTTCATGCTGTTAGGCTCTATATCGCTCTTTATCCGTTTCTCACTGTTTCATGTCATTTGTTACACACTTTTAATTCCCAGACCTTGCGGCAATAAAAATTTGGATAGCAAGCCCGTGCAAAGCATATGTCTGTGGTTGCATTTTCTCAGATAAGACTCTCTTTTCACCAAGGACCATATGAAAACAGGGAAGTTTCCTTTCTGAGTCTTTGGCCATGATATAGATTTTTTTTTTTCTTCCTCAGTCCTTTTACTGAGAGTACAGTTTCAGCCTCTGAAGACCTGACTTTTGCAGACATCTCAGGTTCACTGGGGGAAGGCAATGGCACCCCACCCCAGTACTCTTGCCTGGAAACTCCAATGGACGGAGGAGCCTGGTGGGCTGCAGTCCATGGGGTCGCTAACAGTCGGACAGACTGAGCGACTTCACTTTCACTTTTCTCTTTCATGC